>JAOPSE010000680.1:0-350931 GCA_029449295.1 Zea luxurians
TTTACATGTGAGAGAGAAGAGTATAGCTAGGTTATTTTCTCTATTTCTTCAAATGAGGTTGCTTAAGATGGTTAGATTTTGTCTATTCCCTCTCCTTTTTCATGTTTAGTTCTCAAATAAGTTTATCCATGACACATATTTAGTTGCTTAATGAATGGTGAATGTGTTGTATGGAGAGGGAGGATGATAGGTTTAGTAATTAAGATTGTTTTTATTAATTGTTATGAAAGGTTGGTTTAATTATGTTTCAATTGCCAATTATTGTTCATTTTTGCTCGATTTTAACTACATTTTGAAACTAGGCTTTCACCATGTGTTAGAGATAGGTTTGGGTATTAAGATTTTTTGTTTATTAGTTGCTAGGAAAGTTTGGCTTATGTTTCTTTTGCCAAATTTTGTTCATTTTTCCTCCATTTTAGCCACATTTTGGATCTAGGGTTTCACCATGTGTTAGAGATAAAGTAGTTAGGTTGCTTAATCGTTCCAACCGCCTATGCTTCATCCTTCCCGACAAAAACTGTGTAGCTCGCGCGCAGCCCAACTTTATTAGAAGGCCAGATTTCACAAAATACAAGGGGAGGTTTGATCTTTATTTTTTGGAAGAAGGTCGCTAAGAAAGGTTGTTCATGTTTCTTTTGCCAATTTTCTTTATCCATGATATATTTAGTTGTTAGGAAATATTGGTATATGTTTCTCTTGCCAATTTGTGTGTCTTGTGTGTTTTATGTTACTTTTTTTACAGGTGATGATGGAGAGGATATTCTGGATGTATAACTTATCAAGGCTAGATCCATCATACATATCTGAGGTCCATAAGTTTATTGTTGTCGCTACGAACCATGCTTGGAGAACAAAGACAAAGCACATATATTGTCCATGCATGGACTGCAAAAATGCTGTTGTATTTGATGACACAGAACAAATCATATCTCATCTAGTATGCCGAGGATTTGTGAAGGATTACATAATTTGGACAAAGCATGGAGAGGGTAGCTCTTCGCCTTATACAGCTGGAAAACCTGCGAACATCGACGATAGCTTTCAGTTCGTTCACGAGACACAACAACCTCTTCCATAGAGCGAACATGTAGTGCCAAATGTTACTGATCATGGTTACGCCGGAGGAAATGAACGTGAAAGAACCCATGTTCTACCAAATGTTATGGACGAGGAAGATGCAGAGTTGTTAGAGGCAATGTTGCGTCGTCATACAGATCCATCGATGTTCTTCATGAAAGGTATGGAGTCCCTGAAGAAGGCAGCAGAAGAGCCTTTGTACGACGAGTCTAAGGGCTGCACCAAAGAGTTCACGACGCTCCGGTCTGTGTTAAAGCTGTTGATGTTAAAAGCTAGATATGGTCTGTCTGATGCTGGCTTTGATGCGTTCTTGAGTATTGTCGCAGACATGCTTCCAAAGGAGAACAAAGTGCCTGCTAACACGTACTATGCAAAGAAACTAATCAGTCCACTCACTATGGGCGTGGAGAAGATCCACGCGTGTAGAAATCACTGTATCCTTTATCGAGGTGATGATTATAAAGACTTGGAGAGCTGCCCAAAGTGTGGTGCAAGTAGGTACAAGACGAATAAAGACTATCGAGAGGAAGAGTGTGTTGCATCTGTGTCTAAAGGGAAGAAGCGAAAGAAAGCCAAAAAGAAGACTTCAAAATCCACGAGCAAAGAAAAAGAAGAAGTAGACTATTATGCGCTCAAAAAGATTCCTGCTTTGGTGATGTGGTACCTCCCCGTCATCGATCGATTGAGGTGTTTGTTCGCTAACCCTGAGGATGCCAAACTTATGAGCTGGCATGCTTCTGATGAGCACAAAAACGATGGGAAGCTTCAACATCCAGCCGAAGGGAAGCAGTGGCAAGATTTCAATGAGAACCACCGAGACTTTGCCGATGAACCAAGAAATGTTAGGTTCGCACTGACTACTGATGGAATGAATCCATTTGCTGAAAGGAGCAGCAAGCATAGCACATGGCCAGTGATCCTCACCATATACAACCTTCCTTCATGGTTGATGCAGAAACAGAAGTACATTTTGCTAACCATGCTTATTTCTGGACCTACACAACCTGGAGTTGATATGGATGTATTTTAGAGCCCTTAATGGAGGATATGAAAATATTGTGGGTAACGGGTGTTCAAATGTTGGATGAGTATCGTAAAGATTCATTCACGCTGAGAGCAATTATTTTTGTTACGATCAACGATTACCCTGCACTCTTCACATTATCAGGCCAGTTTAAGGGAAAGGTTGGCTGCACAGTATGCATTGATGAAACTGCTTACATGTCCCTTACTGCATCTAAGAAGATAGTGTACATGAGGCACAGACGCTTTTTATTGGAAGGACACAGGTACCACATGCGAAAGATGGATAAGTACTTTGACAATAATGGTGAACTACATTCTACTGCTCCATCGGGTAACAATAAAGGTCATAGAGTTTTTGAAATAGTCAGGAATATCAAGTTTGTTTTCGGGAAGAAGACAAACGACGGAAAAACAAGGAAGGATGCCAAACCAGCTCCGAAGGCTATATTCAAGAAAAAGTATATTTTCTTCGAGTACTTGCCTTACTGGAAAGAGTTAGATGTGCGGCATGCGATCGATGGTATGCACGTTCAGAAGAACGTGTTTGAAAGCATAATTGGCACCTTGCTAGACATAAAGGGCAAAACAAAAGAAGGGCTCAATTCACGCATGGACTTGGTAAATTTAGGCATAAAAAAGGAACTACATCCTGTTCTTCAAGAAAATGGGAAGTATCATCTCCCAGCAGCAAGCTACAATCTCAATGTAGATGAGAAACATGCAATGTGTGTTTGGCTTAAGAATTTGAAAGTCCCATCCGGATTCTGCTCTAGCATACGAAGTATTGTGTCAATGAAAGACCTGATAGTCACCAACTACAACTCACATGATTGTCATGTCATGCTGACTACATTCCTACCTATTGCCATCAGGGATATAAATCCTTTGTTTTTAAAGATGGCAATCACATGGTTGTGCTACTTTTTCAACAGAATTTCACAAAAGGTAATTGACCGTGATGAGTTGGCATCTCTTCAAGAATTCGCAGTGGAGACAATATCACAGTTTGAGATGTGTTTCCCTCCATCGTTCTTTATATTATGGTGCACCTTGTGGTGCACTTGGTGCCACAAATAGAGGCATTGGGTCCTATGTACTTGCATGAAATGTGGACGTATTGAGCGTTTCATGTCAATACTGAATGGCTATGTATCAAACCCGTGCTCGTCCCGAGGCATCCATGATAGAGGGGTACTGTACCGAAGAGGCCATTGAGTCCGGAGGTCCATTCTACAATAGTATCCTAAAAGACCAGGTTGCAATAGGTCTGCCTCCGTCACGACACGAGGGTAGATTGTATGGAAGCGGGAGGATGGGACGGAAATCTTTCATCCCACCAGATTACAATACAGTACTTGAGGCACATCACAGCATCCTACATCAGCTAGCGATAATAGAGCCATTTATCCAACAACACATCAATGAGCTTCACCGAGCAAAATCCTGGGCATACGGCTGATTGGGTAATGAAGCAACATAAGCAGCGGTTCAACACATGGCTAATGGTGAAGGACATTCCACGTGGAGAAACAATAGAAGAAAAAACCATCAAGGGGTTGGCATCTGGACCATCATGCCAAGTCCAACATGGCAAACCCTATGACATTAGTGGATTCACATTTTGTACCAAGTCCAAGGACAAAAAGAGCATGTCACAAAACAGTGGTGTTCGATGCGAGGCCATAGATGATGAAACTAGTGAGATTATTACATATTTTGGCTTTATTGAGGACATATGAGAACTAGACTATGGTACATTTTAGATCTCGGTTTTCCGATGTCAATGGTTGAAGACAAACATGTCACGGTAGACAACTATGGGTTCAGAGTTCTTGATCTAAGTAAGGTAGGTTACAAAGATGACCCATGGATCCTTGCTAATCGTGTTGCATAGGTCTTCTATGCTGACAGATCATTTCTAACAATGAGAAAAAAAGCACCGACAAACCGAAGCATGTAGTTTTTCCTGGAAAACAACAAGCTATAGGAGTTGATGGTGTATCTGAATTTAGAGGATTTTAACCAGTTCAAACGACATGTCTCTTTTCATAGACCATCCAACCAAGATAAGGAACGTTGAGCGAAGCATCCCACGCAATTCGATGCCCTGGGTACCCACGAGGACAAGGCAGAACAATAGCTCCCTAAATTATATATTTGTCATGTAATTGATTATTGTTAGGGACATGTCATGTAATTGCTTATTGTTAGCGACAAAACCGAAGCATGTAATTTTACACGACTTCTAGTGACTTTCTAGAGAGGAGATGGAGAGGGAGAGAGAGCTATTGTTCCCAAATGCGCTCGGAGCAGGTCCAGCACTTACCGTCCGTGAGCGGATGCAGCACTTTGCACATCCAGAATGCCCGTTCTCAGCGCGTCCTTCTCCATGGATAGTGTCACAGTCGCCTCTTCCTCATCCTCCAACCCCGCCTCTTCCTCATCCTCCACCACCACCTTGGTTTTCTTTGGAGTGCCGCCGTCAGAGGAAGCCGTGGTCTTTTTCCCGGTCATGGTTTATCACCTAGAACGGCGAGGTAAAATAAAAAGCAGGGAGGACTATTCAACTAATATATATATATCAGGCAGTAAGAAACAAGCATCTTCAAAGAACATGCTGTGAAAGAACTTGGAAAGATGTTTACCAGATCGGATACTTGTGAAAGAACTTCACACCAATGGTGATGAGAAACGCGAAGCTAGGAGACGACTTAGTATTTAAACACTGTAAGAACAGGCATTCTAGTGACTTTTCCGAGAGGAGAGAGAGAGGGGAGAGAGAGATAGGAGGAAAGAGAGAAGAGAGAAAGGAGAGAGAGGAGAGAGAGAGGAGAGAGAGAGAGAGGAGAGAGAGGGAGAGATAGAGGAGGGAGAGAGAGGGAAGAGAGGAGGGAGAGAGAGGAGGGAGAGGGGAGAGAGGAGCTAGGGAGAGGAGAGAGAGGAGAGAGAGAGAGAGAGAGGAGAGAGAGAGGAGAGAGAGGAGGGAGAGAGAGAAGTAATATATAAATATATATATATATGTATACTAAATATAGATTTTATATATTTAATATGTATAAAAATTTATATACTTAATGTATGAATATACAATAAAAAATAATATACTAAAAATATTACTACTGGCGGTTCACAACGAAAACCGCCAGTATAAATGGCCTCCACAGTCTGTGGAAGGCATTTCTACTGGCGGTTCTCGATGACAACCGCCAGTAGAAATGGCCTCCATAGTCTGTGGAAGGCATTTCTACTAGCGGGTTCGTCGATGACAAACCGCCAGTCATTGTCAACCGCCAGTAGAAATATCTCCTATATAAAGGACGCCGCGCGCGGGGGCCAAATTTCCGCTACGTCTTTGGCGCCCTGTCTTTTACACTTCCCGCCGTCAGGCTGCCCAAATTTCGCCCCAGCAATCTTCTCCGCCGTGCGCCGCCGTCGTCCACGCCGTCATCCCGCGACGTAGGTAAGTTCTCTTCTCTCTCTCTCCCTTCTTCGACTATGATCGCTCGGGCACGCCTCCGCCGCCATGCACGCGCCGCGCCGTGCACGTGCCGCCGTTGCGCGTGTAAACCCTAGGCCTAGGAAGAGTGAGAGAGTGAGAGGGAAGAGAGAGGAGGGGAGGGAGGGTTTAGGGTGTAAACCCTGCGCGTGTCTCTGCAGAGAGTGAGAGAGAGAGGAGAGGAGAGAGGGAGAGGGAGAGGGAAGAGAGAGGAGGGATAGGGAAGAGAGAGGAGGGAGAGGGAAGAGAGAGGAGAGGAGAGAGGGAAAGGGAAGAGAGAGGAAAGGGAGTGGAGGGAGGGAGAGAGAGAGAAGAGAGAGGAGGGAGAGGGAGTGTATATATAGGAAAGAGAGTGGAGGGAGAGAGAGAGAGGAGAGAGAGGGAAAGGGAAGAGAGAAGAAAGAGAGGGAGAGGGAGGGAGGGAGGAGAGAGGAAAGAGAGGGAGAGGGAGAGAGAGAGAGAGAGGAGAGAGCAGCGGAAAGCATGTTTTTTTGGCTTCCACTCTCTAGTATAAAATGTAGACTAGATTCACTTCACTTCTGCCACGGAGCAATTCAGTTTTTATCCGTTTAGCTTTATAGAGTTATGTGAGCTCTACCAGATGTCCCTGGCAAATAGTTGTCTGATTGTCTCAAACAACATATTCCATTGTAGTACTATTAGCTAGTGAAATTAGAAGACGACGTACGGCACACTTGCATTGCTTCGATTAAGAGCAACTCATCAGAACCCCACTTGACCAGAGCGAGTTCTCATCACCTGTCCTTGGTCTCTCTCACACAAAGAGTATGCATCAAGCTTCATTAGCAAAGCAAAAAAATCAAAGCTTCATTAACAACGCCATTTCCTACGACTCTCCATCTCTCTCTCTACGTCCTATACGACTCCTCCTATACGTTCTATATGACTCTCCATCTCTCTCTCTCTATGTCCTATACGACTCCTCTCTCCCTCTCTATATGTTCTATACGACTCTCCATCTCTCTCTCTACGTCCTATACGACTCCTCTCTCCCTCTCTCCCTCTCTATACGTTCTATACGACTCTCCATCTCTCTCTCTACGTCCTATACGACTCCTCCTCTCTCCCTCTCTCCCTCTCTATAGTTCTATACGACTCTCCATCTCTCTCTCTACGTCCTATACGACTCCTCCTCTCTCCCTCTCTATACGTTCTATACGACTCTCCATCTCTCTCTACGTTCTATACGAATCTCCCTCTCTCCCTCACTATACGTTCTATACGACTCTCCATCTCTCTCTCTCTACGTCCTATACGACTCTCCCTCTCTATACGTAACTCGATAATATCCGTATTTGTTAATATGAATTTAATTATTGCTTATGTTAATATGTGTTAATATGTATTTGTATATATATATAGCTCAATGAGTTCTCCAACCAAGGACCAAGGATTAGGGCCCGACCACATGGACAAGAGTGTTGCTCAAGAAGAATCCAGCAGTGAAGGATATGAAACGCCTAGCGACCCTTTTCCTACCACTAGGATAGATAGGGCCGCTGCGCGTGAGTTGCAACGTGACCCTACTTATGATCCACAAGACCATGAGGTAAATTACACATCCTTAATTTCGTGTGTGTACCTAATTAATTACCTGATTTCACAATGTCTATTACACATGCATGATTTCTTGTGCATTTTATTACATGAATAGGAGGTCGTGTCTCAATTTCGTGTGATGCTCAAAAAAGCTGCGGCACGATACCAAGACACACCGGAACCGACCCAAGACGCACCGGAACCGACCCAAGGCGCACCGGAACCGACCCAAGGCGCACCGGAACCGACCGATACCAAGACGCACCGGAACCGACCCAAGATGCACCGGAACCGACCCAAGGCGCACCGGAATCGACCGAGACAACCACCGAGAGGTCAAGAAAAAGGAAGCAGAGCGATCGGAACAGAGGTGATAGGGGGCTAAACAAGTTTCCTGACAAGACATATAAAATCGCAGACGTGAGCTCGAATGGTCAGCCCCTAGCTCCAGAAGAGGCACTGCCTAAGTTCCGGAATGCACTTGGGTTCTTAGTTAGAGATAATCTTGACATCACAATCCGACAGTGGAGAGATGTATCAGATGATGTCAAGAATCAAATGTGGAATAAGCTAATAACGAGGTTCGTTTTGCCTGGGGGTTCAGAAGAACTCGTGAAAAAATACACGATGAAGCAGTTTGCAATCAATTTCCGAAACTGGAGGTCTGAGATGAATACAAAGTTTGCAAAGAAAGGCCTAGACCCGATAAAAAAATATAAAATCTCAGCAGGTCAGTGGGCAGTATTTCTAGAGCAGAGGAGCAGCCCTAATTTCATATCGCTAAGTGAGGCAAATTCGAAACTATCTAAGAAGAACAAATACCGCCACCACCTTGGCACAGGTGGTTACAAGCGTCAGGTTCCTAAATGGAGACAAGAAGACGCCGAGAAGAAGGCTGCAGGGTTGCCGACGCTGTCCGAGCAACTTGGTGAAAGGACAGCTAATTGGATCCGTGCTAGAAAACCAAGGGAAACTGAGTCTGGTGTATCTTTTGATGATCCCACTGTCGAAGAAGCGGCAAAAAAACATATATGCAATTGCAGCTAAGCAGAGCCAAGGAACATTTAAGCCGCAAAGGGAGAGAGACATTCTAACGGCTGATCTCGGTAACCCTGAGCATCCTGGTCGTGTACGAGGAATCTCATCTAAGGAAGGATTCGGACCACAATGGGAAGGTCTGTACAAGAAATGTGATCGATACAAGGAAGAGATGGCGAATTATTTTAAGGAGGAGGCCAAGAAAGAGTTCAAAGGCCTGATATCTGAAATGCTATTGAATCCTCCTCCAGAATTGATGCAACAATTGGCGATGGCGATGGCGAGTGTGATTTCTGTTCAACAGATGACCACTCCACAGATGCAAATAATTCCAGTAGCTCAAACACCGGCTTCCATCGAGGGTACGACCATCCCAAGCTCTGTCGCATCAACGGGAAATAAGGTCCGCTATCCAGTTGATGACATCACAAGGCCTATGGCATGCACAATAGTTATAAGATATGGTATTAACAATCAGTGTACAAAGAAAGTAGCCATAGGCCTTGCGATCCCAGGACGCAAGTTCCATGGAAATGACATTCCAGAAGAATATTGCAGGGTAGAAGTGACGACAGTCGTCCAAGGATACGAGGACGACATGCTAGACATCCCTGGGCCCGAAGGTATCGAGACACTTGGACAAGCTATCAAGAATTTTATCCTTTGGCCTCGAAGGGATGTCGAATTGTTTGATTGGTCGAATTCGTCGCAGGCCCAACCGTCTCTGCCTTCTCAAATAGTTGTTCCTATTGTACATCCATCATCACCTCCTCAAACTTCACATGCTGCTCCTCATCCTCTTTCTGACCCTCCTTCTCCTCATCCTCATGGTGGCCAACCGTCTCCGCCACATACATTGCCCTTCAGGGATCCACCTTCTCCACAGCCATCTCCACGACCATCAAAGAAATCTAAAGTTTCTATACCAAAATTAGTGTCCCCATTCGAGAAGAAAAAGAAGAGTAAATCCACTGCTGGCACAACTCGTTTTTTGAAAGGGATTGGACGGAGCCTCACGTCAGACACTGTTGATTTGGCCGATCTCGAGGAGTCCGCAAAAAAGGCTGAGGCAATGGTCGCAAAGATAAAGAAGCCAACTATGGCAGATTATAAAAACGTGCCTAAAAAATATGTGCCGGGCAGACCACTACTCACTTTTGAGAAACTAAGGAAGGTCCGAGCTAATATTAAAAGGTTGCATGATTGGTACATGTGGGCATCTTCAGTTGGCATCGACACCATTAGTGTTAATATACCAGCCCATGCTTTTATTGGTTCAAATCAAAAAGCCGTTGTTGCATTCGAGGACATGTGGTTAATGATGAACCTTCAGAGACTCGACGTGCAACTTGTAACCATATTTGCATTGTAAGTGTCACTCATACTCCACAAATATGTGTTATTATTAGTGAGTTGTATAAATTTTCAATATCTGACATGCACGTGTGCGTTGCAGAATGCAACATGATCAGCAGGAGATCCTTTATGGTACCAATCCCAATGCTAGTGCCAGTAAAAGGGTTGGGTATCTCAACCCAATAAAGATATGCGAGGATAACCACACTTTTAGAATCGGAAAAGGCAACGAAGCATTACAGGGGCTAACGGACGAAGAAATTGAGGTGCGTATCCAGGATCTGAAGAAGGATTTTGAAGCAAGATACGCCACCTACATAGGACACGCAATGCTTCAATTTCAAGACAGAGAATCCATAGTGGCCCCATACAACTTAAAGTAAGTGTGATTTTGCATAAATAAAATTAATAATTTCAATACACATGTATCACAAGTTTGATTCATACAGGGACCACTGGATATGCTTCTTCATTTATCCTAAGGTTGGAAAGGTGCTGGTGCTCGTCTCCTTGCACACCGAGCCTTCGTCCTATTCAAAATTCCTCGGCCTCTTAGAGTTGTAAGCCTTTTCTATGCATGCATACTTATATCGATGAGAATTGTAGAATAACATGGTGATTCTATTTGAGATCACAGGGCATTTAGGTTTTATAAGCTACGAGGTGGAAAGTACGACACGTCCAAAAAAGGCGTGCCACTAGACATCCATTATAACTGGCCGGTAAGTATGTGGATTTATGAATACATATCATACATGTACGTACATAGGACAATGTTGCAACTAAATAACCAATCTCCCGTTATGTAGTGCCACAAGCAACCACCCGGATCGGTCCTATGTGGGTTCTACGTGTACGAGTTCATGAGAATGAACGGACGATACATCACGAACCCTGGCAAGGTATTATTAGTAATAGTCACGTATGTATTTATGTCATTAAAGATGCAAATGTGTTATTATTGAGTATAAATAGATAATGTTTATAAACTTTCTTTACAGCAATTTCAACAAGGAAGCCCGGAGAACTTGACTGAAGGTGCATTGTATGGCATAGTTGAGGACCTGTGCACATTCATATTGAAAGAGGTCATTCCCGCAGAAGGGAAATATCACGATGCTTCCAGAACATTAGCTTTGCCAGAGTTTTGAATACTAATAGAAATTAGTAGACTATCTCTTAGCCGAGATAGTTATTAGAGCTTAAGTGAAAACTTTGATGTATACAATGTGTGATGCATACATGGTTGTAAACAAGACTTTGATGTATATAAATGTATGATAGAATTTAATTCCATGTTGCTTTTAATATCAATACTACATGTTTATCAATATCAATATATATATATATGTTTGTGTGTGTAAATATATAAATTTCAGTATGAAAATTTAAAAAAAGGCGGGAAACCTTTCCACTGGCGGCTAAATAAAACAAACCGCCAGTGGAAATAGCATTTCCACTGGCGGTTTTATTAATAAAACCGCCAGTGGAAATGCTATTTTCACTGGCGGTTTCTTAAGAAAACCGCCAGTGGAAATGCTATTTCCACTGGCGGTTCTTGAATAACCGCCAGTGGAAATGGCGATTTCCACTGGCCCCTAGCACTGGCGGCACTGAAAAACGCCAGTGAAAATAGTTTTAGGACCGTCACTATAGAACTTCTGTGTACTAGTGAACATTCGTTCAGAGGTAATTGAACTGAGAAACGAAGGTCTTGAAAAAGACAAAATCTTATTCTCTCTGGTTAACAAAGTCAAAGAAGATGAAGCTAGCTTCAAAGCCCAAACCGAAGCCCATAAGAATGAGATTGAAGACCTTCGAAGGTAGTTGGCCGAAGCTAAAGAAAAATGTGCGCTCGCAGAAGCTAACCGAGAAATCAGCGAATATTGGAAAAATCATTTAGAGAAAAACATTGAAGGACTTCGCACATCCAAGGAAAGATGCTTTGAAAAATCCTTGGACTGTGTGAAGAAAATAAAAACCAGCTTCGCCAACGTGGGCGCCTACTCTACCGAAGAAAACTTCATACGAGGCGACCCCGAAGGTGTTATTGAATGGATAAGTGGGGAGGCTGAGAGCTTTGAAGAAATCTTAAGTGATCACGGGGATGTCTGTGCATTTTCCGGTGCACGGCGGATTTCAGCTATCTTGGAGAAGGCGGGATGTGATCACATCAAGACCATGGCCAAGGCCAAAGCTGCCTTCTCCGTAGATGACACGAAGGATCCTTCAGCTGAAGCAACCTTGATGGGCGGAAAATTCTATAATGATGTCTGGGTGAATGGCGGCCGAGAGATGGCTCATGAAATTATAAAGAAGAGTGAAAAAGACACCCATGACGCCCGGATAGAAGCAAGACAAGCTGAAGAAGCTGCAGAGCGCGAGAAACGTATAGGTAACATCTTTTGATATTCAGCTTCGGCATTTTGTTTTTTGTGGCTTCGGACTAATTAATATTTCCCACTTCAACTGAATTATCCCCTCCACCAGAACCGTTCGACCCCTGGCCGATCCAGAGACGAAGAAAGCACTGGAGATCATTAATATGGCTGAATCTATTGTTGACGAAGTCGTCAATAAACTGCTAAATGAAGTTGCGGAGAAAATCCTAAAAGAAGACTAGGACTTATTGTAAAAACATTTTTAAATAGTCAATGTAAGGGACACTAGAATGAACATTGTGCTTTTATTGTAACGAAGCTGTAATATTTGATGTGTGTAACTTTGGATCGAACATGTAAATTATTGTAATTTATTCCTTTATGATGCATGAAACTTATATACATACCGTTTTTGAGCCTTTGGCAAAAAAACACCTTCCCTTCTTTTCATGCTTCGTAAAGAAAGAAGATCCGTGATTCGTAAAAATAACGATATCCATGCTTCGCAAAGAGAGATTCTTCTTTTGTGTGCGGGCTGACGAAGTTGTATTTCAAAGCTTACTTCGTGTAAATTTGACAGTATTTTCTGAAAATCGACTATGTATTCCATTCTTGTATCATTGATGCAATATGATGTATGATGTGGTGCTATGCGAAATGATGTGATGATATGATGCAAAATGATAATGATGCCGAAGACACGTACTCACACTCCCACACTGGAACACACAATATCTTCATTCCCTTAGGAACGACTGGAATCTCTGTCGTTTATTTTTCGGCTTCACCGTTTATTTTTCGGTGTAAGTTCTGCATTCCCTTAGGAACGTCTTTTGAACTTCTTCGCCTTCTATTTTGGCGGTATAAGTTCTGCATCCCCTTAGGAACGTCTTTTGAACTTCTTCGCCTTATATTTCGGTGGTATTTGGCTCTGCATTCCCTTTGGAACGACTTTTGAGCAGAAAACTTACTCTGTGCTCCCTTAGGAACGACTTTTTTATAGCTTCGGCACAACTTACGCTGCGCTCCCTTAGGAACGACTTTTGGTAGCTTCGGCAATTTTTAGCTCTGCATTCCCTTAGGAACGACTTTTGAGCTTCGGCGATTTTTAGCTCTGCATTCTCTTAGTAACAACTTTTGAGCTTCAGCGATTTTTGAGCTTCGTAGGTCTGTGAAGAAGATATATTTCATTCTAATAGAAGCGAAACTATTACAAAGAATTTAAAACTAGATTTACAATGCTTGTTCCTTATTGAAAAACAAAATGACATAGAACATAAAAGTATTTCAGAGGTAGGATATCGCTCAATAAATGTGCTTTGATTCTGGCACAGTACTGTTGACTGTGCGAGCTTCGGATTCCTCCTTGAATTCACGCTGTTGTTGGGAGAGTTGGCGCCCTTCTGGCTGCTGGCTTCGGGAATAGGTAGGTTGCAGTGGTGGTGGCGGTGGAGGCTGTGGCCAGGAAGCCTGTGAATGGCTAGCCGAAGCAACAGAAGTTGTAGGATGATTTCCCACATATTCTAGTATGTAGGGAGAATGGCACGAAGCAGTGTGCAAGACCTGCTTCGGCTGATTCTGCCAAGCTTCGGCTTTTGCGATCTCCTTTTGCTTCATAATGGTGATTTGGCACATTCTTATAGTATGGCCCTTGTCCTCACCACAGAATAAGCAATATATCTTCCTGGGCTGATCCCTATATCTTCCTCCGAAGCCCCTGGCGCCTCTGCCCCTTGGAGCTGGTGGCCTGAAAGAGCTTTGTTGTTGCCTCGAAGATTGTGAGGTGTACTGTGGCCTCTAGAGCTGGCTTCCTTTGTCGTCATTCTGACTGGAGCTATGGATTGACCTGACATGCCTCGGGTGGATTCTTCCTCCGATGCCCCTGGTCATCTCCGAGAATCTGTAAGCTTCTTCCCTTCTTTGGCGGAAGTCGTTGTCAGCCCGAATGTATTCATCCATCTTCTGAAGCAGCTTCTCCAGAGTTTGTGGGGGCTTCCTGGCGAAGTATTGAGCCGTAGGTCCTGGCCGAAGACCCTTGATCATGGCCTCAATGACAATTTCATTGAGCATTGTGGGCGCTTGTGCCCTCAGTCGCAAGAACCTTCGGACATACGCCTGAAGGTATTCCTCATGGTCTTGCGTACACTGGAACAGGGCCTGAGCTATGACTGGCTTCATTTGAAAGCCTTGGAAACTGGTAACCAGCATGTCCTTGAGCTTCTGCCACGACATGATTGTCCCTGGCCGAAGAGAAGAATACCATGTCTGGGCTACGTTCCGGACTGCCATGACAAAGGACTTCGCCATGACTGCGGTATTGCCTCCGTACGAAGATATAGTTGCTTCGTAGCTCATCAGAAACTGCTTTGGATCTGAGTGCCCATCATACATGGAGAGCTGAGGTGGCTTGTATGATGGGGGACATGGGGTAGCCTACAGTTCTGCTGCCAAGGGAGAAGCATCATCAAAAGTAAAGGTATCATGACTAAAATCATCATACCATCCATCTTTGTTGAATAGTCCCTTTTGACGAAGCTCCCTGTGTTGAGGCCTTCGGTCTTAGTCATCTTGAGCAAGATGACGCACTTCCTCAGTAGCTTCATCGATCTTCCTTTGAAGATCGGCCAGCCGAGCCATCTTCTCCTTTTTCCTTTGCACTTGTTGATGGATGATTTCCATGTCCCTGATCTCTTGGTCCAACTCCTCCTCCTGGAATGTTGGACTGGTGACCTTTCTCTTCTGGCTTCGAGCCTCTCGAAGAGAGAGAGAGTCTCCTGGTTCGTGTCCAGTGGCTGCAGTGCAGCAGTCCCTAGTGCTCTTATCTTCTTCGGCGGCATGAGGAAGGTCAGTGCTTTGCCGAAGGTTGTGGAAGTAGGTACACCGGAGGTGGGCGCCAATGTTGGGGACTTGTTCTCAAATGCTATGAGTTAATAACAAGGCAACACAAATGTTAATGGTTAAAGGTCGTTCGTCCTTCGAAGCATTATTTCCCTTAGGATATAATGATCTTCAGATGAAGGTCATGAAGGACATACCTTCATCATCGCAATATATGTTAATGAAAGAATAAGCATATGAAATATAAGAGACAACATGAATAATTATATGACATTATTAATATATCTTCTTTATGTTAACATGGATAAACAGAAACAATATTAAATTACATTTTGTACCTTCAGCTTGACAGAAGGTAAAATTCCAAGCGTGACACACAAATGAATACAAGTCAGCGTGAACAGTACGGGGATACTGTTCATCTATTTATAGGCAAAGGGCGCAGCCTGTGTAAATTTACATTCATGCCCTTCATATTTACTATTGACTTATGGACAATTCAGCGGGGACTAGATGGCCTTTTCCCCTTTAAGTTGGTTCCTTTTTCTGCCGTTGAGCCGAAGCTCCCTTGCGCGTAGCTTCGGAGCAACATCAGCCTTCGTCTCGACCATGCTTTTCACATCGTATATGCTTTTAACCCGAGTCCGAAGGTACCTGCTCATATGTTACACTTGGAAAACATTAATAAATCATGTTTTTGAGGACCTTCACAAGACGAAGACCCCAACAGGAACGACTTTGGAACTTCTTCACCTTTTACTTAGGTCGTATTTTAGCTCTACATTCCCTTAGGAACGACTTTGGAGCTTCGTAACTTACTCTGCATCCCTTTAGGAACGACTTTGTAGCTTCTTCATATCTTAGGTGACATTTTAGCTCTGCATCACCTTAGGGACGACTTTTGAGCTTCTCCATGACCTCTTGCACTTGATGGTGTGGTCCCTGGTGTTACATTTTACATGTGGGGGAAATCGGCCCTTGTATTACAAAGGGCTAAACAAAAAATGAAAATTACAACCTATTGTGGCGGAACCGCCCGAATTATTCCAGCTTAAGTGCCCAAGTCACACCCTTAAGGGCAGCAACACACTTAAACCAAAATAACCCGTCAGTCCCTCGGATCTAGTCCAATAAAGCCACTAATCCAGGATCGAATACCACTAGCTCACTCGAAGGTGAGGCACAGAGAAATACAATAAAGCATAATACCATAAATTAAGAAAGTATCATTAATGATTACATTATCCGAGTTCAGAAATAACAATAATAAATTTCAATGCAGCGGAAATAACTAACGGAGAAAACCGAGTAACATGGCGAAGCCTGGCCACGCTACTCCTCCTGGTCCTCTTTTGCGGAAGCAGTAACCCACTCGGTCGTCTATCCCGGTGGCAGGGATGGAGGCCAAGTCACACCATCAACCAATCATCCTAAGGAGTACCTGCAAAAAATTATGCCACAAGCAAGGCTAAGTATACTAATACTCAGCTAGACTTACCCGGTGTGAGGAGTCTACTCCTCTACCCTAGACATGTAGTTGTTTGGCTGAGGGGTTTGGTTTGCCAAAAGCACTAGCCGTGTCTAAAATCAAGTTTTAGCTTTTCAAGTTTTAGTATGATCCTTTTTAAACTAGATGAGTACCTAGCTATTCATACATGGTATCAAACATTTAATCAATCAACATGTTTTGCCAATCAACTCATTTTTACTTATTACTCAATGTAGCAGCATGGATCAAGCAGTCTCATTAGCTGCGAGAAGCAGACGATTCAAATCGAGTTTTTAAACCTTGCAAGGTAAACCTAAACACACGACATGGCGAGGCACTACGTCCCCACACACATCAACCGTCCCCATCGATTCCTCGTCAACAGAACAGGGCTCACCGCCTTGGCGTACAATGCCTCACTGACCCCGACTGTCGTCGTGCAGTGACCGCACTTGTACCCACCATAACCGGAATGGGAGACCACGTCTCAGGTCGCGTGAGGGATAAAGTCTGTTGCCAGGTTCACTCAGGTACTAGGCTTACCGATTTACCATATTTCTCGGCATGTGCTTAGTACGTTCAAACGCTTGACACACGGTACCACACCTTAATCCTTATTCCAATTTTCGTCTCATAGACAACGCATCACCATGGATCGTTGTCCACAGACCACCATCATTACGATATAAAAATGGATACAACCAATTCCTGACCTCGCGCGAGTGCTAGAAAAATCACTCGACTTCTACCGAATCCCCTAATTAGTAAAGCAGCTACTCGACCTAGCATACTAGTATCCATCTCAAAAGGAATCCTGAGTTTATGCAACTAGAGTTTCAGGCAACTCCTATACTTAAGTGCACAGTACAAGCCTACAAACATTAAGTGCAGTAAAATAGCATATAGAATTGGTTATGCATAAAACCGGGGCTTGCCTTTAATTTGACACTTAGATAGTGTTTGCGGGGGGTGTACTCGCTTGGCGAGCATCCACTGGTTAAGTCCATCATTCTTCAGGTTGTCCACCTCTGCATCTTGTGATTGGCACCACATCACTTGCACGATCATCATCTCTCAGTCCTAAATGAGATGCAAGATGCATACCTATGAATACAATGAAAAATATCACAAGATACATAAATACACGGTAGCGAACTGTTCACTAAATTGTAAGACACCGTGAACAACCACACGTTAGCATTAGTTATCGGCGTTCAACATTAACACCATTAAAAAGACGACAACAGTTTATTTACTTATGCAACATAACTATGACATCACAAGTACACGCATTTACTACGCTCACCTTAATCATTCATTTGCTCTCCTATTGACCACACAAGAGCAACCAAGACAACGTACGTTTAAATAGGACCTAGGCATCCATGTCTATGGAAACTCCTATATCACAATCAACTTAGAGAAGGAAACATATAAAAACAAGACACACATGTCATTATTAAGCTTAGTCATAGCAAGTCTATATGAATTTAGTGCTAACCAACCATTTTTTAGTCAAAAGGGTGAACTAACAATTAATTGAGCACATGCAGATTTTTAGGACAGTAGCACAATAGTTACTTGTTTTAATCATAACTCTTCAAATATTAATCCAAAAATATCAAACTAGGACTTTATGGAAAGCTTAAAAAGTGCTCTATAACTTTGGTATTGCATCACAACATGATTCAACACTTAGCAAGGTCAAAATGTGCTAATACAACAGCTCTGTCCAGATTTGGACAGATTCAGACTTGCGACTTCAAAAATTCACAACTAAAGATTCAGACATCCAAACAAAGTGATCTTAGATTTTCTAGAAAGATAATGAAATTGGCTACAAAACATTTATAAACATCTCAAGGTGATTAATTATGCAAATAAGGATAAGAGACACTAGAAGGCTTTGCTGTCCAGATTTGGACAGATTCAGTCTTCCTACTTTAAATATTCATAACTTAATCTTCAGATCACCAAAAAGAGTGATCCAAGACTTTTTGGAAAGCTCAGCAAAAGAACTACATAACTTTTATAATCACCAAGAAGTGATTCAATGTTTAACTAAACCAAACAACACAGCTTTCGAAATCTGTTCTAACGGTGGACAGAACACAGCAACCAGTTTGTAAAATTCATAACTCCTAAACTGTTAGGCCTATGGTTATGAAACGTTAACACAAGAAAGATAAGAAAAGCATCTACAACTTTCTTATAACTACCATAAACTGATTGTAACACTAAATTAAGCAAACAATGCAGTTTCTGAAATCTGTACAGAATTTGGACAGATTCAGTTACTGAATTTGTAAAAAGCATAACTCCTAAGCAATCAGACTTATGCTTGTCAAATTTTAACACCAGCAAGATAATAAAGTTATCTACCACTTTTCTATAGCACATATCTACAGAAAACACAATTTAGTTCATCAAATATACAGTACAACTAAAACTGCCCACGCAGGAAATTCAGCTTGCGGTCATAATAGTACTTGACTTCAAGCACCAAACACAAACACGGAGAGATAGTGCCACAAACTCTCAAGTCCAAATTATTATGACTTAGTTATCAACTCGTAATGGACATCAAGGAACAAAATCTCATATGCTCATGTCGTCTAAGTTGAGTAGCATGAAAGGGGCACCTTACTCTATCAGTGTAATTTCAGTAAGTTACTTCCAAATTTTATAGCGCAACACATTTCCATTTGACTTGCCATCAAGCGACCACAACATCCCAAACGGGTGCGAGAACACTAGCTTCTAGTTCCAACCCTATGATTATTTCATTAATTATTTTAACTACTTACTCGGCATCGACCGACTTAACCTTTATCTCGACGGCTTGAGCACTACAATTCACGAAAGTCTACCTAGACCTCTAGCATCACATAGAGAGCCTACTACTTCACATTGCAATTCATACAGAACCGCGGCGTGACAGTAATAACACACAGGTAATTGACCTTTCTCTACGACCTTTAGCTCGGTCACAAACAGACGACAGGATGACTACGAAGGCGTGTCACCACTTCATCACACCCATTCATTGCCTATATGCGCACTAATACATTTCTTGCGACACATGCACTCAAAATCAATCCACACTACACAAAATACACTTATTTCTTATTTATGCGCAGACTTAGCACCTTACACATAATTGCATTAGGAACCTATTAGTTCACTCGATGACATGCATTCAAAGTCATAAACACAATCATACACTATTTATGAAGCACAATTTAAGGAACGCATAACGCGTATAGACTCGACTCATAAATATAGGGGAAGTGATGACTACTTTGGCATGTCACCACCTCACTACATATGCCAAACAATTTGACTAAACCGATCGAACTTCATATCGTGCAACATCTATACTTCTCGGTCTCGCATACAACCATGTTGCGGCATGCACTCGAGACACTTTGATCCACGTAGCGCAACAATAAATAGGATGCACCACGGCACACACACGTTCACTAATCCATCGCTCGCCTATCTTGTACTTCCAACTTACTTATCACATCAAACAAGCACGACACATTTGTTTACCAAAACGTGAATGCTACCTTGCCACTACATACAACCAAAACATTTTATACCCACACATATTCAAACACCAATGTACACCACATCGACCAAAACATAATTAGACATGCTACCAATCGCACACATCAAATAACCTCTTGTTCTCCAACCGCAAATGTGATCCTACCAACGCGTACCACCAAAACATTTTACACACATCCATTCAATTCATTAATCGAGTCGATCGAGAGCGACATGCATCGGCTCACCATAAACAAACCCAATCGACGTTTGTAAGAATGATGGCGATTCTGATTTGTGCATAGCTCCACACATCGACGAGCGTTGAGCGGCTTGCCTTCTCCTCGCAAAACATGGGGTTCCTCTCCTCCACCAAACAAAAACAAAACAGCACACATACACAATTAATCATATGAAAATAACGTCGATGAGGAATCGAACAAGGATCATCGTGGTCTCACCGGGGGCGAACGACGTCGATGTTGGGGCTGCGCAAAAAACAGCAAACACCCGGCGAGCGTCGATGGGGCTGCAACAACACATCTCCTTTGCAGACATTAAGTCGAACACTTGGCACGCGCGCAGCGGTGGCAGCGAGACGAAGCAAGGGAAGGTAATGGGGCTGTTGGGTGCCATCCCAAAGGGGTGCCGGGGAGGAGATAGCAGGGGAGGCGCTGCTCCAACCCAACCAGAGAGAGGGCGCGAGTCCTGGGCGTTCCCTGGCCGGGCAGGGAAGAGAAAGGGGTGCCCTGTGCTGTGGAGGAGAAAGGGCGCGGCTTCCTGCGCTTGAGTTCCAGGGCAACAGAGAGGAGGGGGCGCATCCATGGAAGAAGAAGAAAGGGCGCTGGGGAGGGAATGGAGCAGAGAGCGTCGGCCAATGGGACTTCAACAGTGGAGCGCTCGGCCAGGGAGCCAGACGGCGTGAGGAAGAAATTTTTCTACGCACCGAGGCGACCGAGCAAGAGATAGGGCGCTGGCTAGGAGAGGGCAGAGGTCCGCCCATGGGAGAGAGGTCTCTGTGCCATGGGGAAGCTCTGTGCATCCTGCTGCAAGGGCGTCGAGCACATGGCGAGGAGGAGCTAGGCTCCCTGCTGCTGCGCGAGGGAGAAAACAGGGGGCGTCGAGCAGCTGGAGGAGAGAGCTCACGTCCATGGGGGAGAAGAAAGGGGCGCCGCTGGGGAAGAAGGGCGCCATGGTTGGGGACGTGTGGAGCAGAGGGAGCTCGCAGGGGCGAACGCCAGTGGTGCCCTACGCGTGATGGGGAAGAGGCCAGAGAGAGTTCACGGCGAGCAGCAGCAAGGGGGAATGGACGTCCGAGTGGGGGGAGATTGCTGGTGAGCTCCCGGCAGGGAGGTGAGCTCGGCGATGGGAATGGCGCCCACGCCTTGGCTAGAGATGAAGCTGTCGTGGGGAAACCAGAGAGGAGGATGGCGTGGGGGAGAAGAAGGCTGCTGGTGGCGGCTGAAAAAAGAATAGGGGTGGGAGTGCAAAATAGCCCAAGTGCAAGGGGAGAGGGATCCTATTTATAGAAGAAGCCCTAGGATTAGGGTTTCTTAATGGGCCAAATGGGCTGGGTTGGGCTTGGCCCAAAACACGTAATTGGGCTACGCTAATTATTTTCCAGAATAAAAATGCTCCTGTGGAATTCGTCTCAACAGAGAACAGAGCGAAATAGAGTTCGGGCGAACGGACGATTGAGCGATTAATTCGGTCGAGAGTCTGATTTTATTTCGCTCAAAAATAATTCCCTACGCATGATTCGAAATTAAATTGTCTCGGAATATGACCGGCTTTCGGATTTCTGATTAAAAGAGACAAATCGCGACATTTAAAATCATCGCCGATGTTGATTTTTGAATCCGGATCGAACACAGAGGTATGAAGTCGAGTCGGATAAGAATTTATGTGAGGACGATGCATTGGAGATTCCGCTTTGAAATTTTCTCGCGCACTATTTTAGAAACAAATGTTTCTCTCAGCTTTTGATCGGCTTTGGATTTTTAGTCGGAGAAGGCGAGTCGTGACATGTTAAAATCGCTGCTGGAGTGGGTTTTGAATTCGGTTTAGACACAAAGATACTAGGCTGAGTCGAGTAAGAATTTATTAGAGGACGATATACTGAGTATTCCGTCTGCGAGTACGGATCCGGATAAAATAGTCGAACATAGATCAAAGTTCGAGGAATTAGACTCGGGCTCAGATCAAATAACAGCCGTCGAGAGTTTGATTAAATGAGCTTCATATGAGAATTATAAATCGAGATGATTATCGAGTTCGCATTCATGCCAAGAATAGAAGTTTTTAACATGCTCCAAATTGGTTGTTTTGCGCGATCGAATAACTCCGAATTTGGTGAATTGTGAATGGATAGTCTGGATAATTAGAGACATACGCGAGCGAGAAATAGAAATTTTCACTGAGCATCCGAGATTAGGATAAATTCCCGACATAACCCGAAACTGACACCTGGGGTGTCACACCTATGACCCCATTAAAAACCTTTCTCCCCTCTTGAAAGTAAAAGGGTGCCATAGGGAAAAAATAAGAAAATTACATAGTTTACACATAATACCGTCGAAGTTCATCGACATTCCAAGATCTTGGTATGTCATTGCCATCCATGTCTTTCGATCTGTAGGATCGAGGTCTCGACGAAGATACCACCGAAAAGGGACCTTCCCACTTGAGCTAAAGCTTCCCCACTGTATCTGGGTTGGCCACTCTACGAAGCACCAAATGTCCTGGTTTAATATTCTTCAATTTTAGATTTCGATCATGCCATTTGATCGTTTCGGCCTGGTACTTATTGATGTGTTCTATTGCTTGCAGTCTAGTCCCTTCTATGGTATCTTTTGTTATTTGGCAATCACCTTCATCTTCTGTCGAAGCTAAGGTTCTTATTGAACCCGTTCTTGCTTCTTCCGGTGTTATTGCTTCGTCACCAAACAGAAGCTTGAACGGGGTAAATCCTGTTGACCTTAACACGGCAGTGTTGTGGTTCCACACCACCTTTATTAATTCATCTAGCCACTTTCATTTGGGCTGGTTGAAGATTGACTTTATTATTCCTGTTGTTATAATTTTGTTTGATCTTTCTACCAGTCTGTTTGACTCCGAATGTCTCACTAAAGCGAAGTGTATTTTTGTACCAATCTGGTTACAAAAGGTTTTGAATGTTTCAGCATCGAATTGAGTTCCGTTATCAAAGGGGATAGCCCTCGGCAGATCGAAGCGACAAACAATATTTTGCTAAAAGAATTTCTGCACTGTGGTCGAAGTTATTGTAGCTAAGGGCTTTGCTTCAATCCACTTAGAGAAGTACTCCACTGCCACCATAACATATTTCAAGTTGCCTTGTGCTGGTGGAAGTGGTCCTAAAAAATCCACACCCCACCTTTGCAGTGCCCAAGTAGGTTGGATCAACTGGGTTAAAGATGAAGGTTGTTTCTGGTCTCTGGCGCTTCTTTGGCAATTTTCACATTTTTGAACTAGATCTGCTGCATCCGAAGCTGCCTTCGACTAGTAAAATCCTTGTCTAAAAACCTTCCTCAGCAAAGGCCTGGACCCAATATGAGCTCCACACAGTCCTTCATGTATTTCCTTCATCAATTCTTGACCTTCGGTTCTGGACAAACACTTGAGCAATGGAGAACAGACTCCTTGTTTGTATAATTCCCCTTCTATAATTACATATGGTCTTGCTCTTGCTTCCATTCTTTTATTGTAAACTTCGTCATCCGAAAGACAGTTGCCTTAGAGGAAAGATACAATCTCAGTCCTCCAATCTTCACTGTGCACTGGTGAAATTGTGAGTACCGCTCTTTCCATGAGCTCGACCGAAGATGCTTTTATTGTTTCGAAGAATACCTCCGAAGGTAACGGAAGCCCCTGTGCCACTGATTTAGCTAGCAAATCTGCGTGCTCGTTTTGTCCTCCCAGGATGTTCTTTACCGAAAAACCTTCGAAAGAGGCTTCCATCCTTCGGACTGCATCCAGATATTTTTCTAGCTTTGGGTTCCTTGCTTTGCTACTTTTGTCAATGTGACCTGAGATGACCTGTGAGTTAGATTTGAGTATTGCCCTTCTTAATCCCATCGCCTTAAGCTTTCGAAGCCCCAAGAGAAGGGCTTCATACTCTGCAATATTATTTGTGCAGTTGAAGTCTAATCTTGCTACATAGCAGGTTTTGATTTTTGATGGTGAGATTAAAACAGCAACTGCTCCTGTGCCGAAGGTTCCCCAGGACCCATCACAAAATACTGTCCAGGCTTCGGCATCAGTTGTTTTGTCTTCGTCTAGAGCCCCTGGCGTCCAACCAGCAATGAAGTCTGCTAACGCTTGGGATTGGATCGAAGATCTATGAACGAAATCGATAGTAAATTCATTCAATTCTGCAGCCCATTTTCCAACCCTTTCTGTGGCTTCTCTATTTCTCATTATGTCCTTGAGAGGTTGTGAAGAAGGTACTATGATGTGGTATGCTTGGAAGTAATGTCGAAGCTTCCTGGAAGCCATTAATACAGCATATAGTACCTTCTCTAACTCTGTATAATTTTTCTTTGATGTACTAAGTACTTCGGAAATGAAGTACACTAGCACTTGTTTTCTTGCCTGGCCATCCTGCTTCTCTTGTAGGAGTGCTGCACTAACGGCAGCGTGGGAAGCAGCTACGTACAACAACAATGGAGTTTCTGACGAAGGTGGAGTTAAGGTTGTCAGCTCTATCAAGTACTGCTTCAGTTCTTCGAAGCTAAGGCTTTCTGCTGAGTTGGTCCCCATTGAAAGACTTCGGCTGACTTCAGCACTTCGAAGAATGGCAAGTTTCTCTCTGCTGATCTTGAAATAAATCTGTTCAATGATGCTAGCCTCCCTGTCAACCTCTGGGCACCTTTCTTGACTTTGGTGGCTCCATCCGAAGTATGGCTTCTATCTTACTTGGATTAGCTTCGATACACTTTGTTGATACCAAGCAACCAAGAAATTTGCCCTTCTTCACTCCGAAGACACATTTCTCTGGATTTAGTTTAAGATCGACCCTTCTGAAGTTAGCAAATGTTTCTTGCAAATCAGCAACATGATTTTCTTGCTTTTTGCTCTTTACTATGATATTATCAACATAAGTCATCACATTTCTGCCAATTTGGGAGTGAAGGACTTTGGCAGTCATCCCGCTGAAGCTTCCTCCAGCATTCTTGAGCCCCTCAGGCATTCGAAGGTAGCAATAGGTCCCACTAGGGGTTATGAAGCTTGTCTTAGGCTCATCCTCCTTCTTCATCCAGATTTGATGATAACCTGAGTAGCAGTCCAATAAGCTCATAGGCTCTGAAGTAGCTGCTGCATCTACAAGGGAATCTATTCTTGGAATGGGAATTCATCCTTCGGGCATGCCTTATTGAGATTTGTGAAATTGATGCACATTCTCCATTTTCCATTAGCTTTCTTTACCATCACAGTATTAGCTAGCCACTCTAGGTATGTTACTTCTCTGATAACACCGACACTCAAAAGCCTTTTCACTTTGTTTCGTGCACCTTCGGCTTTATCGTCGGACATTTTCTGAAGCCTCTGCTTTCTTGGCCTAAAGGTCGGGTCTACATTGAGTGAGTGCTCAATGACATCTCTATTGACACCACAGAGATCATTGGCTGACCAAGCAAAAACATCCTTGTTGTTGAACAAGAATTTCAACAAAGTCTTCTCTTGTTCATTAGTTAATTGGGATCCCAACAGTACCTACTGCTTGGCTATGTCTTCGCACAAAAGCATGGGCTTTGGTTGATCTGTTGAAGCAGCCTTTTCTCTTTTATGCTTATATTGTTGATGAGCTTCGGCTTCATCTATGTTATGGATGGCCTTCGAATCTGTCCAGCTACCTTCGGTTTTCCTGGTAGCCTCTTGGCTTCCATGCACAGTGATAGGCCCTTGGTCAGAAGGTATCTTCATGCAAGGATATGCTGGATGGAGTATCGCTTCGAAGGCATTCAATGTCCCTCGACCAATGATTGCATTGTAGGGATACTCCATATCAACAAGGTCAAAGACAACATGTTCTGTCCTTGTATTGTGAACATAGCTGAAGGTGATCGGCATAGCTATCTTGTCGAGTGCCATAATCTGTCTTCCTCCGAAGCCGTAGAGGGGGTGTGTTGCATCATGTATCTTGTCATCCGGCTCTTGCATTTGCCTGAAAGCCTTCGCAAAGATGATGTCTGTCGCACTGCCTGTGTCCACTAGGACATTATGGACTAGGAACCCCTTGATGACACAAGATATGACCATTGCATCATTGTGAGGATAATCCTTGAGTCGAAAGTCTTCCTGGGAGAAGGTGATTGGTATATGAGACTATTTGGACTTGATGAAGGGTCCTTGCACTCCAACATGCTGCACCCTTCTTTGTGCTTCCTTCTTCTGTTTCTTATTGGCTGGTTTAGAACTTGAGCCACCTGTGATTGGAAGCACTAGCTTCGTAGCCGAAGGTGCCATAGCTTGGTTATCTTGCGAAGCCATTGTCGCAATCGTGGAAGTGAGTTCACAGGAGGTTGGCGCCAATGTTGGCCACATGTTCTCAAATGTTGTGAATCAAGAACAAGGCAACACAATTGTTAATTATTAAGGACCTTCGTCTTTCGAAACATTATTTCTGCATGGGTATAATGCTCATCAGACGAAGCTCAAGAAGGACATACCTTCATCATTTAATATAAGGACATGAATACAAAGGGATAAATATGATAACTGTGTCTTAATAATTCATTTATTCTTGTACCCCATAAAACATATATGAATATCAACAATGTTAATATTACATTGATACCTTCGGCTTGCTCGAAGGCGAGGATGCGAGAGAGTAAAATACAATCCAGCATGAACAGTACTGGGTTACTGTTCATCTATTTATAGGCACGGGACACAACCCGGTTGAAATTACATTCATACCCTCGAACACTCATTTACAAGCGACTAAAACTAATAAGGTCTATTTAGTCTTTTACTTCTTTGCTTGATCCGAGCTGAAGCTATCAATCATCGGCATTCTGCAACATTGCTTATACACAAGGCCTTCATCTTGAGAAACTAATTCGAAGTTGATGATAGCTTCGGTGGGCTTTTGTATAATCTCACCAAAGGTGTTTTTTGTCTTGAGGACCTTCGTCGGATAAGAAGGCCCCCAACAGCTAGTTCACTTCAACTAAACGGTGCATTTGCTGAGTACGTTGATGTGTACTCACCCTTGCTTTAACACAAAACACCAGGTTGTCCACACTGCAACCACTTCTCAGGATAATACGAAGGTAACGCGAGGGATTTTCAGAAGTTCTAGGAATTCGTGGAGTTTTAGATCTGGTTGAGTGGCAACCCCCGGTCAGCTGCCTATGAAGGCCTTATCTTTACTGTGTTTCGCTTTAGCACATTGACTACCTATTTAGTTGATGAATATGTGGATGTTTTCGACACCATGATGTAATAAGTTAATACCTCTTTATGTTATTATTTGAGCACTGTGCAATGATATTCATTTATGTATTCGATGTGTACGTGAGTTTTGATCCTAGCACGTACATGGTTTGTATTCAGTTTGCCTTCTAAAATCGAGTGTGACACTATCAGTTTGGAAGGACCAAAGCTGCCTAGCAATTGTACTACTGGTAGTGGCCCAAGTCAGGGACAATGCTCTAGAGCATGAAGTTGTCCCCAAGAATAAAGAGGGTGACCAAGTCATGAGGGCCGAAGATCCAAAGGAAACGAAGGATCAAAAATTCCCCAAGGAAGATACCCCTTTGTAGGAAAATATGTGAAGCTAGCGCTGAGAAATTTGTGATTCGCCACGTAGCCGGCAAGAAAGATGACATTGGAACAGATTGTTGAAACACATGCTTTTGTTGAGAGACTAGGATATCCACCAAGGGCGACTATTTTTTGTGGCAGACAAGATGATTATCTTTATTGCCTTAATTTAGTTTATTAAATATGTTTCATGGTGTGCAAGGGCCTATACTAAGCAAGGCATTGAAGGTTTGAAAAGATTATGAAGCAAAGGTTGCACAAACAGTAATAGACAAGCTCCACTCAGAAATTGATGAACTTCGGAATGATAACAAAGAAAATAAAAAATGCTTGTCATTCTAGCAGGTGATTTGATTGACAGTCGAACCGAGCTCCAGAAGGATATTGCGAAGAAGAGTAATGTATTGGAGGTTGAGAAGGCTAAGAATGACACAATTTGAGAGCTCGAGGCAAAAAAACCTTCAACAAACAGAACACTCTCAAGAGCTCGAAGTTGAAACAAAACAGACTATCGAAGCCTACAAAGCCAAAGTGGCTAAGTTGAATGACGATATGTCCAATATGACTAAAAATTTAGAAGTGGAGAAAGCCCAAAAAGAAATATTTATCAACGAAGAGGACCGTCTCTATAAGATTGTTAATGAGCTATGAAACTCAAGAGAAGACTGCTTCTCCATCGTGGCCCAATGCTGTAAGAGGCTAAAGGACACCTTCGTTTCAATTGGGGCCGGCTATAGTGAAAAAGACTATGTGGAAGATAATACCGCTGGGGCTATAAAATAAATCGATGGGGTGGTAGAAGCTTTAGGTGAAAAGCTATCAAACAGGGAAGACTACAGTGCTTGGATAGTTGCCCGAAGCGCAGCTTCGATGCTGGTGAAGACTGGTTGTGAACATGTGAAAACTATTGAAAAGTCTGATTTTATGGTTTCCTGGATGATATTAAGAAGCCCTTAGTCGAAGCCTCCAAAATGGGGCAAAGGTTCTTCACAGACATTTGGAGTGTCGGGGGAAAGAAGTTGTTTATCGAAGGAGTTAAAAAGAACACAAAAAGGTTTTCACTTAGCATTTACTTTGCTTCGTTATTTATTAACATAATTGGTTACTGATGCTTCTTCTTCTTGCGGGTATAAAGGGCCGCAAAAGAGGCTGCAACGATTAGAGAGGCCCAAAGGATAAAAGAACTTGAGGGTATGAACTTTGCTTTTAACCGAAGCTCTTTTTATTTTTTTTATACGCACCTGACTTGGTCTTTAAAAGATGCACTACCACAGGAGATGATTGAAGAATATAAACCTAAAGATGATACGAAGTTAAAGGAAGCATTGACCCTCATTGATCAAATGAACAAGACTATAGATGAAGTTGTCCTGAAGATGTGCAACGAGATAGCTGATGAAGTGCTTAAAGGGGACTGGCAAATCAGCCTATGAAAACTTTCTGTATTGTTATTCATGCAATATAAAAGCTTTGTTTCATTGATGTTATGCCATTATGATGTGCAAAATCAAAATATGTGCTTTTGATCTAAAGGCAAAAAAACATATTTCCTTCTTTTTGCGCATAACAAAGGCGATGAACAACGTTATAATTTGCTTACACTCGCATAATTGAGAGGAAGGTTAAAAGTATGTAATGTGTCAATGACAAACTACTTCAAGTGGAAATGTCTTAGCCAACTATCTATCAAAACTTAGGGTACATGTGACCTTGATTGAAAGAGTTTCGAAATCTTATCACAAATATCGAGTGATTGATCCTCCCTTCCGAATCTTTCATTTCTTGTTGGCGTATGATGCAATGATGCAACAGTGCATCCTTGATGTTATGATGCAATGATACACAAATGGTGTAAGATGTGTTGTATTATGGCGAAGCTATATTGCAAAAATTGTAAGTGATCCTGCCTTCGTATGAATGTCTTCGGATCCGACTCTGCCTTCTATCTGAATGACTTTGGAGTCTTATCACCATTATTAAATGATCTTTTCCTGACTCTGTGTTCAACTCTAAGGACTTAGAGTCTTGTCACCATTATTGGGTGACTGATTCTACCTTCACACGAAGGTCTTCGAGGTCTTTTCTTGCCACTTTTTTATTACACACGAAGGTGTAATCTGAGAATTAAATTTACAAATTTTAGGTTCAACATACACCATTGTAATTTGTTAGAATTAAAAAGGAATAGCAACACAATGTAGTAATATAAAAGAAATTTCTTTTCCATGATAGTCCCCTCAGGCTGTTTACTGTGTGAGCTTTGGATGATTCCACTCTATCCTATTGTTGTATATCCTGTATTGGGAACTGAGGATATCCCATAGACAGCTGATCATATGGGGGGGCTAACGAACGACGGGGGAGGCACCGAATAGCTAGATGGACTCGTTGAAACAATGGAGCCTGAAGGTTGCAGCTTTGGTTCTTGGTGTTGAACATGCTAAGGGATATATAGTGAGTAATATGAAGACGTATTGAATACTTCCTCCGGCTGAGTTGTTTGGGTAGCGGCAAAAAATTCTTTATGATTTTGTATACTTATGTGACAGGTCTTCATAGTCTGTCCCTTATTTTCTCCACAAAAACACAGTACAATTTTCTTGGTTGTGAATTGAATCTTCCTTCAAAACTTCGACCTCCTCTTGTAGCTAGTGGGCGAAAGTTGCTCTATTAAGATTGCTATTGCATTTTTTATTCTTATGACTGACTCTATTGCCCTTGAAATTGATTAGATTTATCTTCATTTTGTCCTAGATCATAGATGTTTCAGAAATGCATTGGATGAAATCTCCCTTCGAAGCCCCTGACGGCTTCCATATATCTATGTTGCCTCTTGCTTATGTTGGCGGAAATCATTGTCTGCTATGATGTATTCATCCATTTTTTGCAGCAGCTTTTCCTAGGAATGAGGAGGCTTCCTTGTAAAATATTGTGCTATTGGGCCTGAACGAAGTCCTTTGATCATTAGTTCATTAACAATATCATCTTGCACACTTGGTGCTTGAGCCTTTAGCCAAAGGAACCTTCAAACATAGCCTTGGAGATACTCATCTTGCTATTATACACATTGGAACAGGGCCTCATCAGTTATGGGCTTCAACTGGAAACCTTGGAAGTTGGTGCGAATGATACCTTTGAGCCCCTGCCCTGGTGAAATAGATCCTGGATGAAGAGAAGAGTACCATGTCTGCACTACATTCTTGACTGCCATGACAAAAGATTTTGCCATGACTTCTGCATTGCCACCATATGAAGATATAGTAGCTTCATAACTCATCAAGAACTACTTTGGATCTGATAGACCATCGTAAATCGGGAGTTGAGGTGGCATGTACAGTGGTGGCCATAGTGCAGCTTGCAATTTAGGTGCCAAAATGAGAAAAGTCATCGTATAACGAAGCACCATAGTTGCGTTCTTCGAAGTGAAAATTTCTTTGATGGTGTGAACCCTGGAATTGCTCCTCTTGCTGACGTGATTCTTTGGACACTTTGCAATTTGTAGTTGTAGTTGAGAAACCCGAAACATCTTATCCTACCGCTTCTCGACTTGTTGATGAATAGCTTTGAGATTTCTAATTTATATGTCAAGATCATCTTGTGGTGGAGGATCCACAACCTTCTTTTCCCCTTCTATGCCTTGAGAAGACGTGCATCTTCATCCTGGTTCTAATCAATGGGAGAAAGAACCAAAGTGGGAGTTGTAGACTTCTTCGGAGGCATGATGAGAAGATGCTTGCATTCGTGAGTTCACCGGAGGTGAGCGCCAATGTTGGTCATCTGTTCTAATACCTAAGAATGGATCAAAATAGGGCAACACAGTTAATAATGGAAAACCTTCGTTCTTTTGGTTCATTCGAAGAATAAACCAAAAGATGAAGATTATTAGAATAAAAGAACTTTTGGGTCAAATACAATTGTTCGGAGGGGAATAGTTGTTGACGTGTTTTTGTTATTGCTTCTTTTCCTTCATAGATTATTACATGTACCTTCATAAGCAAAAATAGTGATAATAAAAGATCACAGCTTCGAAGGCGAAATTATTTCAGTTCTCCCTTCCACCGTGCCCTCTGCATGGCATTGTACACATATTTATAGTAGCGACTCATAGTACGCCTTCATATAAAATTACAAATATACCCATAGTTCTTATACATATGAACTATAAATCTTGTAGGGATAGCATCGTGTTTCTCCCTTGTGAATGAGTTGGCCAAACTTCTATATCCTTCTTCTCTGCCTTCGCCTGTCTTTCTCTGTGCGTTGTGCTTTCAAAGCCGAAGAATTGGAATGAAGGCCGATTTCAAAGCCGCTTTGTAACACCTGAAATGTGCTTAAAAACAATTGTTAAAATAATGCTTCGAGAACCTTTGACAATAAAGGGCTCCAACACCATTTATCTGCCAAAATCAAATCTGGTTACCATCATTTAATGATATTTCTCTAAACATGGGTACTTTCTTTTATAGATAAAATAAGACTTAGGAGTCCCTGAAATCAACTAAACCCATAAAAGAAATGTGAACCTTCTAGTTTCTTTAATGCAAGACTTTAATTTCATATATCTTAGATGTTATTTTCATCTTACTGATCACAGGAAGACCCATATTCAATTATGTCCCTAATCTGCAACAAACTCCTATCAGTATTCGAGTCACTAGCCTTCTCTTGCAGCTCTTTTATTCTTTCCGAGGCTCTCTGAAATTGTTTAGTTTGATATAACACACATGGGATTTAAGAGAAATGCTGTGCTAACATGTTCATTATTTTATCTTATAATGTTGAGCATATATATAAGTATAAAAGGTACTACCTCGATGCGAAAAGGTAAATTTGAGATATGGAATTAAAAATGTTTCCCTCTAGTTTCTCTACAAAGTAGTAATACTCACTAAAGATAATTTGGTTAAAAAAGAAACTGACATGATAATAATAAGAAATGTCTCGCTGATCAAATGATGCGCCATCACAAAACAAATTTCTAATCCTATCCTTGCAGGTATGGGCGCCATATGCTAGGTCATATGGTTAAGCTGGAATGATATGCTGCTTAACAAAGCATCTCTATTTGTTCTTTCATGCGGGTTATATATAGGGGCACACATTGGACAAGGGCGTATTCTTTGTTTCAGCGTGAGGAGGATCGAAGCTTTATCTAAATTCATGTAGACTTCTGAAAATAATGACAATAGAAATTTTCGCTAGTTATAGGTTGAGATTTTGCAATAGATTAATTGCTTTGTTGCTTTAGTTCAACCCTCTAGCAACATTCTAATAATTAATGGTCACGTTCATCTTTTAATGAGGCCAAGACCTTTTATTCATCGTCTTGATAAAATAAGACTTCCCTTAAGAAGGTAAATTACAGGCATATATGTACACATGGTAACCATGCAGCCATGCACCAACTATTTTAGGCATTTGAGCAAATATCAAGTGAGAAAGAAAACAACATACATAATTGCGTGCCGCTGTCTCCTTGAGACACTGCACCAAATCATATGTCTCCTGCAAACAGAACTATGTGGTGTTACAGATAAAAGCACTGATGTAAGAAATTGTATGTAACACACAAAAACACTGATGCTTGACTGAATAATTAATACTAGGATATGGAGATTCATAACCAAGATGCCTAACAACACATTAGTATTATATTAGTTATCACAAGCATATAGTCAAGACGATTTTGGGGCATGCGAAATATGATCACAAGTCCGTATATTTAGCTTGAAACCATTAATTTAAAAAGTTCATAAATTAACATAAATTATTTACATATTATGCAAGCTATGATATATGAGGAACTCCTCCCATTGTGCACCTTATGAGAACAATGTTATTAGGAATAAGATGTACACTAGAAGATGCCAACACGAGGTTGACTTGTCCCTTGTGGTTCGGAGTGATAATGAGTGATTGTCACATGTAGCATCTCGGGTTGAGTCGTGGACTAACCGGGGCTTCAATTATTGTGTTGTTCAACCATGTCTCTCGGCTTGTGGTATGTAGGTGTGGAGCATAGGTATGATGGTAGACGGTGACGATAAAGGTCATGCGGGTTCGTGCTAATGGACCAAGAGCAGTGAAGGACGAGCGCCGGGACTTGACCGAGGAGCCAGAGTCGCTAGGTGACTAGCCATAGTGGCTGACACTTGGGACACGCACCAGAGCAAGGATGTGGCGGAGCGCGCCGTGTCACCGGCACGGTCGAGGACTGGCGGGACACGTGTCCAGGATGTAGGGGACGTGCACGCGGTGTGATACTCACAGAGGTTTGGTGGTTGAACCTCGAAAAACCACCCAGCGCTACAGATGGCGGGATTTCGACCGAGTTTGGCCTCAAAACTCGACGGTGCCGGTTTCGACGGGAATTGGAGGCGGCATGTGGCATCATCATGAAGGGCGTGTCGAGGTGAAGCAACTTCATGTGGAGCGCGTGACTGTCAGATCAATATCACAAGACTTGGTCCATCCACCCCCGGTGAAGTGGATAAGCTCTATGTATCTAGGGGTAGTTTAGGAAGTAGTAATAACCCTCTATAAATAGAGTGGTAGGGCTATTGTTACATCCATCTATTTTGGCTATCTCATTAGGCTAGTTTCATTTCAGCACTTAGAAACTCTAGTCTCCATCCCCCAGTGTAGCCATGATCCACAGATGTTTTGAACTCGCATCTGTGTTTGTAATCTTTACTGCTCTAATCAAAGCAAGGGTGGTTGGATCCATGCATAGGGCTGGTTCTACCCGTTTACTCAGTTTTGTCTCTGGTATATTATGGACTGAATATTACTATGTTACACAGTTTTGGTCGTCCTATGGGGTTTAGTTGAAGTTGGGATCAAAGTCTCGGTGCTGTTCTCAGAAGATAATTTTAGTGGCTCCCATTCACCCCCCTCTCTAATCGCCTCATCGGTCCTTCAATTGGTATCAGAGTTGGTTAAGGATTTCCTTACCCTAGTTGGTCTGAAATCCACAAAGGTGACATGGAACGAGGTGTTGGAAAACCTCCGTTCTTCGATGGGACGAATTACACATACTAGAAGATCCGCATGTCGGCATATCTTCATAGTATTGGGTATCCTGTCTGTGAGATTTGTCATGATGTTGCGTTTGATGATACGAGTGCTCGGATCACTCCAATTCAGATGGAGTTCCATGATTCAAACAACAAAGCTTGAAATGCTTTGTTCTCATGTCTCTTGCTTCTTGAATTTGAGCAAGTTGGAATTTGGCCACGGCTCATCAGATCTAGTCTACCCTTGAGAGATTCCATGAGGGCAGTGATCATGTAAATACTAGACTATTTGAGACAAACCGGTGGGAGTACAAGAACTTTGTGTAGTTGGCTGGAGAGACCATTGATACGATGTTTTCTCGGTTTCAGCCGATTATCAATAAGATGCATGCCAACAAGGCACAACTTCCATATAATGATCATGAGAGAGCACTTAAGCTTATACATGATTTTGATTGGAGGGTTTGGGAGGTGAAGGTTTTGGCTATCATCGAGTCGCCCAACTATGAGACTCTCACCGTGGACAAACTATTTAGCAAGCTCAAGTCCACTGAGATTGACCACCAGACCTAGGCCAAGATTGAGAACCATGGTGCACCCACCATGGCCCTGGTCTCAGGAGGTGGTTCTTCATCTAACACTCACCTATCATGTTTGCTCTGTCTTCCTTGTTCTCTATTACAGAGGAGCAGGTGGAGAGCCTTGGGGATGAGGAGCTGCCGCTTGTGGCCAGCTAGTTCACACAATTACACAACAACCACCAGAACAACTGTGGTGACCCTAACTACTTCATCACTAGTTGCCCTATGAAGGGAAAGTGAGAGGCTGGCCCTCGCAACCACTCTGGTTGGCACAAGGGCAAGCGGGAGCACACCTTTGGCAAGCATAAGTCCAAGAGGAGGTTCGACAAGGAGACGCTCTATAAGAAGTAACTCTAGAAGGAAAAGATCAAGGAGTGTGCTTTACTCACCTCCCTAAGCGACCTCGATCACGACTCTGATGAGTCGGCCTCTTCTTCGAGCGACGAGGAGCTCGAGAGGCATGTTGAGGACAAGCTCAATGAGCTATGCTTCATCGCCGACATGACAAAAGTTCTTTGCACCATGGCCCTTGGTGATGATGTGGTGGGCGGTGATAGCAAGGACATCGGCAATGCCTCTTCTTCTGAGGTATCACATTCTGTCGATGATCTTACCGCTAAGGTAGAAGAGCTGAACGTTGCTTTGGCGAATCAGGACAAGTTGCTTAGGCTTGCTACTCATGAGAGGAAAGAGTTTGAATCCATGTATGAGAGCATGCTTAGAGAGCTTGAGTTTACTAGAGCTTTAGTTGTAGTGAGATTCAGTGATGGGTGTGCCCTTCACATGTCAAACATCGCCACTTTGTAGACCAAGTGCGCCATGCTGCTAGATGAGCGCGATGAGCTTCAGTCTTGGTCTAGCTTGTTGGGTGTGTGTCAGACTTGTTTTGGATTGCAGACTGAGCTAGCAGAGAAGAACGACAGGATAGCCTCGCTTGAGAAGGCTAGCTCAGTGAATGCTTCTGCACCTGCGTAGTGTGCACTCTATGAGGGTTTGCAATCTACTCTTGAGTACTATAGACACTACAAGACTCAGATCGATGAAGAAAAAAACATACCTTTGATCAGTCTTGAGCTGGGTGTCTAGTAGTGAACCTAGTTGGGCATGATGGTCAGTTAGTTCAAGAGGAGAACTGGTGAACTAGGTTAGGCTTTGCTGGTAGGGCTAGGAGTGATGCTCGGTTTGGCAAGGTTGGTGAGTCCAGTGGTTTGAAATCCTCAGAGAAACCTTTAGCCACCCTAAGCTTATTAAAATCACTCCACCCAAATCTACGACCCTAGTTGTGAGAGATGGAGTGTTTGTTGAACCTCTAAAAGCCCCTCAGAAAAAAGTGTGGTGTCCAAAATCTAACCACCTCAGGATCGCACATGACACCCTTCCCAACATCTCTAGTGATCCCCTTCCTAGAGCCCCTCAGCCACCCAAAAAGCCCAAATCCCACAAACATACTCCACCTAAGAGAGAGATGAGATTTCATTGTGATTATTGTGAGAGGGATGAGCATTTGGCTGCTTTCTTCTTTAGGAGGAAGAGAGATGAGCGCGGATTTCTGAGTCTAACAGAAGGAACATAAACTTCCCTTCTCATGGTGTTCATGGCTCTCTTGCTCAGAGATGTCTTGCGAGGCCTAGAGGTGCTTTGCCTCTTGCTACTAGGCCTTAGGCAGTGAGAGCACAAGGTGGTCGTGCCCGGTGGGGTGCTTGTCATGTGCCATAGGGCCAAGGACTCGGTGGTAGATGTTTTGGTTCTTACTTCCCCAGTGGACCATGATTTCCTTCTCGTGGTGATCGTTATCCCTCCATCGGACCGGGGGATGTTTGGTGTTTTTCCTAACACCTTTTAGGGGCAAATGCCAAAGCACTGGTATTATTCTCAGTATCCTAACCCCAGTGTTGTGCCATTTGTTCACCCTGTGTCTTATTGTTGATGTAGGATAGAGGCCTAGAGAACACGACGCTCATAGATTCCGGCTATTCATGACCGAAAGCTTCAAATGGTTCTCTAACCTTGACCCCGTGATTGGTAAGGAATACATCACATTCAGGGATAACTCAAGAGGTAAGGTTGTCTCTTGTAGCTTCGTTCGATTGAACGAGAGTATTGTCCTCAAGGATGTTACTTTGTTTTCAAATTTGCATTTCAATCTATTTTCTGTTTCGCAACTCCTTGAGGATGACTATGAAGTGCGCTTTAAGAGTGGTCTTTCTCGAGTTTTGGATGCAAAAGAAGATCTTGTTTCCTAGATTTCTCTATTTGGTCAAGTTTTTGGAGCTGATTTTTCCCATTCACCTAGCCCCTCTTGATGTATTTTGGTAGGATCTTGCTCTTTGATTTGGAAGAGGCATAGGAGGCTAGCTCACTTGAGCTTTTATCTTTTGTGTCGATTGAGCACACTTGGCCTCATCCAAGGATTGCCCAAATTAAAATTTAAGAAAGATCTTGTATGCCACCCTTGTCATCACAACAAGATGGTTGTTGCTTCCCATTCTCTGGTCACTAATGTGATGACCTCGTAGCCTAGCGAGTTGCTTCATATGGACACTGTTGGTCCAGCTCGGGTTTGCTCTGTTGGGGGGAAGTGGTATATGCTTGTGGTATTTGATGACTTTTCTTACTATTCTTGGGTGTTCTTTATGGTGGCGAAAGATGAGGCTTTTACTCATGCTTAAGATTTGATTCTTAGGTTGCAAAATGAGTTTCCCAAGAATTTCATGAGAGAAATTCATAGTGACAATGGCACAAAATTCAAAGACTCTCATTTTGAAACCTTCTGTGCTTCTTTGGGACTCGAGCATTAGTTTCCTCTCTATATGTGCCTCAGCAGAATGACATTGTTGAGTGCAAGAATAAGACCCATGTTTAGATGGCTAGGATGATGCTTTATAAGCATATGACTCCTAGGCATTTTAGACACAACTGCTTGTCATGTGTCCAATCACATCTTTCTTCATGCTTTTCTGAACAAGACTTCTTATGAGTTGCGATTTGGAAGGCCACCCAAGGTTAGCCATTTTAGGTTGTTTGACTGTAGATGCTTTTGTTTTGACTGCAGGGTAATTTGGACAAGTTTGAGTCATGGTCTTCTGACTGTGTTTTTCTTGGTTATGCATTACACTCATGTGCTTATCATGTTCTTAACCTTGAGACTATTAGAATCATGGAGACTTGTGAGGTAACCTTTGATGAGACTTTACCTAGTCCATCCCTTCTTTGAGCCTGCAAGTCTAGATCAAATTGGTGACACCATCTTTGTGGGGGAGAAGGATGACACTGACTGCGGTGATCCTGAGCTGACTCCACCAGATGCCCCAGTTGAGCCTCCATCGATGACCTCGGGCGACGGACCTAACATCACTTCCTCTACCACTTGGGGTCCAGTCAAGCCGAAGCCTGTTGTTCCTGGAGGAGTTTAGGCTATTGAGGGAGGGGCCACTTCTTTGAGGGAGGCTCCACGACATGTTCAACATGATCACCCTCCTCAACAGAAGATTAGTGAGCTTCATGAGCGAGTCACTCGCTCTAGGTATCAGTAGATGTCCCACTTTGCTCACTCAACTTTTGTTGCTTCTTTTGAGTCCCGGGATGTTGGAGAAGCTTTCTCTAATCCTAACTAGGTAAATTCTATGCATGAGGAGCTTGAAATTTTTGTGAGAAATTGGGTTTGGGTTTTGGTGCCACCTCCTTCGAACTACCATCCCATCAGAACCAAAATGGGTTTTTAAAAACAAATAGAGCGAGGATGGGTTGGTAGTGATAGACAAGGTGAGGTTGGTTTCCCAAGGGTTTTGCCAAAAAGAGGGTATTTATTATGAGGAAACCTTTGCCCCTGTTGCCTATTTCGAAGCCATTAGGATCCTTATTTCTTTTGCTGCATCAAAGGGTTTTAACTTTTTCAAATGGATGTCAAAAGTGCTTTTCTGAATGGCTATATAGAGGAAGAGGTTTATGTGGGGCAACCCCTAGTTTTGAGAGTTCAAAGTTTCCAAACCATGTTTTAAACTCCAAATAGCTTTGTATGGTTTCAAACAAGCCCCTATAGCCTAGTATGAGCGTTTGAAAACTTTCTTTCTTGCAAAGGTCTTTAAAATGGCAATGATACTTTATTAGTACAAATTTATGTGGATGATATCATCTTTGGTGGTTCTTCTCATGCTCTTGTTTCCAACTTTTTAGATACTATGAGCAGGGAGTTTGAGATGAGCATGATGGGTGAGCTCAACTTCTTCCTTGGGCTGCGAATCAAGCAGACCTAAGATTGGACTTTTGTGCACCAAGGCAAATACACAAAGGATGTTTGGAAGATGTTTGACATGGGCGAGGCCAAGCCTCTTTCGACACCCATGTCCACTACGACGGCGTTGGATGTCAATGAGGAATGTGAGCCTGTGGACCAGAAGGAGTACATGAGCATGATCGGCTCCCTCCTATACTTGTCGGTGATGAGGCCGAACATACACTTTGTAGTTTGTCGATGCGCTTGATTCCAGGCTTCCCCACGCACCTCTCACAGATAGGCCATCAAACAAATTATGTGGTACCTATGTTTCACTCTTGAGTTTGGTTTATGGTACTTGTAAGGAAAATGGACCCCGGGCCTTTTGGCTAATTGAGTTTTGGTGTTTGATGAACAACACAATCCGTGAACTAATAAGTTTTCTAGTGTTTGTGTTTGTAGTTCACAGGATGCGAAGAGAATTGGACCAAGGCAATGAGGATGCAACACCTCAAAAGAAGACATAAAAAGATGCATAGGAGTCCAATACTCAAGAACAAAGAAGCCCGAAGAAATCAGCGAAGAAATCCAAAGATAAGGGCTGTCAGCCAGCGCCTGGTGGCGCACCGGACATTGGTGTCCGGTGTGCACCGGACTGTCCGGTGAGGCACCGGACAGTCTGTGCAGAGAGGCCGCAGACAAGCGCTCTCTGGCTGTAGCACCGGACTGTCCGGTGTGCACCGGACTGTCCGGTCGGATCCAACGGTCGACTGCTACAGGCGCCAACGGTCGGCTGACGTGGCGTGCACCGGACATCCACTGTGCAGTGTCCGGTGGTGCACCGGACTGTCCGGTGCACCCGACGACAGAAAGCTGCTGCTTTCTGTCCAACGGCTAGTTGAGGGTGTGGAGGCTATAAATACCACCCCAACCGGCCATTCTCATATGTGAGAGCCCAAGCAACATACCAAGGCATATAGTGCACATTTCCAAGAGCTCAAACACCCAAGTGCTTAATAGAATCACTCGGTGATTAGCGTAGGTGCTTTGCGAAGTGCTTAGGTTAGTTAGACCGCTTTAGCGCTTGCTCTAGGTGAACCCTAGATTGTTGAGTGAGTTTAGATAAACCTCACAACCCCTCGGCTCTTGCGTGAGCCGTTGTAAATTGTACCGAGTGGGGCGAGAGTCTTGTGAGACCGTGACAACCGCGTTTGTGTCACGGCCGCCACCGTGTACCGGAGGGAACGAGGCCCGCGGCGTTTCGGCCGGAAGCTCGATAGTGGAGACGGCGGGGAGCGTCCGAGAGGAGCCGGAAGCGGAGCACCACTTGCGCGTGGAGAAGGCCCGCGGCTCTCTACGGAGTTACTCGACCGTGGTGCTTGGCCCTCGCGTGGGCTTCCCTTTGCATAGGGGCACCAACGAGGATTAGTCGGGACCTTGCGTAGTTCCGGATACCTCGGTAAAAATACCGGCGTCATCCACGAGAGTTTGCTTCTCTACTTAGCTCTTTACATTCCGCATTTATATTAAGCATTTAAGTTTCAATCTTATTGTCATACTTATTTAGTGTAGATTGAAACTTAGCCTTTGCGGTAGAGATAGCAACACTTAGACAAAACCTAGTTTGCACATTCTAGTTTTGATTACTTGCATAGGTTTTGCTCTAGGGATTTAATTGTGGCCTAGTTTAGTAAAAGTTTTAGAAGTCCTAATTCACCCCCCCTCTTAGGCGTCACCCGTTTCCTACAAGTGGTATCAGAGCCCGGTTTGGCTCATTTGAAACGCTTTAGCTTCACCGCTAAAAGAGCCGACGCTTTTTAGAGGAAGGGATGGATACTCATAGGCCACCACACTTTGACGGCACTAACTTCCCATATTATAGTGCTAGAATGGCTTGTTACCTAGAGGCCGTTGATCTAGGTGTTTGGAGAGTCACTCGTGACGGGATGAAACCTCTCAAGAATCCCGAGAAACCCACCACGAGTGAGGAAAAAGAAATCCATTTAAATGCTAGAGCCAAAAATTGCTTGTATGAATCTCTTAGCATGGATATTTTCAATCAAGTATTTACCTTGAAAACTGCTAATGAGATTTGGCTAAAATTGCATGAGCTCCATGACGGCACATCCAATGTCCGTGAGCAAAAACATTGCCTAGTCTTAAATGAGTATAATTCTTTTGCCATGAAAGATGATGAGCTTGTTAGAGACATGTATTCTCGGTTGAATCTAATAATCAATGAGCTCAACTCTATTGGCATTAATAAGCTAGGTGATGCGGACATTGTGAGGAAGATTATCTCCCTGCTACCACAACAAAGATATGGGAGCATCATCACCATCCTTCACAACATGGAGGATTTGAGCAACATGACCCCGACCATTGTGATTGGGAAAATCGTGGCCTTTGAGATGTCGCGAAAAATGAGTCGGGGAGAGGAGCCAACTTCCTCAAGACCATATGCTTTTGCATGTGATGAAAGGAAGGGCAAAAAGAAGGCTCCCACTCCAAGTTCCTCAAGCGAAGAAGAGGAAGAAGAAGAAGAAAGTGATGATGATGAAGATAATCAACCATGCACATCATCCTCCGAGGACGAAAAAAACAATCCGACGCGTCGGAAAGGTAATGAGGATGATCCGCAAGATTAATCTAATGTGTGTACCCCTGCAGGTCGAGGATCTTCTCTTTAACATTGACAGGAGAAAGCAAAGGAAGAGAGGATGCTTCACATGTGGGGAGAAGGGCCACTTCAGGGACAACTGTCCAAATATGGCCAAACCCAAAAAGGAGAGGAGCAAAGGCAAGGCGCTCACAAGTGTTAGAACTTGGCATGATTCTTCAAGTGAAGATGAACCTCCAAGGACACGCAGCCATCGGTCCTCGTCACGATCATCACGGTCATCACACAAATGCCTTATGGCAAGAGGTAACAAAAGCATTCCATCCTCTAGTGATGAAAGTAGTAGTGATGATGAAGGTGAGGGAAAGGCCTCTCTAGAAGAGCTTGCGGAAGCCGTAAAATTTTTCCAGGATGTTTGCACTAAGCAAAAAGCTCAGCTTAAAACTTTGAAAAATAAATTGGTTAGCTCTCAAAATGATTACAAAGGTTTGCTAGAGAAATTTGAAACTTTTGCAAACTTAAATAGTGAGCTATCAACTAAAATTGAGCTATTAGAATCTAGTGCTCCATCCACTGCTACCGATGATAGCCTTATTAAAAAGAATGAAAAACTTAAGGCTAAGTTAGCTAGCTCCCAAGAAGCTATTGAAAATTTGCTAGAGAAAATGGAAATTCTTAGCATACACAATAATGAGCTAACTACTAAGCTAGAAAACATTGGTAGCACCCCAGCAGCATCTTTAGTTGAAATACCTGAAATAATTATGAAAGATGCTTCTACTTCCTGCTTTGATTTAATTGACGATTCTAACCCCTGCAACCAAGTCGTTGTTGAGAATATTGTTGTAGAGACATGTTCGGATGAGGTTGCAAAGGAAAATGAACAATTAAAGCAAGAAGTGGCTCGCCTTGGCAAGGCTTTGTATGACAAGAAAGGCAAAGCCAAACAAATCCGACCTCCACAGGATAACACCACTGCGGGAGTGAACAAGCCTGTAGAGGGAGAAACTGTGATTTGTAGGCTATGCCACAAGGAAGGCCACAAGTCTTTCCAATGCAAGGCGATGACCGGGGATAAACAAAGGCAAAAGCTCAAGCAAAAGCCATCAAGCAAAATCTCCAACACCTACATCAAAAAGGTGAACAAAAAGGATGCTACACCATATTTGATCAAGAAGAAAAAGAACGGAAAGGTGATAGCAATCAAGGCCAACAAGCAAGCCAACAAAGGAAAGGGGGCCAAACGCATCTGGGTGCCAAAGGAGATAATTTCAACCATGAAAAGCACCAAGAAGGTTTGGATCCCGAAAGGGAAGTGAGTGGACCGAAGGTCTTCGGGAAATTTGGAGACTTGGCTAAATTGGGATGTATATCATGGGGTACATCATATTGGATCAAGTTTATTGCCAAGTGGGTTAGTGAAAACTTTGGACCCAAATTTCCCACCCATGACTAAGGTAACTAGTTTTATTGTATTCTTCGTTTTTAGATATGCGTATCTATTTACCGTTTATCTAGTTTACCTTTCTTGCCTAGTATTACATTTGTTATGTACGTTTGTTTAAAATCATGCATACTAGGTAAATCATATGGTAGGATTGCTTATTTTTAATTCATATACTTAAGCAAACCTACATGGCATAAAATGTTTAGTTAAAGCACGGCACATAGCTTTTATATCACTCCATAGTAAATGATGCATAAATTGAAAATTTTGATTTCTACAAAGTGTATCATTTAACTTATATGTGCCAAAGTTTGGATTATGGATAATTTGCCCCTCTTGATATCAAATCAAAGTGCATGTCTCCTACAAGTATTCAAAACTTGTATGCACACTTTTAGGGGGAGGTTACTCTATAATCTAACACTTTGAGACTAACACCTTTTCAAGTCTATTTCATGTGATAGTCTCATTGTAAGGAAAATGAAGTCCCCGGAGAAAGACAACAATCTTCCACTGCAAAATCTCCAAGAACTCTCATGTCTCTCAAGCTCACCATTGACTTTCAATTGGTATCTTTTGAGACTACTTTCAGTATTATTTACATGTCTTCTCCAAAATTTGATTAGACTATAATTCATATCATATGCTTCCATGTTGCTAAAAATGCATAAGTAGTTAACTCCTATTCTGTTACCTATGCATAAGGGAAGTTAGTCTTTTCAAATCATGTCTTGCACCTCTAATTTTTCACATGCTTTTTCCTAAGTAGAGGATCTCTGTTAGGGGGAGTATTTCTTCATCTCTAAAGGGGGAGAAAAACTCTTTCTAAAGGAGAATAATCATTTAGGGGGAGTAATCTTTTGAGGACTCCTTCAAGTGGTATCATTCACATAGTTTAATTTAATATCCTTCTAGTGATATCATTTGATACAATTCTTGATGAGGGCAAGCTTTTATTTACTTCCTACATGCTTTTAATGTCTCTCTTTTCGGTGGTTGATGCCAAAGGGGGAGAAGTTTAGGGACCAAAGCAATGAAAACTATATCAAACACCAAACACCACCAATATCTACAAATGGCTTTTTAAGTGGTTTTGGTTATTTGGTCCAAAAATAGGAAGTAAGTAAATTATGGAGTTAGGGGGAGGCTTAAGTCCATAATATCACATTGTGGGGACAATCATGCATCTTAGCAAGTAGATTGCATATTTTCACTCAAATACTTGTATTATTTGCTTGCTTTGGTTGTGTTGACATCAATCACCAAAAAGGGGGAGATTGTAAGGAAAATGGACCCCGGGCCTTTTGGCTAATTGAGTTTTGGTGTTTGATGAACAACACAATCCGTGAACTAATAAGTTTTCTAGTGTTTGTGTTTGTAGTTCACAGGATGCGAAGAGAATTGGACCAAGGCAATGAGGATGCAACACCTCAAAAGAAGACATAAAAAGATGCATAGGAGTCCAATACTCAAGAACAAATTAAGAAGCCCGAAGAAATCAGCGAAGAAATCCAAAGATAAGGGCTGTCAGCCAGCGCCTGGTGGCGCACCGGACATTGGTGTCCGGTGTGCACCGGACAGTCTGCGCAGAGAGGCCGCAGACAAGCGCTCTCTGGCTGTAGCACCGGACTGTCCGGTGTGCACCGGACTGTCCGGTGTGCCAACGGGCAGACGGCAACGGTCGGATCCAACGGTCGACTGCTACAGGCGCCAACGGTCGGCTGACGTGGCGTGCACCGGACATCCACTGTGCAGTGTCCGGTGGTGCACCGGACTGTCCGGTGCACCCGACGACAGAAAGCTGCTGCTTTCTGTCCAACGGCTAGTTGAGGGTGTGGAGGCTATAAATACCACCCCAACCGGACATTCTCATGTGTGAGAGCCCAAGCAACATACCAAGGCATATAGTGCACATTTCCAAGAGCTCAAACACCCAAGTGCTTAATAGAATCACTCGGTGATTAGCGTAGGTGCTTTGCGAAGTGCTTAGGTTAGTTAGACCGCTTTAGCGCTTGCTCTAGGTGAACCCTAGATTGTTGAGTGAGTTTAGATAAACCTCACAACCCCTCGGCTCTTGCGTGAGCCGTTGTAAATTGTACCGAGTGGGGCGAGAGTCTTGCGAGACCGTGACAACCGCGTTTGTGTCACGGCCGCCACCGTGTACCGGAGGGAACGAGGCCCGCGGCGTTTCTGCCGGAAGCTCGATAGTGGAGACGGCGGGGAGCGTCCGAGAGGAGCCGGAAGCGGAGCACCACTTGCGCGTGGAGAAGGCCCGCGGCTCTCTACGGAGTTACTCGACCGTGGTGCTTGGCCCTCGCGTGGGCTTCCCTTTGCGTAGGGGCACCAATGAGGATTAGTCGGGACCTTGCGTAGTTCCGGATACCTCGGTAAAAATACCGGCGTCATCCACGAGAGTTTGCTTCTCTACTTAGCTCTTTACATTCCGCATTTATATTAAGCATTTAAGTTTCAATCTTATTGTCATACTTATTTAGTGTAGATTGAAACTTAGCCTTTGCGGTAGAGATAGCAACACTTAGACAAAACCTAGTTTGTACATTCTAGTTTTGATTACTTGCATAGGTTTTGCTCTAGGGATTTAATTGTGGCCTAGTTTAGTAAAAGTTTTAGAAGTCCTAATTCACCCCCCCCCCTCTTAGGCGTCACCCGTTTCCTACAGTACTCCTCTTCGTTCGCTCTATCTTTGTGCAGTTATTCAGATGCTAATTTTGCAGGATGACACTTGGATTACAAGTCCGCTTCTAGGACTTGTCAGTTTTTGGGTTCCTCCCTAGTTTCTTGGCCTTCTCACAAATAGTTTAGCGTTGCCCAGTCTAACACAAAGGCTAAGTATGTTGTTGTCTCTAGCTATTGCTCGTAGTTGCTTTAGATGATGGCCACTTTGAGGGATTTTGGCTTAGAGTTTTCTCATGTTCCTCTTCTTTGTGGTAGTATGAGTGTCATTAGCGTTGCCAAAAATCCTGTGCTATATTCTAAGACCAAGCATATTGATGTTCGCTTTTATTTTTCTCAGAGATCATTATGAGAAAGGGGACATTGATCTTCACCATGTTTATACCCACAAACAACTTGTAGATATCCTCACAAAACCCCTTGATCAGTCTACTTTTGCACATTTGCAAGGGGAGTTGGGTCCCTTTTAGTTGAGGATTTTTCTCTTTGCTTTTCTTTGCATCTCGTAATATATCTACATTTGCATCTCATCATGTATATTCTACAGCTTCACTTGTATATCTATTAGAATGTGACTATTCTCTTTGTAGTATGTTCTTTGTGCACATGATGATGTTATGGCAAGCTTAAGCTCTTTCTGTTCATATTGATGCAATAATGTTGAGCTAAGCCTGTTTTCCAAATTGTGAACATGACTATTACTTGTAGAATCCAAAACTTGTTCACCATTGAGATGTGTACCTAGCATGGGTAGGATGTGTGAGATCCTTTTTTGCTATCACTAGTATGCTAGGTGGTTGTCTCATGCTTTAAGTCATTCACTTTCCTGATACATTACTTCTATGCTAAAATCTAAATCAAGATAAGTAAAAATCAGAAACATCGAGATGGGTTTGCATTTTCACCACATCAATGTATCAAGACTGCTTCCATTTGCATGTTTCGATGAACTTGAGCAGTGTAGTGGATAATCGAAACTGGTGTCTTTAGCTTTTGATTGCTTTGTTGCACAGGCAGCACCACGTTGAAAAGTTAGACAATGACAATGCTTACAACCTCTCACACTCACATCCTTTTCATTGAAATTTGTAATCCGCGGCCAAAACTGATAAATCTTGAAAATTTCAATTGGTATCAATTATAGAAATGTTTCTAGCATGATGAGTGACCGTTGTTTGGGGTAGTTCACCTTGTTTACCATGACTAGCACTTCGTTGATTTCCTGCTTACATTATGCCTAGTGCTGTTTTAGTGGTGAACTTCTGTTTTGACATGCCTAAAACTGAATCAAAATGATTATACTTTACATATGTTGTGCATATGATCAGTTTGAGCATCTGTTAGCACATGCATTTATTGTTGCACGCATCGCACAACACCACACAGTGCATTTTTACACTCTATTAGCTATACTCCTGAAGCTCTTGCATTTCTGCATTTTCCTTTAGATCTTTGCATTCTCTGAGGAATTGGCCTCTTTCTCGTTTTGCCCTATCTTGCTGAGTGCACTTGTCAACAAGGGGAGAATTTTTGGGTATTTTGGTGCACCCATCAAGGGGGAGAGTTTAAGAGGCTTTGGGGGAGAATTTCATGCAAGGGGGAGAGTTTTATGTTTTTGGGGAATCTCTTGGAGATGTGCATTTGTGGAAGATTTTTGGAGAGTTCTTCTTGTATAACTCATTTTTTATTAGGATGTCTTGTTTTCTATGAGGTTTTTAGTTATGCTTTAGGGAGAGACATTTTTGTTAGGGGAGTATTTGAGCCATTAGGGAGCTTTCGCTAGTTATGTTGGGCCTTTGCCTCTTTCTGGATATACTAGCTTTGATTTTAGGTTTCGTACTAATTTTGTGCTTTGATTTGGCTTTGGCTGCTAGCTAGTGGTGTTGAGCCCCTTTCTGAGGACTAGTCATTTTCTCGCTTGATCATGTTGAATTGTTGCCCATTTCTTTGGAGACCAAGCTTTGCTCACTCTGGATAACTTGTTTGGCTTTTATCTTGCTTTTGGTCATTCAGGTGAGGTTCTATTCTTCTTCCTTCTTTCTGCTTATATAGGCTCATGTGGTGGTGTTGACAATGCACTCATCAAGGGGGAGATTGCGAACACAAGGTTGACTTGTCCCTTGTGGTTCGAGGTGATGATGAGTGGTTGTCAACGGGTAGCATCTCGGGTTGAGTCGTGGACTAACCAAGGCGTCAGTTATTGTGTTGTGCAACCATGTCTCTCGACTTGTGGTATGCAGGTGTGGAGCATAGGTACGGTGGTCGACGACGAGGTGAAGGTCATGTGGGTACGTGCCGATGGACCGGGAGCAGTGAAGGACGAGCACTGGGACTTGACCGAGGGGCCAGAGTCACCGGTTGACTCGTCGCGATGGCTGACACCTCGGACACACACCGAAGCAAGGATGTGGTGGAGCGCTCCGTGTTGACGGCGTAGTCGAGGACTGGTGGGACACATGTCCAGGACATGGGGGACGCGGATGTGATGTGGTCCTCATGGGGGTTTGGTGGTCGAGCCTTGAAAAACCACCCAGCTCTATGAACGACGAGTTTTCGATCGAGTTTGGCCTCAAAACTCGTCGGTGGTGGTTTCGGTGGGAATCGGAGGTGGCACGTGGCGTCATCATGAAGGGCGCATCGAGGCGAAGCAACTTCATGTGGAGAGCGTGGCCGTTAGATCAATATCCCAGAAGTTGGTCCATTTTGCCCCCGGTGGAGTGGATAAGCTCTATGTATCTAGGGGTAGTATAGGAAGTAGTAATAACCCTCTATAAATAGAGTGGTAGGGCTATTGTTACAGCCATCTCTTTTGGCTATCTCATTAGGCTAGTTTCATTTCAGCAATTAGAAACTCTAGTCTCCATCCCCTAGTGTAGGCGAGATCCACAGATGTTTTGAACCTGAGTCTGTGTTTGTAATCTTCACTTCTCAATCCAAAGGAAGGGTCGGATCCATCCACAGGGCTCAATTCAAAGGAAGGCTTTATTTTGTGAAGAACCTTCGAGTTCTTGGGGTGTGGATCTGTTTAGGCATAGTCGGTGGTTGGGATACACTCTTTTGGATCACTGCATATGCCCTAATGGTGCAGTTCTTGGTCGTGATCCGAGTTGATCTCGTTTTGAGTTCGTTTGAGAAAACCCCTACAAAACCCCATCCTTTTCGGGAAATCTAATCTATGCATGGGTTTTTATTTGCTCTAGGTGAAGCTTCTGGATCCATTTTATTTCCCTCTGCGCAAACTCCCTGTGAAGTTTGAGCAGACTCTATGCATTTTTTCTTGACCAGCACTGTCGCTCGTGAGCACGGCCCTGTCGCTCTTCCTTTTTTGTAATTTTGGATCTGATATTTGCAGATAGTTGGGCAGTTCCTATGTAGCAGTTTGGTATATTATTGTGTTTCGCAGTTTCAATCATCCTGCGGGGTTTCGTTGAAGTCGGGATCAAAGTCACGGTGTTGTTCTCTGAAGAGAATTTTATTGGCTTCCATTCACCCCCTTCTGATCACCTCACCGGTAATTAAGTAGAAAAAAGCTCTAAGCCTACGGTAAGTTCTATTTTTTATAGACAGATTCAGTTATCAAGCGCCGGTGCTATCACTATAGACGGTTCCTTAAGAAAACCATCTTTCTTATGGAACCGCATGTAGAATTCTATAGGCGGTTTTCTTAAGAAACTGCTAGTAGAAATCATTTTTATCCTTACTTTTTTGAGTTTTTCAAATGACCTTGTATAAAAAACACCAAAATAAACGTTGTAGATATCTATGAAACTTTGTAGTTGACAATTTTTTTATTTGCAATCATTTCGGATCTCAAAAACGTATCTTAATTAATTAAATTTAAAATTCAAATTTTGCAAACCGCCTCCTATAAAAAAAGTATCAAAATAAAAGTTGTAGAGCTTTTGAAGTTATTCAACTTTGTAGTTGATAACTTTTTTATTTAAATTCACTTATGGCATAAAACAATCAATTTACACTCAGTTAGTTATAATATGTGGACAACAAAACTACAATCTAGTTACAAGATATGTCATAGGTGGAGTGGTAGAGGAGACTTTACCTGTGGCTGAGGTTTGCGATTTTGAATCATGCCCACCGTGTAGGGCGCTAATTTTTTCGTGAATAATACCGAACTTGCTATAGGCGGGGCCTCCTTAGTCAAAATATTTTTTTTTTGCTATTTTTAAAACCAATTTTATATTTGTACTGAAAAAGATTACCACTAGCGGTTCTCAGTTCCCACCTATAAAAGCAATTATTTCTACTGGCCTATAACACTGATGGTTTTAAAAAATGTTATTGTAAATAAGTTCAGAACCGTCTTTATAGAGCTTCTGTGTTCTCGTGTAACGTCTTGTTGGCTCCTCCAATTGACATTAATTAGGCATTACATTACATGTAAGCTATGAGCTATGAGGGACTCCTCGCATTGGCATTAACTAGGCATTACATTACATGTAGTTTGTATTATTTGCCACTAACAACGTGGAATTTTTTTTCGATAAGGAGCATTTTATTAAAACTCAACGTAGATAGATATTTGTATAATTCAAAATCTCTTGTCTCACCGTATAAACGGAGAAGAATATGCTCCGGCATAAGTTTCAACATGACATGCCTCAAAAATATATGTCAATAAACAAGTACACTACACAATAATACTAAAAGTTTACCTCTGTATCCCAGCCATCAACGATAAACATATGCAAACAAAAGCCATCCCTTGTTGAGAAAACATGAGCTTCACGAATGTTCAGTCCAACTTCAGACAGCAAGGCAGACAGCTACCAAAAGACAGTACGAATGAAAATTCAACCCAAGTGCATGAAAAGTTATTCATATATGGATCCTAAATGGAAACTGCAATGGAAAATGGATTGGTGCTCTAAAAAGTCGTACCTGAGAAAGGACTCTTGGCCGGTCAATTGTAGAAAAAATTATTTCATGAAGGGCTATTTTGAGAACCTCATATTCCCATGGTATTTTCATTTTTCCAATGGAATTTAGTTCACTTTCTCTTGGAAAAACAGAAATCTCTTGAGAAAATGGAGTTCCCAAACTATCCCGAAGACATGAAACTCCCGCGTCTCTGCTGTCGATATTTGAGTGTCAGTTTCCACTGTGTCATGAATTACTTAATGAAGTACATCATCTGTCCTAATTTAGTAGTTGTTTTAGCAATTTTTTTTATGTCTATATTTAAATTGATGATGATGAATCTAGACGATATATACAAAACACATACATTATTTATTATATAAATCCACTAAAAAGATAAAACAAAATTTAATTTGGGACGGATGGAGTACACCATGATATTTAGATTTAATTTTTAAAGTTATATAACTTTTATTTTTTTCAAGTAATGTATTTATTATGTATTATATAATTTTTATTTTTGAAGTAATGTAATTTTATTTTGTTATACGTATTGTGTATTTTTAAGAAATGTAATTTTTAATTCTCTTTAGGAACTACATAATTTTTTATTTACTTATTTATGTGTTTGATGATTTTTTTATAAAAAAAAACTGATATGGCGCTGAAGTGATTGTAGGTTGATAGTAAAGGTAACATACTGGAGCGTTGTGGGACATCAAAACTTGCAACAATCGATAGTAAGGTCGGCGTGGTGTCATTTGTAGCCGACGTGGTGGCCGGTATAGTTTAATAGAGTTGGGTCTAGTTTTCTCATGCATTGGTTGATGTTTAGGCGACAAGAGGAAAGAGAACACAGAAGCCCAACCTTGCTTCATAGGTCCAAAATGGAGTAGGCATTGATTAGCCCATGTAACTAGCACGACGACCATACCATCGTTTAAAAGAGAGAAAAGTGAGTGGAGAAAATGGATTTGGCTTTTGTGTAACGTGTCGGTTGGCTGCGGATCAGTAGGCGCGGCTGTCGCCGTCGACATAAAAACCCAAAGTTCCACTAAGTTATCCCCTGTCTCGAGCTTGCTGGTAACAATGACCTCGCAGAACTGGTCAGCATTAGCAACTATTCTGATCTCTAAAGTGATGCCACCCATCCTTTCTCACGGTTCAAATCCTCTAAATTTAGATTATATGTGCAATAAATAATGCTGCAAGATATATATGAGGTAGAATTTGTTTTCTTCAGAATTGAAAGTTCATCCAAACTACTATAACAAAGAGGTTGATCTTGCGTCGTCATTGAAACTAGAGACGATAAAGCGGTTGATTTTAGTTGTACCAAATAAGGTAACATCAATTCTCAAAGATTTACTAACCATGCAGGTGTTGCAAAGAGCGTGTCTTAATTATGTATATTGCATGTACCTCGAAGTGGAAGTGAGAGAGACCCATGTGTTGTCTTTTGAATCCACAACTGGAACATAGATCCACTGTCCATACAATAAGCAGAACAACAAACGATTTCAGTGCTAATACTTACTCCCTCCACTATAGGAATCAGGCGTTTTGCCGAGTGCCTGAAGCACTCGGCAAACCCTGAAGAACACTTGGCAAAGTCTTTGCCGAGTGTGGTACTCGACAAATAGGGCTCGACGAACAGTATATCGGTAAAGACTTCTTTACCGAGTACTTTTTATCGAGCACTCGGCAAACTTTGCCCAGTGTCAGTCGGTACTCGGTAAAGAAAAGCGGTCGTCACGGCGCCGGGGTGACGGAGACGGCTTCTTTGCGGAGTGCTCCATGTTCAAATTATAAGTCATTCAAGACAACGACACACGATCTCTAAAATATAGTTTTGACATTTTTAAATATAAATGAACGTTGAATATATTTATATTTTTTTATAAATGTACTCTTTAAGACAAATCGGTGTATGCAGATGACTATTAGATTTAAAAACTAAATAATAAATGATTATTTATAGTTAAGGTTTTACGTGTTTGACTTAAACTTTGTCCAAAAACGACTTATAATTTGGATATAGAGGGAGTGGGAACTTATCCTATGCACAAGATTGACTTCGTGCAGATATGCATACAATCAATCTGGACGTTTGGTCTAACCTTTTGCTAAGCATGTGTGTTTTTTTAAATATGTAGTTGGGCATGGAGGAGAAAAGCATAGAAGGTGTGTTTTATTAAACACACCACCAATTGAATATTATTGAACCAAAAGTTCAGATTAAATTTGTGCATATATCTATACTACTCTACTAAAAACTTATGAGGTGTTTGGTTTGATGAATCACTCTATCTAAAATGAAGTGGTGCATCATGGATCCATTCCTCAAATTTGGTGGGATGACTCCATTCCACATATTAGTAGTAAACAACTAACTATGAGGAATGAGGTGGTGATGGATTAACTCACTCCATTCCACAAACCAAACAAAAAAGTGAGGAGTGTGAAGATGATGGGCTATATCATTCCTTAAACCAAACACTCCATTAATGTGTGCACCTGGTGCAACCATGGCTTCACCCTTCGCGCTGACACTCTAGACCTGCCTCACGCGCCCCGACTTGTTCTTCCGCCCCACGTGCCCTGTGTGCGTGGGGTTCCCGCGCAGCCAGCTACTGTGTCTGCCCAACACCTGACCCCGCCCGTGCAGCTACCACACCGTGCAAAAAATAGTGCAGAGCAAGCACTCGATCCCACTCCCTGCTCTAGAAGTTTGGAGCTAACTACTAAACCACACGCACCTTAATGTTTAGAAATAAACAATAATTATATTTAATAAATATCGCAATACCTATTTCTATAGTAGTCCATTAAGAGCCTAATGTGGGGCGACATCTCATACTACCACGGCTTCACCCTCCCCATGCCCAGCGCCCGCAAAAAAATAGTGCGAGCACTCGAACCCACACCTATCTACTCTAAAAATTTGAGGTTAACCACCAAATCACACATATCTTAGTGCTAAAAAACAAAAATTATATTTGTAGCCTAGACACTGCTCCGTATACTCTCCCGTCTCGTGTCAACGTACGAGCATATACCTAGTATATAATGTAAGAACCGTAGCAAAGCACGGATATATATATATATATATATATATATATATATATATATATATATATATAATAGAAGGTACCTAGAATACATACTCTCTCGATATGTGCTGGCGCGCTTTGGCTAGATAGAGCACATATATAGGAGACTTGAGATCGAGTTGAGTAGTGATGCTCACTTGCAAGAAGCGGGCATGGAAGACGGGGCGCTTGTCAGGATCGGCGGCGCACTCGAGGATCTTGCGGTGCAGAAGGACGTCCTCCGCGTTCAAATTGATGGCGTAGCTGAACCCACGGGCATAGCATATAATTTAGTACCTTATCTAAATAGAGAACTAATCATATGTGTCAAAATGATGCTCTGACCTCCTCGGCAGCCGCTTCAAGTGCCGGTGGAGCTGTTCGCGGAAGACCGACGGCCGGTAGACGGCTTCGTCGATCCTTCTCTCCAGGAGACTGTCGAAGATCGCCTTCTCGATGCCAGTGTACTCGTGCGAGGCGTCGGCGGGCGAGGAGTCTGCTACTGGGTCGGCGGCGGCAGGACAGGAGGACCCGACCACGGCGACCTCCTTCTTGTCATCGTCGCCCTCCATTGCTCCCGCCGTGCTGATGTGAATTGCATGCCCCTTACGGCTCGCTCGATCGGACATAAGTATATCGCGTCGGAAGTCCGGCCGATAGCTAGCGCGCGCCTAGGGTTTACCGGCTGCCGGGCAGAGAGGAGTTCTCGAGGGAGGGTGTCCGATGGCGACGACGATACGGACAAATGTGCAGACGGGGGAATCCAAGGGGATGATCTCTGGCGGCGGCGGAGGAGACAGCGACAGCGGCCAAACTACTCGCTGTCCCTCATGATGCCACGGGTCACTGCTAGCTAGTCGATCAACCAGAGTTTCACACACATGTATCGAATATATACGTTTTGGCTGATTAGACAGATCGTCTTGGTCTTGGCACGCACAGATAATGATGTCCCATACGGTTCGGTGTTTTTATTTTCCTCCATTTGTTTGTGTGTCCCATTATGGCTGATTGTTTGGCACACATAACTAACTTCTAAGGACATACTCCAACTTTCGACGTTTGGTAAAGATTTAGGATCAAAGTTAGCTAACTTCCACTAGTAGAAAAGAGCTCATAGCCTGCGGCACCCATAAATTATCACTGGCGGTTTCAGTTATCGCGCGCCAGTAAAAAAAACGAGGCGGGCCCGGCTTTGGAACCGCCAGTGGAAACACATTTCCACTGGCGGTTATCTTAACACAACCGCCAGTGGAAATAGGATGTTTCCACTGGCGGTTGGTGTAACATAACCGCCAGTGGAAAACCAATTTCCACTGGCGGTTGGTGTAACCGAACCGCCAGTGGAAATACCCTATTTCCACTGGCGGTTGTGTTAAGATAACCGCCAGTGGAAATTGGTTTCCGCTGGCGGTTTTTCAAGCCAACCGCCAGTGAACTGTCTGTTATAAATAGCTCTCTTCTTCCCCCGACAGTGAACTGTATGCTCGCAGCCAGCTTCCATTGGAGGCGATTTTGGAGGTCCAGATTTCAAAAAATATAAGGGGGGAGGTTTTGCTCTTCATTTCTTCGAAGAAGGTGGATAAGAAAGGTTGGTTTATGTTTCTTTGTCAATTTTTGTTCATTCTTGCTCAATTTTAGCCACATTTTGGATCTATGGTTTTACATGTGAGAGAGAAGAGTATAGCTAGGTAATTTTCTCTATTTCCTCAAATGAGGTTGCTTAAGATGGTTAGTTTTTGTCTATTCCCTCTCCTTTTTCATGTTTAGTTATCAAATAAGTTTATCCATAACACATATTTAGTTGCTTTATGAATGGTGAATGTGTTGTATGGAAGGTTGGTTTAATTATGTTTCAATTGTCAGTTATTGTTTATTTTTGCTCAATTTTAACTACATTTTGAAACTAGGCTTTCACCATGTGTTAAAGATAGGTTTGGGTATTAATTTTTTTTGTTTATTAGTTGCTAGGAAAGTTTGGCTTATGTTTCTTTTGCCAAATTTTGTTCATTTTTCCTCCATTTTAGCCACATTTTGGATATAGGGTTTCACCATGTGTTAGAGAGTAGTCTAACTACTTTTATTGGAAGAGATAAAGTAGTCTAACTACATTTTGTTAGCGACAAACCGAAGCATGTAATTTTACACGACTTTCTAGAGAGGAGAGGGAGAGGGAGAGAGAGCTATTGTTGCCAATGCGCTCGGAGCAGGTGCAGCACTTACCGTCCGTGCGGATGCAGCACTTTGCACATCCAGAATGCCCGTTCTTGCACTGATTTTACACAGAGCAGAGCATCATGCTGGAGTCTACCGATCAATATGTACTGTATATATACATGCATGGTAATCTGACTTGCCATGAAAACTTCGGACTGGAAGGGTAGGCAGCAGATGTCGCACTCCAACGCGTCCTTCTCCATGGATAGTGTCACAGTCGCCTCTTCCTCATCCTCCAACCCCGACTCTTCCTCATCCTCCATGTGCAGCATGTAATTTTACACGACTTTCTAGAGAGGAGAGGGAGAGGGAGAGAGAGCTATTGTTGCCAATGCGCTCGGAGCAGGTGCAGCACTTACTGTCTGTGCGGATGCAGCACTTTGCACATCCAGAATGCCCGTTCTTGCACTGATTTTACATAGAGCAGAGCATCATGCTGGAGTCTACCGATCAATATGTACTGTATATATACATGCATGGTAATCTGACTTGCCATGAAAACTTCGGACTGGAAGGGTAGGCAGCAGATGTCGCACTCCAACGCATCCTTCTCCATGGATAGTGTCACAGTCGCCTCTTCCTCATCCTCCAACCCCGCCTCTTCCTCATCCTCCATAGAGAGAGAGATAGAGGAGAGAGAGAGATAGAGGAGAGAGAGAGGAGAGAGAGAGAGGATAGAGAGAGAGAGGAGAGAGAGAGAGGGTTTCACATTTTAGCCACATTTTTGGATATAGGGTTTCACCATGTGTTTTATGTTACTTTTTTACAGGTGGTGATGGAGAGGACATCCTGGATGTATAACTTATCAAGGCTAGATCCATCATACATATCCGAGGTCCATAGGTTTATTGATGTCGCTACGAACCATGCTTGGAGAACAAAGACAAAACACATATATTGTCCATGCATGGACTGCAAAAATGCTGCTGTATTTAATGACACAGAACAAATCATATCTCATCTGGTATGCCGAGGATTTATGAAGGATTACACAATTTGGACAAAGCATGGAGAGGGTAGCTCTTCGCCTTATACGACTGGAAACCCTGAGAACATCGACGACAGATTTCAGTTCGTTCACGAGACACACCAACCTCTTCCACAGAGCGAACATGTAGTGCAAAATGTTACTGATCATGGTTACGCTGGAGGAAATGAACATGATAGACCTCATGTTCTGCCAAGTGTTATGGATGAGGAAGATGCAGAGTTGCTAGAGGCAATGTTGCGTCGTCATACAGATCAATCGATGTTCTTAATGAAAGGTATGGAGTCCCTGAAGAAGGCAGCAGAAGAGCCTTTGTACGACGAGTCTAAGGGTTGTACCAAAGAGTTCACGACGCTCCGGTCTGTGCTAAAGCTGTTGATGTTAAAAGCTAAATATGGTGTGTCTGATGCTGGCTTCGATGCGTTCTTGAGTATTATCGCAGACATGCTTCCAAAGGAGAACAATGTGCCTGCTAACACGTACTATGCAAAGAAACTAATCAGTTCGCTCACTATGGGTGTGGAGAAGATCCACGCGTGTAGAAATCACTGTATCCTTTATCGAGGTGATGATTATAAAGACTTGGAGAGCTGCCCAAAGTGTGGTGCAAGTAGGTACAAGACGAATAAAGACTATCGAGAGGACGAAGAGTGTGTTGCATCCGTGTCTAAAGGGAAGAAGCGAAAGAAAGCCCAAAAAAAGACTTCAAAATCCACGAGCAAAGAAAAAGAAGAAGTAGACTATTATGCGCTCAAAAAGATTCCTGCTTTGGTGATGTGGTACCTCCCCGTCGTCGATCGATTGAGGTGTTTGTTCGCTAATCCTGAGGATGCCAGACTTATGAGCTGGCATGCTTCTGATGAGCACAAAAACGATGGGAAGCTTCGACATCCAGCCGATGGGAAGCAGTGGCAAGATTTCAATGACAACCACCGAGACTTTGCCGATGAACCGAGAAATGTTAGGTTCGCACTGAGTACTGATGGAATGAACCCATTTGCTGAGAGGAGCAGCAAGCATAGCACATGGCCGGTGATCCTCACCATATACAACCTTCCTCCATGGTTGATGCAGAAACGGAAGTACATTTTGCTAACCATCCTTATTTCTGGACCTACACAACCTGGAGTTGACATGGATGTATTTTTGGAGCCCTTAATGGAGGATATGAAAATATTGTGGGAAACGGGTGTTCAAATGTTGGATGAGTATCGTAAAGGTTCATTCACGCTGAGAGCAATTCTTTTTGTTACGATCAACGATTACCCTGCTCTCTTCACATTATCAGGCCAGTTTAAGGGAAAGGTTGGTTGCACAGTATGCATTGATGGAACTGCTTACGTATCCCTTGCTGCATCTAGGAAGATAGTTTACATGAGGCACAGACGCTTTTTATTGGAAGGACACAGGTACCGCATGCGAAAGATGGATAAGTACTTCGACAATAATGGTGAACTACATTCTACTGCTCCATCGGGTAACAATAGAGGTCATAGAGTTTTTGAAATAGTCAGGAATATCAAGTTTGTTTTCGGGAAGAAGACAAAAGACGGAAAAACAAGGAAGGATGCTAAACCATCTTCGGGGGCTATATTCAAGAAGAAGTCTATTTTCTTCGAGTACTTGCCTTACTGGAAAGAGTTAGATGTGCGGCATGCGATCGATGGTATGCACGTTCAAAAGAACGTGTTTGAAAGCATAATGGGCACCTTGCTAGACATAAAGGGCAAAACAAAAGAAGGGCTCAATTCACGCATGGACTTGGTAGATTTAGGCATAAAAAAGGAACTACATCCCGTTCTTCAAGAAAATGGGAAGTACCATCTCCCAGCAGCAAGCTACAATCTCAATGTAGATGAGAAACATGCGATGTGTGTTTGGCTCAAGAATTTGAAAGTCCCATCCGGATTCTGCTCTAGCATACGGAGTATTGTGTCAATGAAAGACCTGACAATCACCAACTACAACTCACATGATTGCCATGTCATGCTGACTACATTCCTACCTATTGCCATCAGGGCTATAAATCCTTTGTTTTTAAAGATGGCAATCACACGGTTGTGCTACTTTTTCAGCAGGATTTCACAAAAGGTAATTGGCCGTGATGAGTTGGCATCTCTTCAGGAATTCGCAGTGGAGACAATATCACAGTTTGAGATGTGTTTCCCTCCATCGTTCTTTGATATTATGGTGCACCTTGTGGTGCACTTGGTGCCACAAATAGAAGTATTGGGTCCTATGTACTTGCATGAAATGTGGACGTATGAGCGTTTCATGTCAATACTGAATGGCTATGTATCAACCCGTGCTCGTCCCGAGGCATCCATGATAGAGGGGTACTGTACCGAAGAGGCCATTGAGTCCGGAGGTCCATTCTGCAATAGTATCCTAAAAGACCAGGTTGCAATAGGTCTGCCTCCGTCACGACACGAGGGTAGACTGTATGGAAGCGGGAGGATGGGACGGAAATCTTTCATCCCACCGGATTACGATATAGTACTTGAGGCACATCAGAGCATCCTACATCAGCTAACGATAATGGAGCCATTTATCCAACAACACATCAATGAGCTTCGCGAGCAAAATCCTGGGCATACGGATGATTGGGTAATGAAGCAACATAAGCAGCGGTTCAACACATGGCTAATGGTGAAGGACATTCCACGTGGAGAAACAATAGAAGAACAAACCATCAAGGGCTTGGCATCTGGACCATCACGCCAGGTCACAACATGGCAAACCTATGACATTAGTGGATTCACATTTTGTACCAAGTCCAAGGACAAAAAGAGCATGTCACAAAACAGTGGTGTTCGATGCGAAGCCATAGATGATGAAACTGGTGAGATTATTACATATTTTGGCTTTATTGAGGACATATGGGAACTAGACTATGGTACATTTCAGATCTCGGTTTTCCGATGTCAATGGGTTGAAGACAAACATGTCACGGTAGACAACTATGGGGTCAGAGTTCTTGATCTAAGTAAGGTAGGTTACAAAGATGACCCATGGATCCTTGCTAATCGTGCTGCACAGGTCTTCTATGCTGAACAGATCATTTCTAACAATGAGAAGAAAAGCACCGACAAACCGAAGCATGTAGTTTTTCCTGGAAAACAACAAGCTATAGGAGTTGATGGTGTATCTGATTTAGAGGATTTTAACCAGTTCAATGACATGTCTCTTTTCATAGACCATCCAACCAAGATAAGGAACGTTGAGCGAAGCATCCCACGCAATTCGATGCCCTGGGTACGCCACGATGGACAAGGCAGAATAATAGCTCCCTAGATTATATAGTTGTCATGTAATTGATTATTGTTAGGACATGTCATGTAATTGATTATTGTTAGCGACAAACCGAAGCATGTAATTTTACACGACTTTCTAGAGAGGAGAGGGAGAGGGAGAGAGAGCTATTGTTGCCAATGCGCTCGGAGCAGGTCCAGCACTTACCGTCTGTGCGGATGCAGCACTTTGCACATCGAGAATGCCCGTTCTTGCACTGATTTTACACAGAGCAGAGCATCATGCTGGAGCCTACCGATCAATATGTACTGTATATATACATGCATGGTAATCTGACTTGCCATAAAAACTTCGCACTGGAAGGGTAGGCAGCAGATGTCACACTCCAGCGCGTCCTTCTCCATGGATAGTGTCACAGTCGCCTCTTCCTCATCCTCCAACCCCGCCTCTTCCTCATCCTCCACCACCACCTTGGCTTTCTTTGGAGTGCCGCCGTCATGGTTTATCACCTAGAACGAGGTAAAATAAAAGCAGGGAGGACTATTCGACTAATATATACATATCAGGCAGTAAGAAACAAGCATCTTCAAAGAACATGTTGTAAAAGAACTTGGAAAGATGTTTACCAGATCTGATACTTGTGAAAGAACTTCACACCAATGGTGATGAGAGACGCGAAGCCATGAGACGACGTAGTATTTAAACACTACAAGAACGGGCATTCTAGTGACAGAGGAGGGAGAGAGAGGGAAGAGAGAGGAGGGAAAGAGGAGAGAGAGAGGAGAGAGAGAGAGGAGAGAGAGGAGAGAGAGAGGATAGAGAGAGGGAGAGGGGAGAGAGAGGAGCTAGGGAGAGGAGAGAGAGGAGAGAGAGGATAGAGAGAGAGAGAGAGGAGCTAGGGAGAGGAGAGAGAGGAGAGAGAGAGGGAGAGATAGAGGAGGGAGAGAGAGGGAAGAGAGAGGAGGGAGAGGGGAGAGAGAGGAGGGAGAGGGGAGAGAGAGGAGAGAGAGGAGAGAGAGGGGAGAGAGAGAGAAGTAATATATAAATATATATATTATGTATACTAAATATATATATTTATATATTTAATATGTACAAAAATTTATATACTTAATGTATGAATATACAATAAAAAATAATATACTAAAAACATTTCTACTGGCGGTTGACAATGAAAACCGCCAGTAGAAATTAATTTTTACTGGCGGTTGTCGATGAAAACCGCCAGTAGAAATGGCCTCCACAGTCTGTGGATGGCATTTCTACTGGCGGTTCTCTATGGCAACCGCCAGTAAAAATCATTTCTACTGGCGGTTGTCATAGAGAACCGCCAGTAGAAATTTCTCCTATATAAAGGAGCACGCTCGGGGCCGAAAATTCGCTAAGTCATTGGCGCCCTGTCTTTCACACTTCCCGCCGTCAGGCTGCCAAAATTTCGCCCGACGATTTTCTCCGCCGTGCGCCGCCGTCGTCCACGCCGCCGTCCACGCCGTCGTCCCCGCGCCGTAGGTAAGTTCTTCTCTCTCTCTCTCCCTTTCTTCGACTATGATTGCTCGGGCATGCACGCGCCGCCGCCGCCGCGCGTGTAAACCCTAAGCCTAGGAAGAGTGAGAGAGTGAGAGGGAAGAGAGAGGAAGAAGAGGGAAGAGAGGGAGAGGGTTTAGGGTGTAAACCCCCTGCGCGCGTCTCTGCAGAGAGAGAGGAGGGAGAGAGAGAGAGGAGGGAGAGGAGAGAGATAGAGAGAGGGAGAGAGATAGAGGGAGAGGAGAGAGATAGAGGGAGGGAGAGGAGGGTGAGAGAGAGAGAGGAGGGAGAGGAGAGAGATAGAGAGAGGGAGAGAGATAGAGGGAGGGAGAGGAGGGTGAGAGAGAGAGAGGAGGGAGAGGAGAGAGATAGAGAGAGGGAGAGAGATAGAGGGAGAGGAGATAGATAGAGGGAGGGAGAGGAGGGTGAGAGAGAGAGAGGAGGGAGAGGAGAGAGATAGAGAGAGGAGATGAGAGTATTCATACAATACTTATTTTTATTCATATGTGTGTTCATATGTGTTCAAATGTATGTGTTCAATATATATATGTGTTCATATGTGTTCAAATGTATGTGTTCAATATATATGTGTGTTCATATGTGTTCAAATGTATGTGTTCAATATATATATGTGTGTTCATATGTGTTCAAATGTATGTTGAATATATACATTGTAATTTTATCCGTCACAACTCGATAATATACGTATCCGATCCGATCCGAATTCGATCTGAACTCGATAATTTCCGTACGACTCTCCCTCTCTCCCTCTCTATACGTCCTATGCGACTCTCCCTCTCTCCCTCTCCTCGTCCTATACGACTCTCCCTCTCTCCCTCTCTATACGTAACTCGATAATATCCATACGATTCTCCCTCTCTCCCTCTTTATACGTCCTATGCGACTCTCTCCCCGTCCTACACGATACTATACGACTATACGATACTATATGGTTACGGTTTAGGGTTAGGGTTATGGTTAAGGGTTAGGGTTAGGGTTAGGGTTAAGGGTTAGGGTTTAGGGTTAGGGTTAGGGTTAGGGTTAGGGTTAGGGTTAGGGTTAAGGGTTCGGGTTTTGGGTTAAGGGTTCGGGTTTTGGGTTAGGGTTAGGGTTAGGGTTAAGGGTTATAGTTAGGGTTAGGGTTTAGGGTTTAGGGTTCGGGTTTTGGGTTAAGGGTTCGGGTTTTGGGTTAAGGGTTCGGGTTTTGGGTTAGGGTTAGGGTTAAGGGTTTAGGGTTAGGGTTAAGGGTTATAGTTAGGGTTAGGGTTAAGGGTTAGGGTTTAGGGTTAGGGTTAGGGTTTTGGGTTAAGGGTTCGGGTTTTGGGTTAGGGTTAGGGTTAGGGTTAAGGGTTATAGTTAGGGTTAGGGTTTAGGGTTAAGGGTTCGGGTTTTGGGTTAAGGGTTCGGGTTTTGGGTTAAGGGTTCGGGTTTTGGGTTAAGGGTTAGGGTTAAGGGTTTAGGGTTAGGGTTAAGGGTTATAGTTAGGGTTAGGGTTAGGGTTAAGGGTTAGGGTTTAGGGTTAGGGTTAGGGTTAGGGTTAAGGGTTCGGGTTTTGGGTTAAGGGTTCGGGTTTTGGGTTAGGTTTAGGGTTAAGGGTTATAGTTAGGGTTAGGGTTAGGGTTTAGGGTTAAGGGTTCGGGTTTTGGGTTAAGGGTTCGGGTTTTGGGTTAAGGGTTCGGGTTTTGGGTTAGGGTTAGGGTTAAGGGTTTAGGGTTAGGGTTTAGGGTTAGGGTTAGGGTTAAGGGTTTAGTGCCTGAGGATGTATTTAATTATACTATTTGTTAATATGAATTTAATTATTGCTTACGTTAATATGTATTTAATTATTGCTTATGTATTTGTATATATATAGCTCAATGAGTTCTCCGATCAAGGACCAAGATTTAGTGCCCGAGCACATGGACAAGAGTGTTGCTCAAGAACAATCCAGCAGTGAAGGATATGAAACGCCTAGCGACCCTTTTCCTACCACTAGCATAGATAGGGCCGCTCTCCGTGAGTTGCAACGTGACCCTACTTATGATCCACAAGAAGCTGAGGTAAAAGTACGCATCTTTAGCTTCGTATGTGTACCCTACTGATTTCACATGCATGATCTCTTGTGCATTTTATTACATGAATAGGAGGTCGTGTCTGAATTTCGTGCGATACTCGAAGAAGCCGTGGCACGAAACGAAGACGTACCGGAGCCGACCCAAGACGCACCGGAACAGACCAAGACAACAACCGAGACGTCAAGGAAAAGGAAGCAGAGCGATCGAAAAAGAGGTGACAGGGGGCTGAACAAGTTTCCCGACAAAACATACAAAATCTCAGACGTGAGCCCGAAAGGTCAGCCCCTAGCTCCAGAAGAGGCACTACCTAAGTTCCGGAATGCACTTGGGTTTTTAGTTAGAGATAATCTTGACATAACAATACGACAGTGGAGAGATGTGTCAGATGATGTCAAGAATCAAATATGGAATAAGCTATTAATGAGGTTCATTCTGCCTCAGGGTTCAGAAGAACTCGTGAAGGAATACACGATGAAGCAGCTTGCAATCAATTTCCGAAACTGGAGGTCTGAGATGAACACAAAGTTTGCAAAGAAAGGTCTGGACCCGACCAAAAAATATAAAATCTCAACAGGTCAGTGGGCAGTATTTCTAGAGCAGAGGAGCAGCCCTGATTTCATATCTCTAAGTGAGGCAAATTCGGAACTATCAAAGAAGAACAAGTACCGCCACCACCTAGGCACAGGTGGTTACAAGCGTCAGGTTCCTAAATGGAGACAAGAAGACGCCGAGAAGAAGGCCGCAGGGTTGCCGACGCTGTCCGAGCAACTTGGTGAAAGGGCGGCAAATTGGCTCCGTGCTAGAAAACCAAGGGAAACCGAGACCGGTGTATCTTTTGATGATCCCATTGTCGAAGAAGCGGCAAAAAACATATATACAATGGCAGCTAAGCAGAGCGAAGGAACTTTTAAGCCACAAAGGGAAAGAGACATCCTAACGGCTGGTCTCGGTAACCCTGAGCATCCTGACCGTGTACGAGGAATCTCGTCTAAGGAAGGATGGAAGGAAGGATTCGGACAACAGTGGGAAGGTCTGTATAGGAAACGTGATCGATACAAGGAAGAGATGGCGGATTATTTTAAGGAGGAGGCCAAGAAAGAGTTCAAAGCCATGATGTCTCAAATGCTATCGAATCCTCCTCCAGAATTGATGCAACAGTTGGCGAGTGCGATGTCTGTTCAACAGATGACCACTCCACAAATACAAATAATTCCAGCAGCTCAACCGCCGGCTTCCACAGATTGTACGACATTACCAAGCTCTGTTGCTTCAACGGGAAATAAGGACCATTATCCAGTTGATGACATCACAAGGCCTGTGGCGTGCACACTGGTTATAAGATATGGTATTAACAATAAACGTACAAAGAAAGTAGCCACAGGCCTTGCGATCCCAGGACGTAAGTTCCATGGAAACGATATTCCAGATGATTATTGCAAAGTAGAAGTGACGTCGGTCGTCCAAGGATCCGAGGACGACATGCTAGACATCCCTGGGCCCGAAGGTATCGAGAAACTTGGACAAGCTATCAATAATTTTATCCTTTGGCCTCGAAGGGATGTCGATTTGCTTGATTGGTCGAATTCGTCGCAGGCCCAACCGTCTCCGCCTTCTCAAATTTTTGTTCCTATTGTACATCCATCATCCTCACCTCTTCAAACTTCACATGCTGCTCCTCATCGTTTTTCTGACCCACCGTCTCCGCCACAAGCATCACCATTCAGGGCTCCACCACCTTCTCCTCCCCATCCTCTTGGTGACCCACTGTCTACGCCACCATCAAGGGATCCACCTTCTCCACAACCATCAAAGGATTCAAGGCCATCAAAGAAATCTAAACTTCCTATTCCAAAATTGGTGTCCCCGTATCAGAAAAAGAAGAGTAAAGCTACTACTGCTGGCACAGCTCGGTTTTTGAAAGGGATTGGACGGAGCCTCACGTCACAAACTGTTGATTTGGCCAAGCACGAGGAGTCTGCAAAAAAGGCTGAGGCAATGGCCACAAAGATAAAGAAGCCAACTAAGGCAGATTACAAAAACGTGCCTAAAAAATATGTGCCGGGCAGACCTCTGCTACCTCTTGAGAAACTAAGAAAGGTCCCGGCTGGTGTTAAAAGGTTGCATGACTGGTACATGCGGGCATCATCGGTTGGCATAGACACCATCAGTGTGCATATACCAGACCATGCTTTTATTGGTTCGGACCAAAAGGCCGTTGTTACATTCGAGGACATGTGGTTAATGATGAACCTTCAGAGACTCGACGTGCAACTTGTAACGATGTTTGCATTGTAAGTGTCGCTCATACTTCCACATATGTGTGTTATTATTAGTGAGTTGTATAAAATTTCAATATCTGACATGCACGTGTGACTTGCAGAATGCAACATGATCAGCAGGAGATTCTTTACGGTACCAAGCCCAATGCTAGTGCCAGTAAAAGGGTTGGGTATCTCAACCCAATACTTATATCCGAGGAAAGCCACACTTTTAGAATCGGGAAAGACAACGATGAATTACGGGGAAAGACGGACGAAGAAGTTGAGAAGCGTATAAAGGATATGAAGAAGGATTTTGAAGCTCGATACGCCACCTATATAGGACATGCAATGCTTCAATTTCAAGACAGGGAAGCCATAATGGCCCCGTACAACTTTAAGTAAGTGTGATTTTGCATAAATAAAATTAATAATTTCAATACACATGCATCACAAATTTGATTCGTACAGGGACCACTGGATATGCTTCCTCATTTATCCTAAGGTTGGAAAGGTGCTGGTGCTCGACTCCTTGAACTTCGACCCTTCGACATATGCAGAATTCCTCAGCATCTTAGAGCTGTAAGCCTTTTCTATGCATGCATACTTTTATCGATTAAAATTTGAGAATAACATGGTGATTCTATTTGAGATCACAGGGCTTATAGATTCTATAAGATGAGAGGTGGAAAGTACGACCTGTCGAAAAAAGGCGTGCCACTAGACATCCATCATCACTGGCCGGTAAGTATGTGATTTTATGAATACATATCATACACAATGTTGCAACTAAATAACCAATCTCCCGTTATGTAGTGCCACAAGCAACCACAAGGATCGGTCCTATGTGGATTCTATGCGTGCGAGTTCATGAGAGTGAACGGACGATACATCACGAACCCTGACAAGGTATTATTAGTAATAGTCAAGTATGTATTTATGTCATTAAAGATGCAAATGTGTTATTATTGAGTATAAATAGATGATGTTTATAAAATTCCTTTACAGCAATTTCAACGAGGAAACCTGGAGAACTTGACCGAAGCTGCATTGTATGGCATAATCGAGGACCTCTGCACATTCATATTGAAAGAGGTCATACCCGCAGAAGGAAAATATCACGATGCTTCCGGGACATTAGCTTTGCCAGAGTTCAGAATACTAACAGAAATTAGTAGATTATCTCTTAGCCGAGATAGTTATTAGAGCTTAGGTGAAAACTTATGATGTATAGAATGCATGAAGCATATATGGTTGTAAACAGAATACTTTGATGTATATAAATGTATGATAGAATTTAATTTCATGTTGCTTTCAATATCAATATAGATCTATATATATATATGTTTGTGTGTGTGTAAATAAATATATATATATAATTCAGTATTGTTTGAAATTTTGAAAAAAGGCGGGAAAACTTCCACTGGCGGCTAAATAAAGAAAACCGCCAGTGAAAAGTGCATTTCCACTGGCGGTTTGCTTTATAAAACCGCCAGTGGAAATGCATTTCCACTGGCGGTTTGCTTTATTCAGCCGCCAGTGGAAATGCACTTTTCACTGGCGGTTCCTTAAGAAAACCGCCAGTGAAAATGCACTTTTCACTGGCGGTTCCAAAATAACCGCCAGTGGAAATGCTGATTTCCACTGACCCCTAGCACTGGCGGTACTGAAAAACGCCTGTGTAAATAGGTTTAGAACCGCCACTATAGAGCTTCTGTGTACTAGTGTTCCAAAGAGTCCTTAGCAATTAACATGGACGGACCAAAAACTTCCATCTTATATATAGTTGAATCGCCAGAAGTTAGGTTTACTTCAAACAGCCAAGATTAGTCGTCGAAGTTCACAGCGGCTAACCATAATCGTGAGGAGTTAACTTTGTGAACTTCCAACGACTATGGTCACTGTTGATCACTTGTTTTCAAATGTTGTAGATCAAGAAAAAGACAACACAATTTTTAATTATTATGGTTCTTCATCTTCCGAAACATTATATCTACGTGGGAATAATGCTCATGGGACGAAGGTCAAGAAGAATGTACCTTCACCATTTAATATGTGAATGAGAATGCAACAGGATGAAGACAGTAACTGCATTTCATTAATTCATACATATTTGCATTTCATAAAACATGTATGAATATTGACAGTATTAATATTATATTGATACATTCGGCTTGCTCGAAGGTGAAGACGCGAGAGAGTGATTACAATTCAGCATGAACAGTACGGTATTAATGTTCATCTATTCATAGACACGGGAAGCGGCTCGGGTAAAATTACATTCATGACCCTTAACATTTATCTACAGACGACTTAGATTATTAAGGTCTATTTGGTCTTTTCTTCTTCTGCTTGAGCTGAAATGAAGTTGATGATAGCTTCGGTATTCTGCATCGTTGCTTCTACACAAGGTCTTCGTTTTGAGAAGCTAAACCAAAGCTAATGATAGCCTCGGCGGACCTCTGTATTATTTTGCCGAAGGTGTTTTTGTATTGAGGACCTTCGACGGAGAAGAAGACCCCTAACAGTAGCCCCTTCGCGGTGCTAGATCGTTTTTCGTAACGAGCTCGGTCCGCGAAAAACACGAAGGCCTCGGAATGCCGAAGATCCGAAAACAGCTTCCCTGAGCTTGTTATCAAAAAACGATTAAAATATTCCGAGCGTTGGCCGGTCCACCGTTCAGCTAGTGTACACGTTCTGGCGGTTCGCCTTCTTCTCCTGCAACACTATATAAACAGACAGGTTGGTGAGAAGTTACCACAGCATTCATTGTCATTGCACTGTTGTACTGTTAAAATTTTAACTGAAGCCAAAGTTTTCTGCATTGCACTTTCGAACAAGCGCTTCGTCACTCGAGATCAGCTTCGTCTTAAGGAAACCGAACACTGAAATGGCCAGAGTAAGATCCATTGCTAGGGTGTCCCGTGAGGGAGACGAGGCTGAAGTAACTGAAATAACACCGATATCAGAAGTGATGAGACGATCAGGTCTGGTTGTGCCAGAAGAAGCTACTGCCGAAGGTGCCTCGAACGCCGAAGCTGAATAGGTTGTGGCCAAAGGAGGAAATGACAACGAAAGTGAGGAGGACAACAACATTCTAAGCCCAACGAAACCTAGTCACATTGAATTTGGAAAATCGACCGTAACAGCAGAGGACTTGGTTGTGATGAAAAAGGTAGGCTATTTTGGGGAAAATGAAGATGAACTTATTGGCTTTGCTATAGAATAAGTAATTCCAGAACCGAAAGAAGATGAAGTTGTTGTGTTTAAGAGCTTCTCCAGGGCAGGGCTTCGATTCCTCCTATACGATATGATAGGGGAAGTTTTGAAAAGATTTGAGATATATCTCCACCAGCTGACCCCAAATGCTATTGTTAGGTTAACATTTACATATGGGCTCTTCGAAGTCAAGGTAAAAGTGCCAAGGTCGAAGGGTTTTGCCGAGTGCACGAACTGTACTATTAGACGAAGGCCAGAGTCGATGGTCTACACAAAAACTTCAGGTGCTATAATTTTGCATATCGAAAAGATACGAAGGCCCCTGTGATTGGATACCGCACCAAATGGCCTACTGGCTGGACAAAAGAGTGGTTTTATGTGAAGGTTGATGAGAAGAAAAGGGAGAAGCTCATGACCATGGTAATGAGCCCTTTGAAATTAAGCTTCGGCATGACGATACCACTATGCAACATGCAGCTCGGCTCTCTGTGCCAACTAGTCGAAGTAAAATTCAGGGTGGTGGCTGGGCATATTAGCACTAGGGATTTAGTGCAGGAATACTTTGCAAACAGAACTTTCCCAACCTCTAGCGGATGGGGAATGCCAAAGAAGAAGGAAGAAGTGAAAAAGTATGAACTTGTCCGACTCCCTTACCGCTTCAAATTTTAGAAGACATTTAAAGAGCCATGCAATGAATGGCTAGAATTGATAGAAACAATGTGCAACGAGATTCTTGGGAACTATACAAAGAAGGAAGACCAGTTGATGACTGCACTGCTGCCTTCGGCTCCCGGCCGAAACAAATGTTGAACCGTGTTATGAATGCTCTTAACTTTGAGTATCATGACTATGAAAGGCTTGACGAAGGGGTCGGAGGGGGCAAAAGAAAGAATATTGTTAGTATTCTGGGTAGGCAAGCTACCTAATCAGTTAAGGAGGACCAGAAAGCTTCGAAGAAACAGAAGACTCTTTCGGAGCCGAAGGATTCGGCTCCCATGAAGCGTAAACTCATCAAGATATCTTGTGCGGATACGAAGGTACAGGATGTGCTAGAGAAAACTATGGGTCCTCCTTCACCCTCTGCTGCTGAAGTTTTAGAAATTTTGAAGGTAATGACTAAATCCATACCATTTGCACTGCTAAGTCCTCTAAGGTTAGATCTTACTAGCCTTTTGCAATCAAAGGAAACCGCTCCATCTGCGGAGGAGAAGGCCGGGGGAAGAAGAAACGGTGGATGATAAATGTGATGCAAGCTATTGAGCAGATGCCGCCCCCAGCTTCAGCAGCAAAAGCAGTTATGCCTGTCGATGTTGAAGATATCGCCGAAGCCGAAGCTGATGAACTCACAACCACAATGTCGGAAATCGATAGACTCATATCGGATGTGGTTGCCGAGAAGGACGTAGCCGCAGCGCCTAACAAGGGAAAATAATTGAAGATGCCTCTTCGGAAGATAAAGATTTTGACCTTCAGCATTTGGGCGGCCAAGAACTTTTCGAAGAAGACAAATCAAAATTGAAAGAGTTTGCTATATCCTGCGGTTACCAGCTCGGATCCATACTCTTCGGTGGGGTCGAAGAAGAGATTTTGGGATGCATTCGCGACCGCGCCGAGGCAAAAATCATAAGCACTTTATCCAAGAGTGTTGGATTTCCAAATTTGGAAACGAACATCAGTTCCTATAGGCGGCAAAACATTATTGGCAGTTTGTTCTACTCAAACTTTAAAGTGAGACTTCTCTACAGCTCCCTATTGATACCTTCGTGGTGATTTGGGTATTCTAACTTTGATTTGTTTTTCAGAGTCTGCTGCTGAGCAAGGCCTTGAAGATGCAGCAGGATGTCGAGGACAGAAAAAACGAAATTGTTATCAAAGGCTTTGAAGATAAAATCAAAAAGCTCGAAGATTCCTTGAAAGAAAAAGACAGTCTGCTGCGCTCAGCTGAAGATTCACTCACCGAAGCGCGATCTCAGAATGAAAAAATGAGCAAAGAGCTGGACGAAACTCGAACAACTCTGGAAAAGAAATCGGAGCGCTTCGACCGCGAGTCCAAAGCATTGAATGCAAGAGTTTAAGCAGAAGCTGAAAAGAACGTTAGACTGAGCGAGATAATCACAAATCTTTGAGATAGATGCTTCGGCTTTGCCACTTAATGCATTGCCCGGTTGAAGGGGATATTCAATTCTGTCGGAGCCGCATCTGAAGAAGTTACACGTTCTGCCGAAGATATTCCCAGAGCTCTTGAACATATTGAAAAATAAGTCGAGGCCCTCGACGAAGTCATAACTGGGCACGGAGATTTCTGTGCACTGGTGGCTTCTCGTGGCATAACTGCAGCTTTCATGAAGGCCAGATGCAATCATGTGAGGGTCATCAATAGGCCAAACTTTGGCCTGTCACCGTCTGACCTAGTTGATATTCGGGCTGAAGACCAGAGTATAGGTAATAGATTTATCACTCAAATTTGGGCGAAGGGCGGTCAAGAGCTGGCTGGAGACGAAGCTTGAAGCCTGCTCAACAAATTATAGAAAATCCCTTTACCATTAGGCTTTTATTTTATATTTTCCCTTACCATGTTACTCATTGCCCTTGCTTTTGTCAATTTTCAGGGTGATGCTGCCGAAGTCAATGAGACGAAGCTAGCTCTGAAGTGTTGAAGGCCTTAGAAACTCCTTTTGCTAACATCTGTAGAAACACTTTTGGAAATTCTTTGTACAAGAGAACGTATTATTTGATAAAGAGTTGTAACTGAAAGTGAACAAATTATTGTAAATGTTGGTAAATGCTTTGTAATGCTATTTTACCTTTCGTTTATATATCATATTGTCGCTGTTTCGACCCCGGGGGGTCCCTAGACCGACGAGTAAATTGTCGCTGCGTGTCCCAGCCCAGATGGGTCGGTGCGAGATGGAACACAAGGGGGGAAAACAGTAAGGGGAACCGCGGCCTCGTTTTGTCCTGCGCCCAGGGCGGATGTGCTTGCAGTAGGGGGTTACAAGCGTTCGCGAGGGAGAGAGAGAGAGGGCGTGAGACTGCGCGTCAGCCCGTTCTCCCGCGCGGCCACCCTTTCGTACGAGGGCCCTGGACCTTCCTCTTATAGATGTAAGGAGAGGGTCCAGGTGTACAACGGGGGGTGTAGCAGTGTGCTAACGTGTCTAGCAGAGGGGAGCCAGAGCCCCATGTACATTCCAACATGGCTATCGGAGAGGTGTTGGAGCCCTGTTCATGTGACGTCGTGGCCGTCGGAGGAGCGCTTGAGCCCTGTAGAAGCACAGCTGTCGTGGCTGTCGGATCCTTGCTGACGTCTCCTTGCTTCCGTAGGGGGCTGAGAACCGCCGTCGTCATGGAGCACGCGGGGTGCCATCATTACTTGTTTTACCGGGGCGAGCCGCACTACAACAAACTTGTTAATCTATGACGCTCAATCCGTGACGATACCTGCAAATCGTCATAGATAACCGTCACAGATGCTAATCTGTGACGTTTTCAATGGTTATCTGTGACGATTTTCCCTGGTATCGTCACAGATTTCAAGGTATCGTCACAGATTGAGCGTCATAGATTAACAAGTTTGTTGTAGTGCCGGATGGGACGCCGGTCTTGTTCCCCGTAGCCTGGGCTAGCTAGGGGTAGGGTAATGATGGCCCCCCCTTGTGGCGTGGTCGGTCCGAGCCCAAGGTCGGGCGAGGCGATGGCTCCTCCGAGGTCGAGGCTGAGTCCGAGCCCGGGGGTCGGGCGAGGCGAAGACTGTCGTCCGAGGTCAAGGTTGAGTCCGAGCCCGGGGGTCGGGTGAGGCGGAGACCGTCGTCCGAGGTCGAGGTTGAGTCCGAGCCCTGGGGTCGGGCGAGGCGGAGACCGTCGTCCGAGGTCGAGGTTGAGTCCGAGCCCTAGGGTCGGGCGAGGCGGAGACCGTCGTCCGGAGTCGAGGTGGAGTCCGAGCCCTGGGGTCGGGCGAGACGGAGACCGTCTTCCGGAGTCGATGTGGAGTCCGAGCCCTGGGGTCAGGCGAGGCGGAGACCGTCTTCCGGAGTCGAGGTGGAGTCCGAGCCCTGGGGTCGGGCGAGGCGGAGATTCCTATGGCACCCGAGGCTGGACTTGGCTGCTGTCAGCCTCACCCTGGCGGGTGGCACAGCAGTCGGAGCAGCGCAGGCGGCGCTGTTTTCCTGTCAGGTCAGTCAGTGGAGGGGCGAAGTGACTGCGGTCACTTTGGCCTTGTCGACTGGAGAGCGTGCGTCAGGATAAGGTGTCAGGCGATCCTTGCATTGAATGCTCTTGCGATCCGGTCGGCTGGCAAGGCGATCTGGCCAAGGTTGCTTCTCCGTGAAGTCTGCCCGAGCTGGGCCTCGGGCGAGTCAAAGGTGCGCCCGTTGCTTGAGGAGACCCTCGGGCGAGGCGCAAATCTGCCTTGGTCTATCGTTCCTGCCCGAGGCTGGGCTCGGGTGAGGCGAGATCATGTCCCTTGAGTGGACAGAGCCTTGACCGAAATTGCGCCCATCAGGCCTTTGCAGCTTTGTGCTGATAGGGGTTACCAGCTGAGATTAGGAGCCTTAGGGGTACCCCTAATTACGGTCCTCGACACATATGCTTTGCTGTGGACGAAACCAATGCTTGTAGCTTTTTGAGCCGAAGGCGAAAAATACCTTCCCTTCTTTTCATTCACATCGAAGCATCTTTCGTGTACAACGAAGTTTCCTTTGAGACGAAGCATCTTCGTATATAAAGAAGTTTACTTTGAGACAAAGCATATTCGTATATAATGAAGTTTCATTTGAGACAAAGCATCTTCATATACAACGAAACGTTTTCTCATTGAAGGCAGGAATCCCCGTTTTTCCTGTTAATGCTTCATGCCTTATGTGATGATGATGAACCTACAAATGCCTAATATATGGTTGTATGAATGCAAAAGATGATGTGATGGAGTGTGCAAATGTATGACGAAGATAAAAAACTCGCACGAATACACACCCAGACTCTGCATCCCCTTAGGAACGACTTTGGAATCTCTTCACCTTTTACTTAGGTGGTATTTCAGCTCTGCATTCCCTTAGGAACGACTTTGGAGCTATGCTCTGCATCCCCTTAGGAACGACTTTGGAGCTTCTTCACCTTTGACTTAGGTGGCATTTAAGCTCGCATCCTCTTAGAAACGACATTGGAGCTTCTTCAACTTTTACTTAGGTGGCATCTTAGCTCTGCATCCCCTTAGGGACGACTTTGGAGCTTATTCATACTTTTTTATACTCGATGGTGTAATCCTAGATTTTACATTTTACATGTGGGGGAATTTGGCCCTTGTATTGCACAGGGCTGCACAAGAAAAAGAAATGAAAATTACAACCTATGGTCCCATTAAAAATCTTTCTCCCCTCATGAAAGGAAAACATTACAAATAACATTACACTAAATATGGATACAAATAAGTAACCACTAAATATGAAAACATATTACGTAATAAATAATATTCTATGCATTCTCATGAGATCGTAGGTTCGAGAACCACTAAAATCGAAGTTAAAACGAAGAACATATGGATAAAACGATATTTTTAGGCGCAATAAATCTAACAAATGGGATCTAACAGATATCACGTTTAAACTAAGAAAATATTAAATCGAAACATTTGAGTTGGTATTAATCATTTTAACAATTATTTATAAAAATTGTAGATTAAAAATTATAAATTAGTTTAATTAAAAGACATTGTAATAATCATTGGTTAAACAATTAATTAATTATTTAAAACATGTGTCATAATTAAAACAATATTATTAATGCGTGGGCAAAATTAATATGAAACTAATGCAATTTGAAGGGAATAAATCAGACGTCTAACGCAGAATATATCACATGTTTAATTAATTAGTAGTGCTGCACAGAAATAGGTGACATGACGCGATCTGATTGGTTAAATCGATTTGTACAACATTTGGATGCACATGACCTTGCTATGGAGGCTTTTCTTCACTTGATGCATTTGGTCGTGGAGTTTTTCTCTCGGGCTTATGGGTGGTGATCTAGTTTAAGGATTGGTAGTCACTAGAGTATGATTACCTTCAGGATATCTCATTTTGTTAGGCTATGTGTTCTGTATGGAACAGAGGCCGAGAGATGTTTGTTTCAAGATATTGCTTCATCTCGTTGTAATGCACTTAAAATTAATATATCTTCCTTTTCGAAAAGAATAGTGTTGTCGGGGTGGTTTAGGTCTAGTGTTGATCGCCGTCATCGTCTCCATGCGTAGCGGCAGTAGGCTCCTCTGCCACCTTAGAGAAGGCCAGGTTGTCCAGCTCGTCATACCTGCGCGATGCTGACCTAGTGGCATTTGGTTTCGCTTGAGAGAAAGGATTAGACTTTTGCTGGTTGCAAACCATATGAATAAAATTGGAACTCAAGTTAGCACTCAGCAAGCCAAGCTTACATAATCTAAAATCATCCCTTTGTTGTTGCTAATGATGAGCATTTGATGGTTACTATTAGAGATAAAATTGTGATCCCATCTTCATCAACTGAGGCCATGTTTGGTTTTAGGGACTAAAGATTAGTCCCTCAATTTTAATCTCATTTAGTTCGTAAATTGCTAAACGATGGGACTAAAATAGGAACTAAAGTGTTTTAGTCTCTAATCCCTCGAGGGGTGACTAAAATGGACTAAACCATATAAATTCCATTTTTGCCCCTCTTTTATTTCAGTTGTACTAATAGCGAAAAATGTTAAGGGGTATTTTAGTCCTCTTATGATTCATTTAATGTGTTTTAAATAATTTTAATCCGTAGAACCAAACAGGATAGGGACTAAACTTTAGTCTCCTGACTAAACTTTAGTCCCTAAATTAAAGTAACCAAACTGTAGGATATCACTTCTAGATAGCAAAAGAAAAGATATAGTTGACTATAATGTACAATATAACCGTTTAGGAGGCAAATTGATGCTTAATTAACAAATTATATGAAAGGATAGCTCCAACCAAGTACCGGATCAACAAAGTAACAAGTTTCTTAAACTGTCGTCGTTCCCTGGCGACGACTGCATAGGCGGCACGCTCTTCCTCCTCAACCGACATCGTCGCCTCACCCACAAGCACGGGCTCTTCTCTTTGTGTTGCCTCCTCCTCTCATCCCTATGCTCCCCATCACCACTCAAGCTCTCTTGTCCACCTCGTGTCGCTCGACGCCGCCGCACCCCACAGGCCTTGCCATGCGCTTGATGGGGTCTGGAGTCCTAGCCCGCCACTGTCACGCCGCCGAGACCATAAAACTAGTGGAAGGTGGAGGCATCGTGGCCGGACGGTGCTGCTCAGCGTTCGTGCTAGTGTTGCATAAGGCTGTCTCCAGCAACATCCTTTAAATTTCGTCATTAAAAAAATATTCTATCCTTTACAGCACACTCTAAAAGATTTTATCCTCTATATCATCTGTCTTCAACAACGTTCCCTAAATTTAGTCCTCTATAGCTACAGTATTAACAGAATACACAACTACCTTATTTATTCAACGTTAAATAGTCGTATTCAAATTCAATCACGACACTTTGACAGTCTAAGCTACAAATCTTAACCTTGTTTGACAAATGACCAATTAATCATCACATTACTCGTATGATTCATCTCGATTCATCCAACAAACCAACGATAAAATGTAATGGCAAAAATCAGTCTGTTTCCCACAACAAAAAACAAAAATCGTAGGACCCAAAAAAAATCACTGCTTGGAAGGATGCATCGGTTGCATATGGCCGGAGGGTGCTGGGAGGGCGCCATTGACAGCCGCGGCTACACATCTTGACCGGTCGAGGTGGTTGTGGAGAGATTCGGCTTGACATTGAGCTCTGGTGCATCGGCGAGCGGGAGGCGCTCATAGAACGCGATGGCGAAGGCCGTGGCGAGCCTGGTGGCAATGAGGGGCCCTAGGACGCTCCACCGAGGACCACCTCCATCTTGTCGCGCCGCCGCGCCGCCTCCTCGTCCACCACGAACCGCCGCATCAGCATGTCGTCCGTCAGCGACTTGCCGCGGAACACGCGGCGGGCGCCCTCGCCGCCGCCTCCTTTGCCCGCGGCCGGCCTCCCCCGCCCAGCGGCGGCCTGCAGCTCGGCCGCCGCCAGCGGGCTCGCGCACCCAGACGCCAACGCGGACGACGCGCGCGGGCAGCTCGGCCTTCGTCGGCGATGCCTTGGCCCCGCCCGCCGTCGGCTGCTTCCAGACGAGGAGGAGGAGAACGCGATGCCTGCCACGGAGAGAAAGTAGACATTTCAAGGCGCGGGAGAGAGAACCGGTCGGCGTTTAGCGGACGCTCAGGAAGCTCCACATTTGGCGTCTCCCGAACGAGCGCTAAAATTTAGCGTGCAGTTTACCGGATGTTGTTGGAGGTAAAAAGGAGCCTGACATCCGCTATATTTAAGGTACCGGATCCTTTACCGGACCTTGCTGGACACAGCCTAAGACTGGCTCCAACAAGGCCCTCTAAAAGGTTCTCTACCCTAAATACAGAGGATTAAACGGTTTTCTACGCTCTCCAGCAACGTCTTCTAAACGGTCCTCTAAATTTAGAGGACGCTGCTAGATTCGCTATATATAGAGTTTCTCTAAACGCCCTCTATCCATTTGAATACTTTAAATAACCGGTTTAGCAAAACTAAAATATGTACAATACATTTGAGAGTATGATAAATACGTATGTACAAAAAATAAAATTAAAAAATGTCTCTAATATGGGTATTTGAGTATAGAGGATGTGATTTAGAGGATGCTGTTGGAGAGAAATGAGATATAGAGGTTGAAATCTTTTAGAGAAAACTGTAAAGGACATATATAGAGGATGAATATAGAGGACGTTGCTGGAGACAGCTAAGACCCATAGTCGTTGTCCTCCCCCACCAACTGCGAGGAGACACCATAGTGCCGACCTGCCAGCGTGGAGCCCAAGCCGGTCCCGTCTTGTGCATGTAACGGACTAGCGTCATGAAGAGCGTTGTTGGTGACTTGTTCTCAAATGCTATAAATCAAGAACAAGGCAACATAAAATGTTAAATATTAACACCCTTCGTCCTTCGAAGCATTATTTCCCTAAGGTTATAATGACCTTCGGACGGAGGGCATAAGGGGCATACCTTCATCAATTCTTCATACATAAAAATATGATTATTAGCAACGAATGAAGCATGTAAAACATAAGAAACAATGTGAACAACAACGTTATCATACATGTATTTCTTATCATATAAACGCAAAATCAACATAAGGACTATATTGAATTACATTTGGTACCTTCGACTTGATAGACAGCAAAGGTACAAGCGTGACGCAAAAGCAAATGCCAAGTCCGCGTGAACAGTACGGGAGCACTGTTCATCTATTTATAGGCACGAGACGCAGCCCATGTAAAATTACACTCATGCCCTTTACATTTGCTAATGACTCTATAGTGATCCATCGAGGTCTAAATAGCCTTTTCCCTTTTAAGTTGGTTCCCTTTTCTACTGTCATGCCAAAGCTCCCTTGCGCGTAGCTTCAGCGCTGCGTCAACCTTCGTATTCTTTGTGCTTCTCACACTGTGGTTCTGATTCGAGTCCGAAGGTACCTGTTCATGTATTATACTCTAGAAATATTGTTAAATCATGTTTTTAAGGACCTTCGGAAGACGAAGGCCCCCAACAGTAGCCCCTCGCAATATTAATTTGTTAGAATAACAAATTCAAATTGCGATATGGACGAAGGCCTTAAGCCGAAGGTCCGAAAAAATACCTTCCCTTTGCTAGAATAGCAACAGTCGATGACAGACGGGGCCCTCCAATTTGGAACGCACTGGGCGTATAAATAGGAACTCACCCCGAGCACATTTGGTACGCTATCTGCCGCCTGCTTTGCTTGCTCAGTTTTTTAGCTCTTGCCTACCAACGCTTGCTTGGTTTCTTAGACTTTCTAAGCTTCGGCTTTAAGGACACATTTTCGCCATTTCCGAAGAAAATATGTCTCAAGATAAAAAAGTTGTTGCTGAGATGAAGCTGAGCGAAGAGGAGAAGCTCCTTGAGGAGAAGACTGCTGGATTTGTTGAATCAATAGCAAAGACAAATACAAAAAAGATTACTAAGGAGATTCTAGAAGGCTTATCTGAAGATACTGATGACAGCGATAGTTATGATGCGGAAAGTGGAGGCGAAGACTCTGAAGATCGGCCCTGGCGACCAAGTCATGCAGTCTTCGGGAAATCGACTATCAAACAGAGTCATCTTGATAATATGAGAGGAAGGTATTTTCGAGATATGTCTATTGTGAGAGCTGACGCAGACAGGGTTTTTCCTGCTCCCGAAGAAAACGAAGTTGTGATCTACCGAAGCTTCTTCAAAGATGGGCTTCGGTTCCCATTGAGCAGATTTATTGTTGAAGTTTTAAAGACATATCAGATTTTCCTTCACCAGATCACTCCGGAAGCAATTATTAGAATAGGGATCTTTGTCTGGGCTGTGAGAAGTCAAGGTCTGGAGCCAAGTGCAAAATGTTTTTGCAGTATGCATGAACTTTCCTATGAGACGAAACCCTGGGGTAAAGAACAGTATCATAACAATTTTGGTTGCTATAGCTTCGTTGCTCGTTCTGGCTCAAGCTACCCAGTGCCAACTTTTCGGAAGAGGTGGCCCGAGGCCTGGATGGAAGAGTGGTTTTATGTAAAAAATGATTTGAAGGCGAGAGAAGATATTAAAGAGATCATCATGTGCCCTATTTGGTCCCGCTTCGGCCTCCGAAAACCGAAGGTAGAGATTGATGAGGTAGCCGAAGCATGCCAAAGGGCCTTCAGCACAGTTTACGCTTTTATCGGGACAAGAGATTTAGTTCAAGAACATGTAGCCTACAGGATATGGCCACTGATAGACAGCTGGGAAATGCCAAAGGAAACCATCACTAACCCTAGCGAAGGTGGTTTGGTTCGATTGAAATACACCTTCAGGTTTGGAGACCAATTTATCGAACCAGACGATGACTGGCTAAAGTGTGTTGAAAATACTAGTGATGAACTACTTGGAGCATACTCCAAGTCTGAAGATAATGCACTATCTGTGGCCTTCGGGAGCTGAAAAAAGAAAAGGCTAAATAGAGTTTTTGATGCTATTGGATTTGTGTACCCTGACTATCGCTACCCACCACAGGAGCAGAAAAGAAAGGGTGCAACTTCTGGGAAGGCTGCTGCTTCGGCTGCTTCAAGCGAGCCTGCACCGAAGAGGAAAAAGTTGAAGGTCCTTACTCACCGACCGCGCTACATTGAACCGGCCATAGTGCCTGAATTTAGCGGTGATACTTCTTCAGCTATTGAAGCCAAAGAACCTGCTCTTACGCAGAGGATTGAAGAGTCGGCTGCAATGCCGAAGATTGACAAAATTGAAGAACCGAGAATCGAAGGGACGAAAACATTAGAAGTTCTAAGCCCTTCGGCAGGAGTGGAGGTGCTGAAGACACAAAAAGGTCTAGCAGCGACCCCCAAGAGAAAAAGGATGGCTAGTGTACTAGATGTGCTGGAGACAATAAAAGCTTCAAGCTCTACTCCAGGGAAAATTGCCAAGGCTTCGAAAGCGCAGATTGACACCGAGACAAAGTTGACCGAAACCGAAGCTACAATGAGCCAGGCTGACGCCGAAGCTGGGCCTTCAGAGCCCGCCAAGGAGAAATCCTCGAAAATTGGAGAAAAGGTAGCGGAGGAAGAAGCTATAGAACAGATTTTGCCTGAAAAAGCTGCCGCTCCTACTCTCGAAGCGCCTTCCGAAGTCCTTGATTATATTATTCAACACGCTTCGGGAAAAAGATTATCTGAAGAAGAAATTTTTGAAGCTAAACACTATGCCCGAGAACTAAAGTACCCGAAAGGGGCCTTAGTGTTTAATGGCACAGATGAAGATGACTTCTTGTATTGCCTCCCAGACAACAAAGAATTATCTGTCTGCCGGAAGATGGCTAGAAGTATGGGGTTCCCGAAGCTTGAAGCTGGCCTCTGCGCCATGACGAAGGACGATCTTGCGGATAGCCTTGCATATAACAGTCTGAAGGTACAAAAATTGTGTATTTGGAGGTTTCTGAATTTTGAATTATTCTTTTGTTCTTATATTAACCCATTCATTCTTTTCATATAGGGTTTAATACTTAGCAACGCCTTAAGGGCGCAAAAGAATGCCGAAGACGAGAGTTGCACTATTGCTCTCAACAACCTTCGAACAGAGGTTATCAAGCTGAGGAATGAAGCTTTGGAAAAAGACAAAATTCTACTTACATTGGTGGACAAAGTAAAGGGGAATGAAGCTAATTTCAAGGCTCAAACTGAAATCCAAAGGAATGAGATTGAAAACCTTCAAAAACAACTGGTCGAAGCCAAATTGAAATGCGCTATTGCCGAAGCTGACCGAGATGCCAGTGAGTACTAGAAAAATTATTTTGAAAAAACAGTTGCAGAGCTTCGCTCATCAAAAGAAAGATGTTTTGAAAAATCTGTAGAATGCGTCAAAAAGATAAAAACTAGCTTCGCCAACGTGGGCGCGTACTCGAGTGAAGACAACTTCATAAGAGGCGATCCTGAGGGTGTAATTGAGTGGATCAGCAGCGAAGCCGAAGCTTTTGAAGAAATTTTGAGTGACCGCGGGGACGTCTGCGTGTTCTCTGGTGCGAGGGGAGTTGCAGCTATTTTGGAGAAAGCAGGGTGCGAACATGTTAAGACTTTGGCCTAGGCCGAAGCTGCTTTGTCTATTGATGATACGAAGGACCCCTCGGCCGAAGCAAGCTTAATAGGCGGAAAATTTTTCACTGACATCTGGGAAAATGGCGGCCGAGGGATGGCCCATGAAATAATGAAAAAGAGTGAAAAATACATTCATGACGCTCGAGAAGCAACAAAAGCAGCTGAAAAAGCTGCGGAACTTGAAAGACGGATAGGTATTACTTAATGGCTTTTAACTTTGTTGTTTTATTTTTGTGATTTCGAACTAATTTATATCTTCTGCTGCAGCTGAACTATCTCCTCCCCAAGAGCCCTTCGACCCACTAGCCGACCCAGAGACAAAGAAGGCAATAGAAGTTATTAATATGGCCGAAGCTATTGTGGACGAAGTTGTCACCAAATTACTAACCGAAGCTGCAGAAAAAGTCCTAAAGGAAGAAGAATAGCTATTTGTAAAAACATTGCTAGAATATTAATGTAACATTTGCTGGAATATGCTTGTAATATTCGGTGCTCATAGGTTTTGAATGTAATATATGAATGGTTTTGTAATTCATTTCTTTGCGATGCACGAAACTTTTATGTACATACCGTTTTTGAGCCTTTGGCGAAAAACACCTTCCTTTTTTTTCATGCTTCGTAAAGAAGAGCTTTTATGCTTCGTAAAAAATCCTCCAAGCGTCACAAAAACATTAATGCTTCGTCAACAATAGATTTTTTCCTCCACCTCAGAGCTGATGAAGTTGTATTTCTTCAAAACTTATTTTGTGCCTTAACACAATTTCACTTTTTCGAAGCATTCCTCGAAGGTCAATATTGTATCCCCTTCTTGTGCCATTGATGCAATATGATGTATGATGTTATGTTATGCGAAATAATGTGATGATGTTATGTTATGCAAAATGATATTTATGCCGAAGACACACACTCACACCCCCATAGTGGAATACACAATCTCTTTGCCGCTTATTTTTCGGCTTCACCGCTTATTTTTCGGTGTATCAGCGCTGACTTTTCACTGTAAGTTCTGCATTCCCTTAGGAACGTCTTTTGAACTTCTTCGCCTTCTATTTCGGCGGTATTCGCGTTGACTTTTCGCGCTTTGCCTTATATTTCGGTGGTATTTGGCTCTGCATTCCCTTTGGAACGACTTTTGAGCAGAAAACTTACACTGCGCTCCTTAGGAACGACTTTTTGTATCTTCGGCAAACTTACGCTGCGTTGCTTAGAACGACTTTTTGTAGCTTCGGTGATACTTGTAATGTGATTTTTAGCCCCGCGTTCCCTTAGGAATGACTTTTGTGCTTCTGCGACTTTTTGGACTTCGTGAGTCTGTGGAGAAGATATATTTCACTATGACAAGAACGAAGCTATTACAAGAAATTGAAAATGATAAGAGAACTAGGTTTTTAATAATTGCTCCTTATTAAAAAAGAAAATGACAATGAATGTAAAAACTGTTTCAGGGGTAGGATATCTCTTAATAGATATGCTTCGATTCTGGCACAGTACTGTCGACTATGCGAGCTTCAGACTCCTCCTTGAAATCTCGCTGCTGATGGGTCTGTTGGCTCCCTTCTGGCTGCTGGCCTCGTGAATATACAGGTTGTAGTGGTGGCGGAGGTGGGGCTGTGGCCAAGATTCCTGTGGCTGACTAGCCAAAGCAATAGACGCTGCAGGATGGTTACCCGCATACTCTGGTATGTAGGGTGAGTGATACGAAGCAGTATGCATGACCTGCTTCGGCTGGTTCTGCTGAGCTGCGGCTTCTGCTATTTCCTTTTGTTTCTGAATGGTGACATGGCACATCCTTGTAGTATGGCCCTTGTCCTCACCACAGAATAAGCAATAAATTTTTCTAGGCTGATCCCCAAACCTTCCTCCGAAGCCCCTGGTGGCCGGAAAGAGCTTTGTTGCTACCCCGAAGCGTGCGAGGAATACTGTGGCCTCTATTGTTGACTTCCTCTATCGTCACTCTGGATGGAGTGAATTGACCTGACATGTCTTGGGTGGATTCTTCCTCCAAAGCCCCTGGTCATCTCAGAGAACCTGTAGGCTTTCTCTCTTCTTTGGCGAAAGTCATTGTCAGCCCAGATGTATTCATCCATCTTTTGAAGCAGCTTCTCCAAAGTCTGTGGAGGCTTTCTAGCAAAATACTGGGTAGTAGGTCCTGGACAAAGCCCCTTAATCATGGCCTCAATGACAATTTCATTGGGCACTGTAGGCGCTTGTGCTCTCAGGCGTAAGAACCTTCGGACGTATGCTTGGAGACACTCCTCATGATCTTGTGTACATTGAAAGAGAGCCTGAGCTATGACTGGCTTCATCTGAAAGCCCTGGAAACTTGTCACCAGCATATCCTTGAGCTTCTGCCATGAAGTAATAGTTCCTGGCCGAAGAGAAGAATACCATGTTTGGGCCACATTCTTAACTGCCATGACGAAGGACTTGGCCATGACAGCTGCATTTCCTCCGTATGAAGATATAGTTGCTTCATAACTCATCAAAAACTGCTTCGGGTCTGAATGTCCATCATACATGGGGAGCTGAGGTGGCTTGTATGATGGAGGCCATGGGATAGCCTGCAGTTCTGCTGCCAAGGGAGAAGCATCGTCAAAGGTAAAGGTATCATGATTAAAATCATCATACCATCCATCCTCATTGAAGAAGCCTTCTTGGTGAAGCTCCCTATGTTGGGGCCTTCGCTCTTGTTCGCCTTGGGCAAGATGGCGTACTTCTTCAGTGGCTTCGTTAATCTGCCTTTGAAGATTGGCTAGTCGGGCCATCTTCTCCTTCTTCCTTTGTACTTGATGAAGCATCTCCATGTTTCTGATTTCTTGGTACAACTCCTCCTCCTGGAGTGTTGGACTAGTGGCCTTCCTCTTCTAGCTTCGGGCCTCTCAAAGAGAAAGGGTATCCTGGTCTGGGTCCAGTGGCTACAGAGTGGCAGCCCCTATCGCTGAAGCTTTCTTCGGTGGCATGATGAAGGTCAGTGCTTGCCGAAGGTGGTCGAAAAGGATTCACCGGAGGTGGGCGCCAATGTTGGTGACTTGTTCTTAAATGCTATGAATCAAGAACAAAGCAACATAAAATGTTAAATGTTAATGCCCTTCGTCCTCCGAAGCATTATTTCCCTAAGGTTATAATGACCTTCGGACGGAGGGCATAAGGGGCATACCTTCATCAATTCTTCATACATAAAAATATGATTATTAGCAACGAATGAAGCATGTAAAACATAAGAAACAATGTGAACGACAACGTTATCATACATGTATTTCTTATCATATAAACACAAAATCAACATAAGGACTATATTGAATTACATTTGGTACCTTCGACTTGATAGACAACAAAGGTACAAGCGTGACGCAAAAGCAAATGCCAAGTCCGCGTGAACAGTACGGGAGCACTGTTCATCTATTTATAGGCACGGGACGCAGCCCATGTAAAATTACACCCATGCCCTTTACATTTGCTAATGACTCTATAGTGATCCATCGAGGTCTAAATAGCCTTTTCCCTTTTAAGTCGGTTCCCTTTTCTGCTGTCATGCCGAAGCTCCCTTGCGCGTAGCTTCGGCGCTGCGTCAACCTTCGTATTCTTTGTGCTTCTCACACTGTGGTTCTGATTCGAGTCCGAAGGTACCTGTTCATGTATTATACTCCAGAAATATTGTTAAATCATGTTTTTGAGGACCTTCATAAGACGAAGGCCCCTAACAAGCGCTTCCTTTGGTGACTATGTACAGTGGTGTTTAATGTGGAGGCTCTTAAGGTGTTTAAAAGGAGTATTTACAAAAAAATCTTAGAGTCGTCTCTCCGTGAAGGGAGGCATCTGTCTCGTAAACCGAGTAGCAACAGACGCCTCACTTCCCATTGTACGAATTTGTCGTCTGTTCTATCGATCTGATGATGTACAAATACATTTAATTCTATATTTATTAATAGACTACATTTATAGACACTCTATTATATAATAGAGTCTCTTAGTTTTCTCTTGTGCTTGGAGAACCGTTTTGATGTCTCTCCACTATACATGTCCTAAAGGAAGACATGTTCAATCACATCATACGCTTCTTCCTCTGGCGAAGCTGTGGCGGGTTCGTTAGCATCGAAACCTAGTTCCATGGCGGCGTGTATTCTTCCTCTGAGGAAGTAGCAGGCACAACGTTTTTGTAGTAGAGCACGGGAGGCTCAATGGGGACAAGCATGGGTCTCCATCTCCTCTTCCCTGCTACAAGCGGCGGTAGTGCCCAGGCTTCAGTTTTAGCCTAGCTATGCCACTGGTGCTGGGAGAAGAAACCAGGGGGACGCAGATGTGTGTGTGGATCCAAAGAAAAAGTATGAGGAGTCGACGACCTTACCATGTCTAATCAGCGCAGGTGTGCATGCACCGGCAAGGACATGACGACAAAGGTAGCTCCACCACGGGATGAAGCACCTATGTGGATGCTACGCTTAGGATGGTTGCGATGATGACGACGTGCGGATGAGGTTAGACCGACACTATGGATCCAAGCATCAAGAACAGAGGCAGAGGCATGGTGAAGAGAGGAGCTAGTCTGAGGAAGAAGTGGCATCTGCGACAGCTCACTACCGGAATCCGTGCCTTTGCCGAGTGCCGAAGGCTTTGCCGAGTGTTTTTTATCGGGCACTCGGCAAAGCAGAATTTGCCGAGTACCGCCCTCGGCAAAGTTCTGCGCTCGGTAAAGAGTTGGTTTACCGAGTGTAGAACACTCGGCACATACAAGCACTCGGCAAAGACTGCTTTGCCGAGGGTCAAGCACTCGGCAAATACGGCTCTCGGCAAAGGGCCGTTAGCGGCCGTCTACAACTGACGGCCGTCAGTCTTTGCCGAGTGTCAAATATCTGGCACTCGGCAAACAGGGTCTTTGCCGAGTGTCCTATGTAGACACTCGGCAAATCAATTTTTTATTTTTTTTATTTTGGTCACCAAACTTTTTGTGGTATGTTCCTACACTATGTAGACCAACATGTACCATTTTGGGACAATTATAACAGTGTTTTCTATACCTAGTACATTTAGTTTGTTTATTTGAATTTCTTCGGAAAATTCAGATTTGAACTGCAGGTTACTCGAAACTTGGAAAACCGTGCATGCAAAAATGATATTCATGCTACTTAGCACAAGTTACGACCGATTTCAGGAGCGGACCGGAAACTTCGAGCACCATGCTCACTCAACATGACCGTAAACTTGCCATCCAGGTGTTTAAAAATTGTATAAAACATAAACAAAGTCAGAAAATCATGAAACCTGTCCACGTGTCATGATATCATATGTAGAGGCTGTGATAAAAATTTGAAAAAGTTTCGAGAAAGTTGTAACGCACTATGTGTACAAACCTAAGAGATCCACATTGAAACTCTATGATTTCATGTGTGGTTCTCTTAGGTTTCTACACATAATGTCTCACAACTTTCTCCAAACATTCTAAATTTTTTATCACAGCCTCTACATATGATATCATGACACGTGGACAGGTTTCATGATTTTCTGACTTTGTTTATGTTTTATACAATTTTTAAACACCTGGATGGCAAGTTTATGGTCATGTTGAGTGAGCATGGTGCTCGAAGTTTCCGGTCCACTCCTGAAATCGGTCGTAACTTGTGCTAAGTAGCATGAATATCATTTTTGCATGCACGGTTTTCCAAGTTTCGAGTAACCTGCAGTTCAAATCTGAATTTTCCGAAGAAATTCAAATAAACAAACTAAATGTACTAGGTATAGAAAACACTGTTATAATTGTCCCAAAATGGTACATGTTGGTCTACATAGTGTAGGAACATACCACAAAAAGTTTGGGAGACAAAATAAAAAAAATACAAATTCACTTTGCCGAGTGTCTAGGGATGACACTCGGCAAAGACTTCTTTGCCGAGTGCTAGATGTGTGGCACTCGGCAAAGAGGTAGTAAAGAACCTTTGCCGAGTGCCGCAACGGGGGACACTCGGCAAAGAACTCTTTGCCGAGTGCCGCTGATCTGGCACTCGGCAAAGTATATTTTAATATTTTAAAAAAATCTTTGCCGAGTGCCGGATCACGGGCACTCGGCAAAGAAAGGAAATAAACTACCCGCGCGTTCTTCTTTCTCCTTCTTTCTCTCCTCTCACTCTCTCTGTCACGCGCCGCCGCCTGCCTGCGCCGTTCGCTCGCCGCCGCCTCCCCGTGCCTCCCCACGCTGCCGCTTCCCCGCGCCGCCGCCTCCCCGCGCCCGCCGCGCCCGCCCGCGCCCGCCGCGCGCCGCCGGCTCGCCGCGCCACCACGAGCGCCCCTTGCCGCGCCGTGTCACCGCTGTCCTGCCGCCCTCCCCGAGTCGCAGCCTCCCCGGGCCGCCGTCTCCTCCCCGCGCCGCCGGTAATTAAGGTAATAAAGTTATTGAATTTAACTTATTGAATTGTACTTGAATTCACCGTCGTATGTGATAGAATTGCGGCGGCACGATGTTTCTTAGGTGTGTGTGCTTGAATTCACCGTCGTATGTGATAGTAGAGATGTGGAATGGACATGTGGAGCTCTACAGGTCGATACATATCAACATATATTTAGTATGTCTTGCATGGGGACGCCGGCCTTGATCTCGTCCACTACGAACACCTAAGAAGTGGAGGAGCGCCTTGCCCATGTCTTTGAAGCTGGGCCCGCCCTCCGTCGTGGCGAAGTAGTGGGGAAGGTGGAGGAACGCGGCGAGGTCGCCAGCGCAGGAGGTGTAGTAGAAGTAGGCCGGGATGCCGGCGGATGCGGCCGCGTCGAGCGCGTCGCCGCAGAAGAGGTCGAGCACGAGCCCGGCGACGGAGGGAAGGGAGCGGAGGAAGGCGGTGAGGGAGGGGACTGTGAGGCGGAGCGCGTCGAGCATCCGGAGGAAGGGGTCCGGGTCCGGGACAGGGTAGTCCGGCGGCGGGAGGTGGTGGAAGGATACGGCGGGGTCGGTGACCCCTGCTTCCCTCGCTTCCCGGACCCCCGGCCGGCTCGGCGCTGGGGTCTTTGGGCTTCTTGCGCGCTGACTTCCTCAGCGGAGAACTCACGGCGCTGGCACGGCGGTTGTATCAACGGCACTAATCGTCGTTCGTTACCGGTAATGGCGTGGTCTTGTCTGTTTTAGAGTGTGGGCTATTCACTGCCATCACCCTCCCTCACGATGGCAAGGTCAGGTCAAGCCGGATGCGGATGCATGGGTGACCTCTGGCCTTGGAGCTCACAGCAACAACCATAGTAGACAGGGGCGTGAGGCTCCGGCCGGTCCTTGGCCTCGTGCGGTCGGAGCTCGAGGTGGAGGAGCCTGCAAGCGGGGAGTAGCTTGTGAGACGGTGGTGGTGGTGGCATACCAGGGTTGAGCGCGCGGGCGAACGGGAGCGCCGAAGAGGAGCCTGCAGCGGTGGTGTTGGGGGCATGAGGCAGCGTGAGGAGTTACGGATTTCCCATGGCATGGGGAGACTGATATTTGCCATCACCACACTGTTAGCAACACTAATCTCTTAAAGTCAAACCAGTAGCGACAAGGGAATAGAATGGAAGAGAATCTAGATACTTGAGAGAAGGGAGGAAGAAGATGAGCAGTAGTTGGAAGATAGAGAGTTCAGGTTCTAAAAACTGAACAATGCACATAAGCTTCTTTCCAGTCTGCTAGCCAAGGTTGCAAATATTTCTTTCACGCTATGATCCAAAAACAAGAATTCGGCCCTAGCCCCACGACCCACCACCTGCAGAAGGCGCCGTTGACAGTCGTAGATCCGCCGACGACCAACGCCCCTGACCCAGGCAAACCACGCCGCCGCCGTAGCGAGCCAGCCCCGCTGGCCAGCCACAGCCACGCGAGCGCGGGCATCGCCGCCACGAGTCAGTCGTGCGAGCCACCACGCCACCCGCCCATGCTAGCAGGGAGGAGCAGTAGACAACGACCAGCCTCCTAGATTAGGCTAGCCAGCTCGCTGATCCGGCCTTCCCAACGGCGGTCCAGGTCGTCGTCCACCTCTAGGTCCGATCCTGCCCCTTCTGCAGCCACAACCACCCGGGCAGCGTCCAGTGCGACATCTTTCTCAAGGAACGCCGGCCGTTCGCCGTGGCTGCGGTTGGCACGACCGGCACCACAACGATTGTGGCTGGCGTGGTGACGACGACGGCCGTGGCTGGGCGCCATCGACTCTGGCTATTCTAGGTTGTGGCGGCCTGGAGAGGTTGGAGCGTGTGAGTGACAGTTGCGAAGATGATGCTCTCATTTCAGTGGCAACGAGTGTGGCGCACAGGCAAGGTGTTACTGGTTCCGTGTGCCCATCTGCTGGGTAGTGGTGGTGGTGCGCGTGCGCCGCCCACGGTGCGTAGGGGACGACGGCGGAGGGGAGAGGGAGGCGGTGGTGGTACTGGTGGTGCACGACGGGCGGGTCGGGTCGGCACCGCCAGTCGATGAAAAGCCTGCCGCGCGCCGCCTCGCTGATGCCGCGGCCGAAGGAGAATGTGTCCCCGGCGTCGAGGCGCTTCTCCTTGACGAAGCGACTCCAGCCCTTGGTCATCACGTAGCTCTGGCTACTGTTCCAGTAGGAGTAGCGGAAGCGCCAGGGCTTCCCCGTGCGGTCCTCGAAGCTGAGCAGGAGGCCCTTCTCGTTCGCCGCCGCGTCCAGCGGGAAGTACTTCTCCGCGTGCTGCTTCGGGATCACCAGCCGGTTCAGCTTCCCGACGTCGCTCGGCGTCACCACCTTGTCGAACATGTGCTCCTTCTCCACCGTCGCATGCTGCTGCTGGTGGTGCTGGTTGTGCTCAGCAGCCGCCCTCTCCTCTCCGCCGCCCGACCGGGTCGCGGGCGGGGGAGTGGTGAACTCCATCGATCTCCGATCGACGACCGACGATCGGTCGAGATCGAGCCGGCCGTCCGTCGAGGCAGCAAGTCGAACGTAGGCCGCAGCAAGTTGAGATTTTTTTGTTACTGTGTGCATGTCAGCCATCGTGCTGTTAGTGTTATTTGCAGGTTTTAAAAACCTCAACGTACAGGGGAGGTGCTGTCGATTTTTTTTGTATTAATAGACTTGTGTTTCTTTTTTACAGAGAAGATACTTGTCTTCCTAGCCGCTGCGGGTCTGCCTGCACCGCGTCGCGTCGCCACTGCACCGACCCGCCACAGCCCCACTAGCCTGACTCCACCGCCACCCTAGGTATAACCTCTATTTCCGCATCATGGTCGTAGATCACGTAACCCAGTTAGGCGTCTCCCGTTCGAAAGTGATACGGTGTAGATATGCAGATCTTTGCATATCTACAAATGTATCAGTTTCGAATTGTCCACGTTTTTTGGATAGCCCGCGGTTGCGTAGATGGTGTTAGTTTCCATGCTCTACTCCGGTCCGAGAAAGAGTTTCGGCGTCACCTCCCTGTTGTTCTCCGGACAGTACACTCTCCCTGCCAGGACGTGTATCCGGAGAACAGCGGGGAGGTGCTGCCGAAATTCTATCTCGGATCGGAGTAGAGCATGGAAACTAACTCCATCTACGCAACCGCGGGTGGGATTAGGACCTATCCTCACCTATTAGAAGGTAGGAACGTAGTGTACATGCATTACATGTCTATATTAAACTATACTCGGTTATATATGTTAGAGGATGGAGGACCGTGAGTGGATGTACACGGGCCGCGTTCGACGTAATGATGTCACCCCAGAATGGATTAGGAAGACCGATGCTTTCGTGGAACGGGCATATGGCGAAGCTGCTAAAGGAGCTAGCCTAGTCCCTTGTCCGTGCAGCAAATGTGACAACCGGAAAAGAAAACCAAAGAAGGCCATGGTAGAACATATTTGGAAGAATGGATTTACGCCGGACTATACTCGGTGGATCTTCCATGGTGAAGCGCATCGCACGAGAGAGGAGGTGGTGAGACAACGCGTCGAGGATTACGATGCTGATGCCGGGGTAGCAGACATGTTGAACGACTATCACGAGGCACAGTTCGCCGAAGGACGTACGGAGGACGAGCCAGAGGCGACCGCAAAGGCATTCTACGACATGTTTGACGCGGCACAGAAACCCCTTCACGGCAAGACAAAGGTTTCTCAACTGGATGCCATTGGGCGTATAATGGCGTTGAAGTCGCAGTATAGCATGAGTCGAGACGCCTTCGATGGTTTGTTGACAGTTATTGGCAGCCTGCTTCCGGAGGATCACGTTCTGCCAAAGAGCATGTACGAGGCACAGAAACTCCTTCGTGCACTCAAGATGACGTATGAGCAGATACATGCTTGTCCGAAGGGCTGCGTCCTATTTAGGAAAGAACACACTGAGGCAAAGTACTGTCCGAAGTGTAAATCGTCTAGGTTCATGGAGGTAGACTCTGGTGATGGACAGAAGAAGCAGCTCGACATCCCCGTGACAATCCTACGCCACCTTCCGTTCATACCGAGGATCCAGCGTCTATACATGACAGAGGAATCCGCGAAACAGATGACATGGCACAAAAAAGGCAAACGATACAATCCTGACAAGATGGTTCACGCATCCGATGGTGAAGCATGGACCCACTTTGATGCCATTCACCATGAGAAAGCCAAAGAGGCTCGACATGTTCGTGTTGCGCTGGCCACAGATGGGTTCAATCCCTATGGAATGACCGCTGCCCCATACACATGTTGGCCCGTGTTCGTTATCCCCATCAATCTCCCCCCCGGCGTATGCTTTCAAAGACAGAACATATTCGTGTCGTTGATAATTCCTGGACACCCGGGGAATAAAATGGGCGTGTACATGGAGCCTTTGATTGATGAATTGGTCCGTGCTTGGGAGGAAGGGGTATGGACGTACGACCGAGCTACGAAGACAAACTTCAAAATGCATGTTTGGTACCAGTACTCCATGCATGACTTTCCGGCGTATGGGCTATTTTGCGCCTGGTGTGTTCACGGTAAGTTCCCATGCCCAGTTTGCAAGGAAGCTCTTAGGTTCATTTGGTTGAAGAAGGGTGGCAAATATTCGTCATTCGATAAACATCGACAATTTCTCCCTCCTGACCATGCATTCCGACAAGACATCAAGAACTTTACGAAAGGTGTTGTGGTGACAGACCGCCCACCTGCAATGATGACTGGTGCCGAAGTTCGCGAACAGATAGATGGTCTCGTGGCCAACCCAGAAGGTGGTTTTGTGGGATATGGTGAGCAACATATGTGGACACATAAGTCGGGCTTGACTCGGCTCCCCTATTATGATGACCTGCTCCTTCCACACAACATTGACGTGATGCACACTGAAAAGAATGTCGCCGAGGCACTTTGGGCGACAATTATGGAGATTCCTGATAAGTCAAAGGATAACGTAAAGGCAAGAGTGGATCTGGCAGAGTTATGTGATAGACCAAACCAAGAGATGAAGCCGCCTAGTGGTGGTAAGACATGGAGAAGGCCTAAGGCCGATTTCGTCCTGAGCAGGGCCCAGAGGAAGGAAGTACTACAGTGGATCAAGATGTTAATGTTCCCTGATGGGTATGCAGCTAACCTTAGTAGGGGGGTGAACTTATCTACTCTGCGAGTCTTAGGGATGAAGAGTCATGACTTCCACATATGGATTGAACGAATTCTTCCGGCGATGGTTCGAGGCTATGTCCCTGAGCATGTCTGGCTAGCGCTTGCAGAGTTGAGCTATTTCTTTCGCCAGCTTTGTGCAAAAGAGTTAGCTCGGACCATGATTGCAGACTTGGAAAGGATGGCACCCGTGTTACTGTGTAAGCTGGAGAAGATCTTTCCACCCGGCTTCTTCAATCCGATGCAGCATTTGATTATTCATCTCCCATATGAGGCACGAATGGGGGGGCCCGTGCAGGGACGTTGGTGCTATCCAATCGAGAGATGTCTAAAGAGTATCCGAAAGAAATGTAGAAATAAATGCAAAATCGAGGCTTCCATTGCAGAGGCATACATACTGGAGGAGGTGTCAAACTTCACAACAACTTACTATGGTGACAAACTGCCGAGCGTGCATAATCCACCCCCTCGTTACAATGATGGCGGCAATGAATCGAACCTCAGCATTTTTCGAGGGCAACTCGGAAGCGCGAGTGGTTCGACCACCAAGACCCTGAGACATGAAGAGTGGCGCCATATCATGCTATATGTATTGACCAACCTTGAAGAGGTGACGCCATACATGGAGCAATTTATTCATGAATTCTGGCGTCGATCAAGGGACCCAACTCCACAGGAATATGATACCCTTCTTAGAAAGGGTGCGGGAAATGGATTGCCCGATTTCATTTCCTGGTTTAAACATAAGGTACGTGCTTAGTTTGTTATTCCAAGTTGCTCTTACGTGCGAATAATATAACAATCTAGCGTGTTTGAACTTGCAGGGCCAAAGAGAGCCGTCTATGAGTGCCGAGTTGAGACAAGTAGCCAATGGCTTTGCCTATAGGGTCAGGAAATTTTCTGGGTATGACATCAATGGATACCGTTTTCGCACAACAAGCTACGACCAAAGTCGGCCCAATCGAAAAACCACGTGTTCTGGAGTCTTTACGCCCGGGCTTGACGAGGTCGAGTATTATGGAAGAATTGAAGAAATATATGAACTCAATTTTTATGGTTCCAAACCTCTTACTCCAGTGATATTCAAATGTCATTGGTTTGACCCTGAAGTTACGAGACGGACACATTCTAATCTTGGGATAGTCGAAATTCGACAGGATTCCACCTTAACAGGAGACGATGTCTACATTGTGGCCCAACAGGCCACACAAGTGTATTATCTTCCATATGCGTGCCAAACGAAACAACATCTTAAGGGTTGGGATGTTGTGTATAAGGTATCACCGCACGCTAAATTACCTGTTCCAAACGATGAAGATTATAACTTAGACCCGGACACATATGACGGAGAGTTCTTCCAAGAAGATGGGCTCGAAGGGCAATTTGAGATAGACTTAACCGAAGCGATCGGAATGGAAGTAGATATTGAAATGGTTGTTGATGACGAGGATGATGAGGTGCAAAATGAGAATGACTTAGAAATACTTGAAGGCAATGCCAATGACGAAGTTGCGCCTTCAGATGATGTTGACTATGAAATGGTTGATAGTGATGATGACACTTATGATCCGGCTAACCCGGACACATATGAAGATTATTTTTAATCGATGTAATGCTATATTTCATTTATTTTGCATATGTTTCTAAATACATATTTTTTTATCTGTGCTTAATTGTTTACTCGTAATTGCAGGTTGTTGGACAAAGATGGTGGGCGGTGGGACGAGGACGAGGAGGGGGAGGGGGAGGGGGAGGAGGAGCACCCGTAGGACGGAGGAGGAGGCGCAGCAGGACGACGCCGTACAGCAGCAGGTGGAGCAGCAAGCCGCTGTCGATGCGGCACAGCAGGACGACGACGATGCGGCGCAGCAGGACGACGACGACGACGCCGCCGCTCAGCAGGGCGTCTCAGGTTCTGGCTCCTCAGGTTCGAGGAGTATCTACCTGCGAGGTCCCGCGAGCCTACCTAAGCGACCCATTCTTCGTGACAGACGTCCCCTCATACGACCCGATGGAGAGAGGTAGGTAACTTTAGATGTTGTTGCTGCTTTTTCATATTATATGTTCAAATTAATAATAGAAACTAATACTTCATCTTCATCACTTCGACAGGTCTTGGATGGTTTTGGAGACTGCAGGGGGTCACGGCCGCAACCCCAATGGCATCCTCGGCCTTCTATGCCGGGAACACTTCCCTGGGCTTGTCGAGTACGCCGGAGTGACGAGCCCAGCGTACACCTTCGACCACTACGCCGTCACCCCCGATGCAGTAGATCGGGACGGCAGACAATTCAACAACAAGGCGGAGCGGGTCAAGCAAGAGCTGTGGGTAAGTCTTCCTCGCACTATATTGTTTAATAAGTCGCATTTGTTGCATATTCTTTAAATAATGTATGGATACATCGTCTTTGTATGTAGGATTTCTTCAGGTGCGATGCTGGATACGAGGCCAGGGCGGATGTGGTGTCTACGACGTGCTGTAAGAAGCTCGTCGTGGACATGCACTACGAGGCGCGCATCCAGGCCATCGTCACTTACCACGGCTCCGTCCTTGGGCAGAAGGTGAACAAGAAGGACGCCCGAACCATGTCATTGACTGCGGACCAGTACTTGCAGGTAAATACAAAACTTTATTATTGGTACTAAATATGCTTATTCTTATCTTCTGATATGCGGTGTACTTATATTTTTTTAGATGATTCCTCATTGGTGCGCCGCGCATCCTGAGTGCTGGGAGAAGATGGTGCAGAGGTGGTGCTCGGCTGAGTGGGACGAGGCGCACAACGCTAGCCGGGAACGGCGTTTGCTGATGCAAGGTCCCTCCCACCATCAAGGCAGCCGCAGCCTGGGCAAATACGCGGAAGCATGGGTACGCGCTCTTTTTTATTTAGGTATATAACTTTCGATTAGACATGATTTCTAACCATATCGTTGGTTTTCTCGCAGTCGGCGGCACATGGTGGCGCGCCTTGCTCCACGTTCTCGGCATATGCCATGGCCCACAAGGGGAAGGCGACGTCCGACGTCACCTACAACCCGGATGACGGGCCCGAGGCGTACACCAACCCCGCCATCCACAGCCGACTCAGTGAGTACACCGCAATGGCCAAGGAGGTCCATGGGCCAGATTACGATCCGAGGACCGAGGACATCGACGGAGATGTCCTCATGAGGGTCGGAGGAGGCAAGAGGCATGGGCGGTACTGGATTGCCGACGGGGCAATCGACTCGTCCTCCACTCCCACTCTCTCTCAGGTGCGAGCAAGGAGCACGAGCGCGAGCCCAGCCATACGACCTCGGCAGGACACCTCACAGCATCGTATCCAGCAACTCCAGGTTATTCCTTATCTATTCATCGTTCATTAATTTTTATATATCTTCTCTTTGCATTATCGTAACATTAGGGCGAAATATTACAAACTCAGCTAGATGATGAGAGGAGGCAACGTGAGGAGCTGGAGAAGAGGATGTCGGATTTGTTCGCGTACGTGCAGAGCCTTGGCGCCGCACAGGGTCATGCTCCACCACCTCCGTTGTTCCCTGCAACTGACCCTGCTGAGTTCACTACTCCTGTGAGTATCAAAATTTTAGTACTGCATGATATATATTCATATGTTCTCACACATACAATCTATTCTCTGTGCAGCGTCAATCGGCGGCGTCGAACAACCCTCATGCTTCGTCCAGCCCTTCGCCGAACCAGTCCAGATGCCCACCTCGTTGATGATCCAGACTTGGTCTTGTGAGTGTTGGTGATGTTTGGCTAGTGACACTTTGTGATATATATGTGACGGTTGGTGATGTTTGGCTAGTGATCCAGACTTGGTAAATACACATACTTGTATTTGTGAGACTTATATTAGTGACACTTTGTGATATATATGGTGTTGATGATAAATGTGTTCATTCTGTGATGCGATTGATATATAATGTGATGTGAATGATATATATCTTTTGTTTGTTTGGATGGAACAGCAAAAACAAATAAAAAAGGGACATCCTGGTCACTTTGCCGAGTGTAACACTCGGCAAAGGTCGCTTTGCCGAGTGCTATGACCATGGCACTCGGCAAAGAAGGCAACCTGGGAACCGGTAAAGCCATCTTTGCCGAGTGCTGACCATGGCACTCAGCAAAGAAGGCAACCTGGGAACCGGTAAAGCCGTCTTTGCCGAGTGCTGAAAATGGCACTCGGCAAAGAAGGCAACCTGGGAACCGGCAAAGATGTCTTTGCCGAGTGCCACTGCCAAGGCACTCGGCAAAGGGACTGGCAAAGGGGCCCACTGGAGGGTTCTTTGCCGAGTGCCAGTCCACCAGACACTCGGCAAATAAACCTCCTTTGCCGAGTGTCGCCGTGGGCACTCGGCGAAGGATCCGTCACCGTCACTTGGCGCCGTGACGGTGACTTTTCTTTGCCGAGTGCCAATGGCACTCGGCAAAGTCTTTGCCGAGTGCCCGACAAAAAGTACTCGGCAAAGATGCTGTTGCCGATGTACAGTTCGCCGAGCGTTCTTTGCCGAGTGTTACACTCGGCAAAGCGTTTGCCGAGTGTAGAATAGCCTTTGCCGTGTGTCTCAGACACACGGCAAAGAAGCTGATTCCGGTAGTGGCTCCCAGCTATGCGAAGAAACGCCCATGGAAGATTTGAGGGAGCGACGGCGGCGAGCCGGTGATACCAGGAGTTTAGCAACGACGATTGGAAGAGGAAACAAAAAGGATGAGAAGAATGAGAACGGGACAACCTGGTTAAGCGTAGGGTTAGAGCAACTCCAAAAGGTAATGTAAATTTTTCCCCAAAAACTGATTATAGGGGACATACAAAAAATTTTGTAGGGGTGAAACGAGGTGTTACTCCAGCAGTTCCCTCAAAATGAAAACTGAAAACGAAACTGGGCTAGCTTTTAAATATCCTAGGCCCATTTTCACTATCGGAATCCGAGACTTTGCCGAGTGCCGGCCGCTTTGCCGAGTGCCTTCTCTCGGGCACTCGGCAAAGACGGCTTTGCCGAGAGCCGCACTCGGCAAAGCTTGGCTCTCGGTAACGAGCGTCTTTACCGAGAGTAGGACACTCGGTACAGGTCCACACTCGGCAAATCCATGTTTGCCGAGTGTCAAACACTCGGCAAACGGGGCTCTCGGCAAAGGGCCGTCAGCGGCCGTCCCAAAGCTGACGGCCGTCAGTCTTTGCCGAGCGCCAACGGTTGGCACTCGGCAAAGAGTCTTCTTTGCCGAGTGTCGCCCAGTTGACGCTCGGCAAAGAACTCTTTGCCGAGTGCCATCCCTAGACACTCGGCAAAGTATATTTTTATTTCTTTTATTTTGTCTCCCAAACTTTTTGTGGTATGTTCCTACACTATGTAGACCTACATGTATCATTTGTGGACAATTTTAACAGAGTTTCAATCGTTAGTAGATTTAGTTCGTTTATTTGAATTTCTTCGGAAAATTTAGATTTGAACTGCAGGTCACTCGAAACTTGGAAAACCGTGCATGAAAAAATGATATTCATGTTACTTAGCATAAGTTACGACCGATTCCAGGAGCGGACCAAAAACTTCGAGCAACATGCTCACTAAACATGGTCGTGAACTTGTCATCAACATGTTTAAAACTTGTATAAAACACAAACAAAGTCAGAAAATCTTGAAACTTGTCCACGTGTCATGATATCATATGTACAGGCTGCGATAAAAAATTGAAAAAATTTCGAGAAAACTATGACGCGCTATGTGTACAAACCTAAGAGATCCACATTGAAACTCTATGATTTCATGTGTAGTTCTCTTAAGTTTCTACACATAGTGTCTCACAACTTTGTCCAAACATTCTCAATTTTTTATCACAACCTGTACATATGATATCATGACACGTGGACAAGTTTCATGATTTTCTGACTTTGTTTGTGTTTTATACAATTTTTAAACATGTGGATGGCAAGTTCACGGACATGTTTAGTGAGCATGTTGCTCGAAGTTTTCGGTCCGCTCATGGAATCGGTCGTAACTTATGCTAAGTAACATGAATATCATTTTTTTCATGCACGGTTTTCCAAGTTTCGAGTGACCTGCAGTTCAAATTTGAATTTTCCGAAGAAATTCAAATAAACAAACTAAATCTACTAGCTATTTCAAACTCTGTTAAAATTGTCCACAAATGATACATGTAGATCTACATAGTGTAGGAACATACCACAAAAAGTTTGGGAGACAAAATAAAAAAAATACAAATTCACTTTGCCGAGTGTCTAGGGATGACACTCGGCAAAGACTTCTTTGCCGAGTGCTAGATGTGTGACACTCGGCAAAGAGGTAGTAAAGAACCTTTGCCGAGTGCCGCAACGGGGACACTCGGCAAAGAACTCTTTGCCGAGTGCCGCTGATCTGGCACTCGGCAAAGAATATTTTAATATTTTAAAAAAATCTTTGCCGAGTGCCGGATCACGGGCACTCGGCAAAGAAACAAACTTTAACCGGCCGCACGACCGGCTTTCTTCTTCCTTCTGCATGCTTTGCTTCTTCTTAATTTCTTCCCGCGCCTCACCGCCGCCGCCTTCCCACGCCTCGCCGTCGGCCGCCTCACCGCCGGCCGCGCCCGGCCGCCCGCGCGCGCGCCATCGCCTGCCCTCGCCGCCGCACTGCCCGAGGTCTCTGCCCTCGCGCGCTCGCCGCCCGCGCGCGCTCGCCCTCAACGCCGGCCGCGCCGCCGCCCTCAACTCCTGCCCTCAACGCCGGCCGCGCCCGGCCGCCCGCGCCCGGCCGCCCGCGCCCCACCGCCTCCGTTCGCCCGCCTCCAAGGTAAACACTGTTTTCTTGTCATGTTCAGTCGGGGAGGGAGGGAGATGTACAGTGGGGTAGCGGAGTAGTAGACGACATGGGGGCCGAAGGTGAGGAAGGCGCAGTAGTAGACGCCCCTTCCCCTTGGAGCCTTGCTGCCTCTTATCGGCTGGTAGCTTTGGTCGTAGTTGCGATCAATGTCTTTGGGCCATTGCTGCTGCTGGAAGTTGTGAACTTGGGTCTGCGGCAAAGCCTATTGTGTTAGTCCCCATGGTTTGGAGCTCCCTTGATGCAAGGGATCCTTTGGCCTACGCTGCGCCTCAACCTTGCGGTAGTGGTGGTCTTCGGAGAGTGTGTACTTTTCGAATAGCCCGTAGACTTCTTGGAGGGTTGTTGGGGGTCCCAAGTACAGTGACTATACAGCTTACGAGCACGGATGCCGTTGATGGCGTAGTGAATGGCTATTCTGTATTCTACTGATGACAACTATGACTTCAGTGATAAGGACTTGTTGTAGTAGTCGCGAAGGCTTTCCCTCTCCAGCTGTTTGCACAGTGAAAACTCTGCGATGGTGTCGGTTTGTGGTCAGTACCCTTTGAAGTTGAGAAGGAATTTTTCCCGAAGTGCTGCCCACGAGTCAATTGTCAGAGGAGGTATCCTGGTGTACCATGTTAATGTGGGGGCCTCCAGGGCGATGATGAGGGATTTTGCCATAAAGTTGTCATCCCCTCCAGATGAGGCCACTGTGACCTGATAGCTCATGATAAACTGCGATGGGTCAGCTTTCTCGTTATATCTTGGCCAGTTGCCAGCCCTGTAGTTACTTTGCCATGACTTTGCCTACAGTGTAGAGGAGAGTGGACATCTGTTGTCGGTGAAATTGAAAGCCTGAAAGGTGTCGCTTTGCGGGGTCTGCCTAACTTCGTCAAAACTTCTTATTCTCATATGGTCATGCAAAGGGTGTGTTAGGTCTTGGGCCTGCAGGTGCTGGATTTCTTGCTCGAGGGCTTGGAGATGTTCTTTCTCTTGCTAAATGAGGCAGCACACCCTGGTTTGGTCCTCGTTGCGCTGCTGCCTAGCCGCAAGGGCATCTCTTTGCTTCTGGAGATTGGAGTTGTGAGTGCGAAGGCTTTTGACCAGCAGTTGGTCCTCAGAGTTGATGCCGAGGTCTGGGTTGTCCTATAAGTATTCGTCGTCGTTTTCCGATGGCATCCCGAATGGGTGGCGAGGGCCTGCTGTGGCGGGACACGAGAGGCAGGATCCTTGCCATGTCTGGCCAAACCTTGGCTTGGTAAGGTTGGTTTATGGAGGTCTCCTGAGTCTTCTAAGTTGGTGGTATGGACTCACCTGCTTGCTCGATGGAGACTACTGTCTGCTTTTGTTTTGCAAGGAAGTCCTCACCCTGTGGGTCAATGGTAGCCTTCAGGCTAGGTGGGGGATGATCGGCGGCGAGGGCTACCTTGCCTTTCTTGGCGGCGAGGGCAGTCTTGGTGTCGTTGTCGTTTGGTGGTGGGCTAGCACGTGTGCTTTTCTTGGGAGGCATCATGGGTGACGGTTTTATGTTTGTGTTGGCTATTTATGTCTGTGATGATATGTGTGATGTATATATGTGATATATATGTGATATCTTCTGTTTGTGTGGATGGAATACAAAAAACAAATAAAAAAGGTATATACTGGGCACTTTGCCGAGTGTAACACTCGGCAAAGAGGCTCTTTGCCGAGTGTCAAGGTCATAACACTCGGCAAAGAGCACAGACCTGGGCACCGGCTTAGGTTCTTTGCCGAGTGTTGCGACCCTGGCACTCGGCAAAGAGGTCGGCTTTGCCGAGTGCCACACGGGACACTCGGCAAAGAACCTGACATGGGGACCCTCCCTGGCGGGTTCTTTGCCGAGTGTCCCATGTGGCACTCGGCAAAGATGGATTCTTTGCCGAGTGCTGCACGGAAGGCACTCGGCAAAACTTACTTCTTTGCCGAGTGTCAGGTGGGACACTCGGCAAAGCCGCCGTCTCCGTCACTCGACGCCGTAACGGCTGCTTTTCTTTGCCGAGTGCTCTCTGGCACTCGGCAAAGATCTTTGCCGAGTGCCCGATAAAAAGCTCTCGGCAAAGAAGGCTTTGCCGATGCACTGTTCACCGAGCCTTCTTTGCCGAGTGTAACACTCGGTAAAGCTTTTGCCGAGTGTTTTGAACGCTTCGCCGAGTGCTCCAGGCACTCGGCGAAGCGGTTGATTCCGGTAGTGTTTGTCTAAATCACTGGCCCATTTAATGCATGTCGCTAGCATTTTTTGGATTGCATATCGCTCGTTACAGCAGGACTCGGATGCGGGGAGAAATCTACTCCTATCTGAGGGACACCTGGCCTCATTTCAGGGACATGAATAAGGGCGTGTTTGGCATGGATCCAGAGCAAAACCCCAAGGAGGAGCTGGCCAGGGCATGCCAAACACCATAACTCTAGAGTTGTAACTCTATGGAGTTTTTGGAGCTACAATATAATTTTTTGGAGTACCTCTTTTGCTGCTCCAAAAACTCAAAAAAAACAACACGGTCATCGAGTTTGGAGTTGTTTACCTGCCACTGTCACCGACTCTGAGAAACAACATAAACTCTGGAGCAGAGCTGTTCCACCCAGAGTTTTAGTAGAGCTGCTCTAGGGTGGACGAGAGTTATGTCAAACACACCCTAAATGCGGGTGACGAATGGGGTTCTGTTGGATTAATAAAATCCAGATTTCGCCTATAAACAAGGTTTTGGGGAGCTTTTATGTAGTTTCATGGAGATGCTCTTATCCATACCAATTAAGAGCTAAAACTCGCTAACTAGCAGTAATGGTTTCTCGCTCAAAAGCGACCGGTTTCTAAAGAAACCGATCGGTTTGCAAGTTCAAATTTTAAAAAATGATTTTTAAAGCCCAGTGAGAAATTGTATTTGTCGATCGAGAAACCTTATTTCCCGACCGAGAAACCGCTTTTCATCGGTTTTTCAAAAAATCGACTGGTTTGTATTTTAAATTGGAACAAAAAAGTTTCTCGAATTTCTCGGTAAGAAGTCGTTGTTTTACCGATTTTCATTGTTGTTTAATAGAAATTGCAATTTTTTAAAAAAGGTTAAAAATAAATATGGCACATCAAGGAAAACATGTAGTTTTTTTATCATATTTTTTTAGTTCTGGACAAATTTTGTAAAAAAATCTGTTGAAAAACTGTTACCGGTCTAGTCCATTAACGGAAACTAGGCCACTTTTTTTTGTTTTCGAGCGGTTTTTAATCCATGGTTAGACACATGAGGCAAGCTACAATGCATTTGTTTCATGTCCATTTAGTCGGTACGGAATAAACCCGCCTAAAACCAACTCCTGCAGACTCTCTCTCCCTATCCCTATTTAGCATGACCAGTAGTATACAACAGTATCGTGCATCCGTCCTTGTTCCTAGCAGTGGCGTGTATCCTCGTCCGTGTTTTACACGATGTTGGCTTGAGTGTGCATCTGTGTTGACGCCTTTTTCAGGCGCCAAACACTCAACAAGAACCGGCGGCGGTGCTCTCTGCAAAGGCGCGGACGGTCCGCGGCCAGGGGCCAGACGGTCCGCGACCTGGCGCAGGGCTAGGGTTCCCTGCCTGACGGCCGGACGGTCCGTGCCCTAGGGCTGGATAGTCCGCGCGTGCGCAGGAGCGGCGAAAGGTTGCCGGCGGCGCCTAGATCTCGCTCCCGGGAGGGACCCTGACGGGGAGGAGAGATCCTAGGGGTTGTCTAGGCTCGGCAGGCCGACCTAGACTCCTCTAATCGACGTAGAGTCAAAAAGAACCAAAGAATTTGGGGATTGAAATACTAAACTAGGGCTAAACTAGAACTAGACTAGAACTACTCCTAATGCATAAGGTAAAAACGAGTAATAGACTTGATTTGATCGATTGTTGGGGGTTCAATCGGCCGTAGCCCTTCATCTATATAAAGGGGAGGTCTGGATCCGCTTCGAACTGATTTTCGAGTCAATCCCACGGTTTTAGGTAACAAATCCCGCGAGAAACTAGGAACCCTAACTGACTCTGCGCAAGCGCGGACCGTCCGCGCCACCACCGCGGACAGTCTGGACCGCGGACCGTCCGGCCTCAGGTCCGGACCGTCCGCACGGTCTTTTTGGCTTCTAACATATGCCCCCTTGCCTTTTGGTTAAGGTTGACGAACCAAAAGAATATGAACTAAACCTGATGTAGGTCACTGATTTTTCAAAATAGAGATCATTCAATAAAGCACCAATGTATAAAGGTTGTTTTGGATTGTATCTTTCTCGGCCATGACCATTTGATCAATGGATCAAAATGAATAGAATGGAGGTGCCCCCCAGCCTGGATAGACAAAGGGACTATACATGTACCATGGATTCATCATCGTGCCATTCCACATTTGGGTAGGACAATATACCGACGATGAATAAACGGGTGGAAAGTACCCTGGTCTCATAGGATCAACAGACGATGCTTGTCGCGTCGCCTTTCGAGCCGTTTTGTTCGGCCGTTTCGTTTTAGCAGGTGACCGGGGTTTCTTTGTTGACCGATCACGTGGAACAGTCTTTTTCCTAGCATTTTTGGAGAGCAACTGATCAAAAGTAAGGTCGGCTTTGATCAGCCGACTATATGTGCTTTGGCCTTGCGCCTTTTTCCTTGCTTCGTGTAGAGGTTGACGCCTTTGGTCATAGGTGGATTGTCCGGCTGAGTTAGCCGGACCGTTTGTCTGAGCACCGGATCGTCCGCACGTAGGTGCCGGACCATCTGCGATGCTCGGGCTAGGCTGACGTGTTTGGTTCATTAACTGTGCCTGCCCCGGGCGTCTTCAGACTTTTTAGCCTTCTCGTCCGAAGCCTTTCGAGCAATCTCCTTTTGTGATATATCTGACATGCGAGGATCGCCAATGACGATGCCCTTGTTTTTGCCTTTATCGGCCATTTCGGGCCGAACCAAGACCTTTTTGCATGTGAGTTCTATTGTATTAACAAGAAAAGGTAGTTTGTCTACTTGCATCTCCTGAAAAGCCAATCGACCCTCATTTATGGCCGATTGTATCTGTCGACGAAAAACATTACAATCATTGGTGGCATGAGAAAAGGAATTATGCCACTTATAATAAGCACACCTCTTTAATTTATCAGGAGGAGGAATAGTATGAGTTAATTTAATGTTGCCGTTTTTCAGTAACTCGTCAAATATTTTATCGCATTTGGCAACATTAAAAGTAAACTTAACTTCTTCTTGTCGATTCTTTCGAATCGACTGTAAAGCAGAACACGCTAAAGGTTTAGTCTGTCCTGGCCAAACCAGTTCGACGGTGTATACATCCATGGATTCATCGTCCAAATTATCATATCCCACTAGATGCATCTTATGGCTAGCCGATTTTGATGTTTCCTTACTTCGGCTTTCACAGGTCATAGCCCGCTGGTGCAAGTGCACTAGCGAAAAGAATTGGGTGCCATCTAATTTTTCTTTTAAGTAGGGTAGCAACCCATTGAAAGCCAGCCCTGTTAGTTGTTTTTCTGCGACATGGATTTGAAAGCATCGGTTTCTAGTGTCCCGGAACCTCCGGATATAGTCATTAACCGATTCTTCAGGCCCCTGTCGGACTGAGGCTAAGTCAGCCAATTCTAATTCATGTTCTCCTGAGTAGAAGTGTTCATGAAATTTCCGCTCTAGTTCTTCCCAAGAGTTAATAGAGTTTGGTGGCAAGGCTGCGTACCATGCGAATGCAGTATCAGTAAGGGACAACGAGAATAAACGAACGCGGTAGGCTTCCCCATCAGCCAATTCTCCTAAGTGTGCTATGAATTGGCTAATATGTTCGTGTGTGCTTTTTCCACCTTCACCAGAAAACTTAGAGAAGTCTGGTATTCTAGTTCCCTGTGGATATGGCACGGTGTCGAATCGGTGGCTATAAGGCTTCCAATACGATTGCCCTGTACCTGACACACTAACACCAAGTTTGTCCCTGAACATCCCGGCTACCTCGTCTCTGATCCTCTCTGCCATATCTGGCGACCATCCATTGAGTTTGTGGGTGGAAATCTCAGGTTGCCTGACATCACTCTGTCGGCTTTCCTCCCAGGGATGTTTGAGGTGTGTGCTAGGTGTCCTATTAATGTCACCAGCTCCTGCCCTATACCTCTCAGGCTCTCTTGTGGCCGAACAGTATTCAGCCCTATGTCCATGAGGTGGTATGGTATGATTATAATGTGTTGCTGGTGGGGCACCATAATGTTGCTGCGATGAATGTGGGAACTGTGCGTATTGCGCAGCTCTCGGCTCTGCGTATGCATATCCAGACGGTCCGGCGTAAGAGGCCGGATGGTCCGCGACCTGGCCAAATGGTCCGAAGGTATATCCGGATTGTCCAGCCGTATATGGTGCTACGTGGGTATTCTCGTACCCAGACCGTCTGCCATAAAGAACTGGATGGTCCGTGATTGGGCCGATTGGTCCAGGGCTGTACCCGGACGGATCGGTCATATATGGCGCGACTTGGGCAGTCTGCGCATGGACTCGTGTAGAGTCGGATGGTCCGGCGTAATATGTCGGCAGGTTCATGCCATATCTGGACGGTTCGACGTAAGATGGCGGACGGTCCGCAACATATCCGGATGATCCGGCGTGATGCACCGGACGGTCTATGATGGGGACGAATTGTTCGGGGTTGTACCCTGGTGGTCTGGCCATGTACGGTGCGACCTGAGTGTTTTGTGTGCGGGCCTGCATCTGGTCGGACGGTCCGGCGAAATACGCCGGACGGTCCGCGGTATAACCAGACTGTCTGAGATGATGCTCGGACGGTCCAGTCGCATCCAGTACCTGTCGCGTGCCTAGTGGTTGCGGCTGTGATGGTGACACGAAAGCGTGCATCGGCATACCATATGATGGCTGGGTCAAGGGTGACCCGTTTATAGCCGATGTGTTTGACGCGGGTGACTCTGTATTAGACTCTCGCGATGGAAAGCTAGGAGCAGCTGATTTCTCGTATGCATGTAAACGCATTTTAATAGATTCATCTACATATTGCTTTAACTGATCTCCTCGTTGATCCATGAAAGTCGCAAGAGATAGATCTGGAGTACTTACAGCGGGACCCTGAAGTGGAGGTAGGAGAGATTCCATATCGATCTCCCCTTGACGGATGATCTTCTGGTGGCGATCCACCGTGAAGTGTGACAAGTACTTTTCTGCCGCCTGTTTGCGCCGTTCGGAGAGTTTATGCAGCAGTTCCGCCTCTTCCTTGTCGCGTTGTTGGTTCCATTGCCGCATCGCCTCCTTCTCATCGCGCATTACGAGGTATTCAAAGGGTCTTTGGCCATCAGCCGGGAGCACCTCCATGGCCGGCTTGATGATGTTGGTGGTGGAGATCTTAGTGTGATCCTTAGAACCGGTCATCTATGGGCCGATTTTTAGCAGGTCTAGACACCTAGTCCCCAGCGGAGTCGCCAAAAAGTATGTTGACGCCTTTTTCAGGCGCCAAACACTCAATAAGACCCGGCGGCGGTGCTCTCTGCACAGGCGCGGACGGTCCGCGGCCAGTGGCCAGACGGTCCGCGACCTGGCACAGGGCTAGGGTTCCCTGCCTGACGGCCGAACGGTCCGCGCCCTAGGGCCGGACGGTTCGCGTGTGCGTAGGGACGGCGAAAGGTCACCGACGGCGCCTGGATCTCGCTCCCGGGAGGGACCCCGTCAGGGAGGAGAGATCCTAGGGGTTGTCTAGGCTCGGCAGGCCAACCTAGACTCCTCTAATCGACGTAGAGTCGAAAAGAAGCGAAGAATTTGGGGATTGAAATACTAAACAAGGGCTAAACTAGAACTAGACTAGAACTACTCCTAATGCATAAGGTAAAAACGAGTAATAGACTTGATTTGATCGATTGTTGGGGGTTCAATCGGTCGTAGCCCTTCATCTATATAAAGGGGGAGGTCTGGATCCGCTTCGAACTGATTTCCGAGTCAATCCCACGGTTTTAGGTAACAAATCCCGCGAGAAACTAGGAACCCTAACTGACTCTGCGCACACGCGGACCGTCCGCGCCACCACCGCGGACAGTCCGGACCGCGGACCGTCCGGCCTCAGGGCCGGACCGTCCGCACGGTCTTTTTGGCTTCTAACAATCTGTTTCCTCCAGCAGCCTCTGTATCCCACTCCGCATCCTAGTTTTTCATTGCACGGAGGAGAAAGACACTGGATGTAGGGGAGTCCGAACGTGCTGCGTGCATTTTGCACGGCCGTATATGGAGTCTGCTAGAGCGCTGAAGACTAGCCTATACCACGTAAAATAGGGATACACAGTCATTATATAGAGCCTACTAGAGTTGGTCTAAAGTTCCTAGCTACATTGGCCTAGGTTCGGACAAATTAAAAGATCATAGGTTCAAATGTAGCCAAATGGACACCAAAGCCTAGACCCTAAAGTCAATGGTGGCCATACTCCACAAAATGTCGTTGCTGTCCTACAGGAATGCGTGAGTTGCACTTGCTCTGCATGCATAGGTAAGTTGTTTATATCACATAGCTATACGACCCCATTGACCAATGGTGACCTGGTGAATTGGAACACATTAGCAATGAATTAAATTAAACAGCTTTCAACCGATCAGGGCATGTTTGGCAACGTTGTTTTTCAGAACCATAGTTTTATAATACTGTACTTTGCAATTGTTATGATAATACCGTAGTTTTGGCAGCTCCAAATATATCGTGGTTTTGATAAACAGTGTTGTTGGGACCATGCTTCGTCGCCGAAGGTCCTGCAGAAAGAAACAGCTTCGGCTGAAGCTGCTCGTACGTGACGCCGAAGGCATCATTCATGAAGCTTCGGTATTATAACATATCCGAAGATGAAGGGTCGAACCGACTTAAAGATAGAATGACCTTTTAGCCCATAGGGGTCTGAGTCATTGTTGTAAACTTTTATGAGGGGCATGATTGTAATTCCTCACAGGCTGTGTCCTGTGCCTATAAATAGTGAACAGTATTCCTTTACTGTTCACACATTCCTGTAATTGCTAACGCATCATTCGGGAATCATTGTTTATCAAGGCAAAGGTATAAATGTACCTAAAAACGTTGTATTCAAATATCTTAAATTCATATAATAAGATATGTGAATGATGTCATTTATTTTCGATGTATTTATCTTTAATGTTTTACTTTACTGCGTATCATCTTTACAAGTTTAATTACGAAGGTGGAACTTTCGTGATATTATGCTTGTGACCTTCGTCCGAAGTTCATTAAATCCTTATGGAAATAATGCTCCGGCGGACGAAGGGCATTAATATTTAACATTTTATGTTGCCTTATTCTTAATTCATAGCATTTGAGAACAAGTCCCCAACATTGGCGCCCACCTCTGGTGAACTCACTTCCACTTTTTTGAGCTGATGGCTTCGTTCAACAATCAAGCTGGAGCTGCTTTGGCTCTGAAGCTGGTACTCTCGATAACAGGCGGTTCATGCTCAGGGCCAGCCAACAAGAAGCAGAAGAAGGAGGCACAGAGAAGGGTACAACATGTCGGGGTGCAAGGACCCTTCATCAAGTCAAGATGGTCACACATTCCAATTACCTTCTCCCAAGAGGATCTTCAACTCAAGGATTACCCACACAACGATGCTATGGTTATCTCTTGTGTGATCAAAGGATTTCTAGTCCATAATGTTTTGGTTGATACAGGCAGCGCAGCTGATATCATATTTGCTAAGGCCTTCAGACAGATGCAAGAGCCCGAAGACAAAATTCATGATGCCACACATTCCCTTTGTGGCTTCGGAGGAAGGCAGATTGTAGCACTCGGCAAAATCACAATGCCAGTGACCTTCGGATTTATCAACAACACAAGGACTGAACAAGTTGTGTTTGATATTGTTGACATGGAATACCCTTACAATGCAATCATTGGTCGTGGTACTCTCAATGCCTTCGAAGCAATTCTCATCCAGCTTATCTTTGCATGAAGATACCTTCGGACCAAGGACCCATTGCTATTCATGGAAGTCAGGAAGCTGCCAGAAGGGCTGAAGGAAATTGGACAGACTCAAAAGCAATCCATAATATAGATGGAGCCGAATCTTGTGAGCAATACAAGTTCAGAAGAGAAAAAGTTGCTTCGGCTGATCAGCCGAAGCCCATGCTCTTATGTGAGGATATAGCAGAGCAGAAGGTGCTATTGGGATCTCAACTGTCCGAGGAACAGGAAAAAACCTTGATAAGGTTTTTGTTCAACAATAAAGATGTTTTTGCTTGGTCAGCTAATGATCTCTGCGGAGTTAACAGGGATGTTATTGAGCACTCGCTCAATGTTGATCCGTCCTTCAGACCCAGAAAGCAGAGGCTTCGGAAGATGTCTGATGACAAAGCCGAAGGTGCTCGGAATGAAGTGAAAAGACTCCTCAGTGCAGGAGTTATCAGAGAGGTAAAATACCCAAAATGGTTGGCTAACACTGTTATGGTGAAGAAGGCCAATGGTAAATGGAGAATGTGTATTGATTTTACTGATCTCAATAAGGCCTGTCCGAAGGACAAGTTTCCATTGCCAAGGATAGATTCCCTAGTCGATGCAGCAGCTTCATCAGAGCTTATGAGTCTGCTGGATTGCTATTCAGGCTATCACCAAATTTGGATGAAGAAGGAGGATGAACCGAAAACCAGCTTCATAACCCCTAGTGGAACGTATTGTTATCTTCGGATGCCCGAGGGGCTTAAGAATGCTGGAGGAAGCTTTAGCAGAATGACAGCGAAGGTTCTTCATTCCCAGATAGGCAGAAATGTGCTAACTTATGTTGATGATATCATTGTAAAAAGCACGAAGCAAGATAATCACATTGCTGATCTGCAGGAGACCTTCGCTAATTTTAGACAGGCTGGTTTAAAATTGAACCCAGAAAAATGTGTCTTCGGAGTAAAGAAAGGAAAATTTCTTGGTTGTCTAGTCTCAACAAAAGGGATTGAAGTTAATCCAAACAAAATCGAAGCTATCCTTCGAATGGAGCCACTAAGTAGAAAGAAGGGGGCTCAAAGATTGACAGGAAGACTGGCATCTCTCAACAGATTTATATCTAGATCAGCAGAGAGAAACTTACCATTTTTCGAAGTACTGAAATCAGCTGAAGTTTTTCAATGGGGACCAGTTCAGCAGAAAGCCTTCGAAGAGCTGAAGCAATATTTAATAGACCTAACAACACTAACTCCACCAACGCCAGGGGCTCCTCTGTTATTATATGTGGCAGCTTCGCACTCAGCAGTAAGTGCAGCACTCGTCCAGGAGAAGCATGAAGGCCAAGTCAAAAAGCAAGCCCCAATATACTTCGTATCAGAAGTTCTGAGTCTATCAAAGAAAAATTATACGGAATTGGAGAAAGTACTGTATGCTGTTTTGATGGCCTCCAGGAAGCTTCGGCATTATTTTCAAGCTTACAATATAATTGTTCGTTCTTCACAACCATTGAAGGACATCATGAGAAATCGAGAAGCTACTAGAAGGATTGGAAAATGGGCTGCAGAGCTCAATGAATTTTGCATTGATTATGTGCATAGGTCTTCGATTCAATCCCAAGCGTTGGCAGACTTCATTGCTGACTGGACGCCAGGGGCTCAAGAGGAAGAAACGAATAAAGATGCCGAAGTATGGACAGTGTTTTGCGATGGGTCTTGGGGAACCTTCAGAGCAGGAGCAGCTGCTGTATTGGTTTCACCTTCCAAAGTTAAAACTTGTTATGCGACAAGACTTGATTTCAGTTGCACAAACAATATTGCTGAGTACGAAGCTCTGCTTTTGGGTCTTCGGAAGTTAAAGGCAATGGGAATCAGAAGGGCCATTCTTAAAACTGATTCCCAAGTTATTTCTGGTCATATTGACAAAAGCTACAAAGCAAGAGATCCGAAGCTTGAAAAATATTTAGATACAGTCCGAAGGATTGAGGCTTCCTTCGAAGGATTTTCTGTTAAAAATATTCCTCGTGGAGAAAATGAATATGCTGATCTACTAGCCAAGTCAGCAGCACAGGGGCTGCCCTTACCTTCGGAAGTATTTTTCGAAACAATAAAAGCACCTTCAGTTGAGCTTCTTGAAAGAGCAGTCCTCAACATATCCCCTGTTTATAGTGAAGATTGGAGAACTGAGATCATCTCTTTCCTTCAGGGCAATTTTCTTTCAGATGACGAAGCTTATAACAGGAGGATAGAAGCAAGAGCTCGACCATATGTCATAATAGAAGGGGAATTATACAAGCGGGGGGTATGTTCCCCGTTACTCAAGTGTTTATCCAAAACCGAAGGCATAGAATTGATGAAGGAAATACACGCAGGCCTGTGTGGATCTCACATTGGATCTAGGCCTCTGCTCGAAAAAGTCTTTCGTCAAGGATTTTATTGGCCAAAAGCAGCTTCGGATGCAGCGGATTTAGTTCAAAAATGCGAAGGTTGTCAGAAATGTGCAAGAGATCAAAAAGAACCTTCGTCTTTAACTCAATTAATACAACCCACTTGGCCGTTGCAAAGGTGGGGCCTTGATTTGCTAGGTCCATTACCACCAGCACAGGGGAACTTAAGATATGTTGTAGTGGCAGTGGAATATTTTTCTAAGTGGATTAAGGCAAAGTCTTTAGCCACAATCACTTCGGTTACCATTCAAAAATTTTTCTGGCAAAATATTGTTTGTCGCTTCGGAGTGTCGAAGGCCATTACTGTGGATAATGGGACACAGTTTGATTCTGAAGCTTTCAGAGAATTTTGTGATCAAATTGGCACGAAGATCCATGTTGCATCAGTTCGACATCCGGAGTCAAACGGACTTGTTGAAAGAGCTAATGGGATCATAATGACAGGGATAATGAAGCTAATCTTCAATCAGCCTAGGGGAAAGTGGCCAGAAGAATTAATCAAAGTGGTGTGGAGCCATAACACAACAGTGTCAAGATCAACAGGTTTTACGCCATTCAAACTATTGTTTGGTGACGAAGCAATAACCCTGGAAGAAGCCAAAGCAGGATCAATAAGAACAGTAGCTTCGGCAGAAGGCGAAGATGCAGTTGATCACTCTGTGGAAAAAGATGCTATAGAAGGGATCAGGCTTCAAGCTGTGGAAAACATCAACAAATATCAAGCTGAAACAATAAAATGGCGTGACAGAAAGGTTAGGCTGAAGAACATTGAGCCAGGACACTTGGTGTTTCGAAGAATAGCCAACCCTGAGACAATAGGCAAATTACAGCTGAAGTGGGAAGGACCTTTTTTGGTAGCATCTTCGTCAAGACCCAGTTCCTACAGATTGAAGGATATGGACGGCAACGACATTCCTAGATCATGGAATGCGGATAAGCTTCGGCGATATTATGTTTAGTTTGATGTAATTTCCTTTTTTCTATTCTTTTTTGTGGCACCCTTTTCCTTTTCAAAGGGGGAGAAAGGTTTTTAATGGGGCCACAACATGTAATTTTCCTTATTTCAATTCTATAAGAGTGATATCCCCCAGAAATGTAAATGTAAATGCAAAGGAAAAAGAAAAGAAAACAGGGAGAAGCTCAAAAGTCGTTCCTAAGGGAATGCAGAGCTTAAAGCGAAAAATAAACGTTGATTCCGCTGAAAGTAAAAGGCGAAGAAGCTCCTAAGGGAGGCTTACAGCGAAAAATAAACGCTGATTCCGCTGAAAGTAAAAGGCGAAGAAGCTCCTAAGGGAGGCTTACAGCGAAAAGTCAACGCTGATACACCGAAAAGTAAACGGTGAAGCCGAAAAGTAAACGGCCAAAAGATTTGAATCATTCCCAAGGGGATGAAGGGCTATGATTATGGTTTTTGAATATGTGTTTTGATATTCATTTGCACGATACATTACATCATGTCATTTGCATTCATAAACATTCATTTAGACATATATAGAATCATCATCATACCACACAAAAAAGACAGATGCTTCGGCAATGAGCAAAAATTTCGAAGAAAGAGAAAATTTTTTGTGCTTCGTTGTGTATGAAAAGAAGGGAAGGTGTTTTTCGCCTTCGGCTCAAAAAGAGAAGTTTCGTCCACAGCAAAGCAGATTGTACACGGATAAAGGAGACAGAATATATTACAAGGTATGAACAAATTTACATAAGTTTTTTCCATAATGATATTACAAAGATCCCTTCAGAATTTTTTGTAGGAAAGTCTATTATAGCAACTATCAAGCTTCAGCTTCGTCATACTTCAGCTTCGTCATCCTGCACATATTAAGGAGCAGAATAAGAAAGGTGCAAATTTCAAGGAGAAGGTAAAAGTAACAAATATAAGTTTCTTACTGGCTTAAGGTGACTTCGAGCTTCGTCACCAGCCATCCTTCGCCCGCCATTTACCCAAATCTGGGTCATAAATCTATTTCCGATGTTTCGGGCTAGGCTCGGGATATCAATCAAGTCTACTGCTAACAAGCTAAAGTTTGGTCTATTCACAATTTTCCCATGAGTACAGCCGGCCTTCAGAAAAGCGGCAGCTGTGCCTCGAGAAGCTACCAGGGCGCAGAAATCGGCATGCCCACCAATAACTTCGTCAAGAGCATCAACCTCGCCTTCAATATGTTCCAAGGTGCTGGGCAGGTTTTCGGCTGAAGGTGAAAATTTTTCAGAACTGGCTCCGATAGAGTGAAATACGTCCTTCAGCCGCTGCACGCATCGGCTGCCGAAATTTAGACATTTCTCTTGGAGATCCTTCAATGATTTTTGCAAATTTGAATTTTTCTCGACCTCAGTCTTGAGACTTGCTTCAAGCTTCTCCTTTTCTTGCTCATATTTTTCCGACTTTTTGAGTAATTCATTCTTTAAACTGTCATTTTCCGCTTGGACCTCAGCCAAGGAGCCTTCCATAGACTGAATAATAAAGTCTTTCTTTTCTAAAGCACCTTCGTGTTTTTTAGCCATAATTTCAAGATCTTGAATGGCGAAGTCCTTCTTCTTCAGAACAGCTTCGTAGTTTTCAACTTTTTCTTCTAAATCTTTGATGATAGCTTTGTTCTTCTCCTCTTCAAGATCTTGTTGCATTTTCAGCACTTTACTTAATAATATACTCTGCCAAAACAACCTTCGTCAGAGAAAGACATAAAAATAATAATAATAAAATAATAATAATATTTTTACCTTAAAATTTGCGTAGAGCAGGCTGCCAGCGACATGATGTCGCTGGTACCTGCAGAGGTCTGCTTCTATCTTCAGCAAGCCAACGCTTTTGGAGAGGGTTCTAACAATTTTGGCCTCGGTGCGGTTCCGAAGGCATCTTAGCTTCCCTTCGTTGACCCCACCAAATAGCATAGCCCCTGATTTATATCCGCAAGATATGGCATATTTTTTCAACTCTTCTTTTTCGGCGTCTGTTAACTCTTGTCCAAGCAAATCTTGAAAGTTAAAATCTCCTTCCTCCGAAATTTCATCAATCTGCTCTTTCCCCTTTTCAGTTGCCGTGTTCACCGCAGCCATAACAGCTTCTTCTTCAGCCATTTTCAGGAGTATATTGTCAATAACCTCAAGTGTGGTTTCCAGGTTCGACTCTTCGGTGGTCCCGGCTTCGGCCCCGGGAGCTTCGGCTTCCGCCCCGGTAGCTTCGGCTTCGCCAGTTTCAGCTTCAGTGGTTTCCACTCCGGTAGCTTCGGCTGCGGCGCCTTCGGCTTCGGCAGTCTCGGCAAAGACAATTTTTGACACCGTCACCAATGGCGGCGTCTGATGGATCACATCTGTCACTTGAATGATTCTCCGTTTTTTCGGCTTCGCAGGACTTTCTGCTGCCGAAGTTTTTTTGTCCTTCTGAAAAAACTTTGTCAGTTCCGGTGCCAGCGGACTTAGCTTGACAGGCAAAGATTTAGTCATTACCTTCAAAATTTCTTCTACTTCGGCAGCAGAAGGTGTCACAGACACTTCCTCATCTCGGACCAATCTCTCTGGTTCTGGAGATGCAGGCTTCGGAGATGCAGCTTTTCTCTTTCTTGGAGCAACTACTTTCGGTTCAAGCTTTTCTTTCTTCTTTTTTGGTTGATCTTCGTCGTCTTTAATTAAAGTGCTAGCCACTCGTTTTCTTTTCTGCCCTTCGGCACCCTTGTCTAGCCGCTCGTAGTCAGGGTATTCAAAGCCTATAGCATCAAGCACTCTGTTTAGCCTTCGTTTCGGCCGGGTGCCGAAGGCTGCTGTCATCAATTGATCTTCTTTTTTAGAATAATTCCCAAGAATTTCAGTACTCATTACTTCGATTGTTTCGAGCCATTCTTGGCAGGGTGCTTTAAAATACTTCTTGAACTTATAGTGGTAGGGCAGGCGGACAAGTTCCCCCTCTTTCTTCTCTCTTTCGAGCTTCGGCATAGCCTATTCCTTCATAGTTGGAAATATTTTGAACGACAGAAATTCCTGCACAAGATCTCTAGTGCCAATGTGCTCAGCAATAATTCTGAATTCAGCCAACGCGATTTGAGTTGGACCTTCTGGTGTCATACTGCAGTGGGGTCTGGTCTCTCCGAAGATCAATTCAAGCGGACTCTGTACTAGCTTCTCCTTGTCATCGTCAACTTTGACGTAGAACCATTTCGATTTCCAGCCTGCCGGCCACTTGCTTCGATAGCTGATCACAGGAAATTTTGTAGTCTTCCGATAGGCAAAATTATAACAACCAAAATTTTCATGTAACCCATCCTTTCTGGCCTTAGTTTGATAATGTAACTCGTGTACCCGGCAGAAACCTTTGGCAAATGGCTCCACCCCCTGGCTTCGGAGAGCCCAAATATAAACACTAAGACTAACAATAGCATTAGGAGTTAGTTGATGAAAATATATACCAAACTTCTTTAGCACATCGGCAATCATCCTATTCAAAGGAAATCTCAAACCAGCTTTAAGGAAACTCTTGAAAATCACTATTTCATCTTTCTGTGGCTTCGGGGTAGTTTCTTCTCCACCGAAGCGAATCACCTTTTTCTCATCTTCGCTAAAGTAGCCCGACTTTACCATCTTCGGGAAATCAGGCTTGGAGATGGTTGACTTTCCGAAATCCAGGTGGCTAGGCTTGCTTGGTATTGCGAAATTGTGATCATCTTCAGAATCAGTCTCTTCAATATCTGCTTGTTCTGCTTCGGCAGCAGGGGTGTTCTCCGATGTCACCAACCCAGATCGCCTCATTGCTTCCGAGATAGGGACAGTTTCCGCAGCTTCGGCTTCGTCTCCTTCGCGCTCAGCTCTAGCAATAGAGCGCACTCTGGCCATTTGATTTTGAATATCTTGAAAATTGCTCGGAAATTAATAACCTTTCTCCCGAAGCCCTTCTTCTGACGAAGCAGACGCTAAACTGGAGCTTCGTTTGAATGCGAAAGTCAAGCTTCGGCTATGGTTAAAAATTTTGGCAGCAAAATAGTGCAATAGCAATGAATGCTGTGGTAACTTCACACCTACCCGTCTGTTTATATAGTGCTGCAGGAAAGAAGGTGAATCGTCAGGATTTTTACACCAAGCAAACAGTTGCTCGCACCCGCTGAACGGTGGGCCGCAAAAACCAGAATAGTGAACCTGCATGGTGGAACCGCTACGCGCTCGAAAACTGTATCGTTTCTCGACAACGAGCTCAGGGAAGGTGTTTTTCGGACCTTCGGCTTCCTGAAGCCTAAGAGACTTTTTTCACGGATCAAGCTCGTTACGAAAAACGATCTAGCACCGCGAAGGGGCTACTGTTGGGACCATGCTTCGTCGCCGAAGGTCCTGCAGAAAGAAACAGCTTCGGCTGAAGCTGCTCGTACGTGACGCCGAAGGCATCATTTATGAAGCTTCGGTATTATAACATATCCGAAGATGAAGGGTCGAACCGACTTAAAGATAGAATGACCTTTTAGCCCATAGGGGTCTGAGTCATTGTTGTAAACTTTTATGAGGGGCATGATTGTAATTCCTCACAGGCTGTGCTCTGTGCCTATAAATAGTGAACAGTATTCCTTTACTGTTCACACATTCATGTAATTGCTAACGCATCATTCGGGAATCATTGTTTGTCAAGACAAAGGTATAAATGTACCTAAAAACGTTGTATTCAAATATCTTAAATTCATATAATAAGATATGTGAATGATGTCATTTATTTTCGATGTATTTATCTTTAATGTTTTACTTTACTACGTATCATCTTTACAAGTTTAATTACGAAGGTGGAACCTTCGTGATATTATGCTCGTGACCTTCGTCCGAAGTTCATTAAATCCTTATGGAAATAATGCTCCGGCGGACGAAGGGCATTAATATTTAATATTTTATGTTGGCTTGTTCTTAATTCATAGCATTTGAAAACAAGTCCCCAACAAGTGTTTAGATACAACATTGTAAACTATGGTATTAGACAAAAGCTGGTTATATCATGAAAATTTTGGGTTGAAGTCGAGTTTTCAATATAAAAAAATATTATGGTATCTGAAATACCATGGTTTTGAAGACAACTTTAAGGTATGCAACCAAACACCTTATGTCATAAAATATTATAATATTACTAAAAATTATGATATTAGATGTCAATTAGGAAGAAAACAGAGGGAAGTGCGCGACCATAGATGCTGAAACACAAAACTAAGAAGAGTCGGTTGGAGAGGACCAACCTCGACGCGCAAGGCTAAAGAGCGTGGTTTCTCTGATTCGCCATTAGTATTCTGTACTCTAAGACTATCCCAGCAATGGATGGTAAACCATCCAGCATCTGAAATTTACAGTTTCTCGGTCTCATTTTTAGCTCCAACAATGTTCGCTATACCTATACCCTCCTCTAAAATAGTCTGTAGCCCTTCCGTCCGCCAAATGTATCACTTGCTCTATCCGGTACCGCAAGCCGATGCTCGATCGATGACTGCCTGATGTGCATGTGCTGCCTCCCGCCATGCTGCAGTTGAGCTTTGGACAATGTGCTGGGTCCCGTTAGCCAACCAACCAATCGAATGTTGCTTCTACACAATTAATGAAGGAAAAAATACGTTGAAACTTTTTTTTGTTAATATGGTTGAGAAAAGAAATAGAGTATGAGATATATAGGACAAAATTTAAAGGATATTGTTGGAGAAATATATAGAGGACAATTTTTTTTAAAGAGTACTGTAAAGGAAGGATGGAGTATAATCCTTTAGGCTCTTTCTAACAAGATTGTGAGTCATATCCGGTATATTTAGGGCACCGAACTCGCCTCTACACCTTCAACAAGAGTCCCCTATCGCGTCATTTAAAATTTACAGGCCACTTTTCATTCTTTTTAAATGTAGTGGGTTAGCTATACACGAACATATCTCCCTCCTACGTCGTTGTTAACGTATGGAAACACTATTTAACTGATTGTTAATTTACGGTCCAACTTTTCAATTAACAGGAGTAGCTCAACGCTTAGAATGAACACGAGCCGAACTTATTTTTACGGCTCAAGAAAAAAGCGAGCCAGCTCGGCTTGGCTTGCTGGGGCTCATAAGCTGGCTTTTCAACCTAACAACAATTTATTACATAAAATTCTAGTTAGAATAGTGTTGGTACCAAATAGACGATTATATTATGTTATTTGAGATTAGGTACACAAAATCTATTTTCTATATTAGATTAGTAATACATTTATTTTACTAATTTAAATTCTGTTTATTTAATTATTTCTAAAATTTTATATTATAATTTGGAAGGCGTGTTCACGGTTATGGTCAGGCTCGTTGGCTCGACGAGTTGACTCGCGAGCCAAATCGATCCTACATTTCAAGCTCGCCAGAGAAGCAAGCTTGGCTCGATTCGTTACTTTGACCAATTTTTTTTACAATTTAGCCCTTTTTCGAAACAATTTCACCTTTAGATCCTGAATGACTTAATGTCATTTTTTGACCCTTTAATCGGCGTCATAGCCTATGACGCTGAGGTACCTAGTGAGCTAACGAGTAGTGCGCAATGGCAGCTGATGTGGCCTAGCTCGGCGCTACAGATCGTGGCGCCGAGCTAGGAGATGGCGTCAGCAGTGTGATGGTTGTTGGCCCCCACACATGCGCGAGCACACACATGTGTGTGTCGTTAAACAACTCAACAAACAGTACCAATCAAGCACCCTACAATTGGTGCATGGACCAAAGATAAATTATGGGGAAGTCCACTTTCTTGATAGGATAGCGAAGCATGTCATCGAAAGCCATTGACACGAATATTGCCAGCTGGAGCTCGGGCGGCTCGGGTGGCACCAACCCTAGCCGCCGCCACCTCCTCTCCCACCTCGCTCTACCTCGCCGCCGTCGGAGCTAGCCGGCCAGATGCTCGCACGGCTAGCAGTGAAGGCGGCGGCGGGGCGTTTCTGCCGGCTCTGGGCTCCTGCGCGTCGTCTGTGATGACGACCATGGCTGCGTCCGCGGCGGCCGGCGGGTCATCTGCCGAGCTGTGGCATGGGTAACGTCCAGCCGTGGTGGTGGGCTCATGCCAGGCGCGGCTGCCTCGCCCCCTGGAGAGTGCTCACGGGCGCGGGACGTCCTCCCCGGCGGCGGGTGGCAGGTGGTCCCAGATCCGGCTGGGCCCGGGCCAGATCCGGTGCCCGCGAGGCAGGGGCGCGCGCCTGTGCGTGGGAGGGGCGACGTCTGGCGTCGAGCGACGGTTGCGGCTGCGGCTGGCACGGCCGGCACAACGTGGCTTTGGCTGGTATGACTGCGACCGGCTATGTCGACGGCGGTCATGGCTGGGTGCCACCGCCTCTGGCCTTTCTAGCCTAGAGAGGCTGGAGCGGGACCTCTCGTCTGCAACAGCGTCGGCTAGTGGCTCGGACTAGCGCAGGGTGGTGGTGGCGGCAGGTCCCAAAATCTTCATCATTGTGCGGGACGACGAGTCAGCGGCGACGACGGAGGCAGCTTGTTGTGTCTCGAGGTTTCGGCCAGACGCGGTGCTTGGGGCTCTTGGGCGAAAGTCTCGACGATGGTGACGCCCATGGGCGCCGCTTCCCCTATTGAGGGCATCGCATCCCCAACACTATCTTCCTTGGGTGAAAGCCCGGTCCATCGCGGACAGGCGACGGTGGCGTCACTCCCTTCTTGAAGGCGTCGCTTCTGAAGTTCATCTCGGCCACGGCTTTGCCTTCGGCTGTTGCTTCGCTTCTCGACGCCTGGTGCGCGGGTGGAGGTGGGGTTTTGCAACGTGAAGTCGGAGCTGCTATGTCAGGGGATGTGGCTCGGCAACGATAACATGAGGCGAACCTCCCTTCTTCGTGGTCCAGAATGTTTCGAAGGTCGGGCAAAAACCGGAGGCAGGGCGGAGGGTCAAGATTGGAAGTCAGAGCTGCTCTGTGCCTTGAGCCCGGCAACGATGACCTGTTGAGACCTTTCGCTTCGGGCTGTCTGTCTGCTTTTCGTTTGGTTCGTCTGTCGGCTGCTTTGGAAAGTCGGAGTTGCTGGATGCTCTGCATCCTTGCTTGACAACGATGACCTTTAGCAGTTTTATATGCTCTCATGTGGGGTTGCCGCTGCTTGTGTTTGTTTGGGCACTCTGTGTCAGTGGTGATTATGGTGCCGTGTTGATGTCCCAATCCAACCGGCGAGTTAAGTTGTATGGTGTCGGCGTGTTGATGTCCCAATCCAACCGCCTGTTGTTTGTTTTGTTGTTTAGTCCGATCCGAACCACTTCTTCTTTATTAATATAATCGGTAGCTCTCCTGCCTGGTTCGTTTCAAAAAAAATATTGCCAGCTGACCAGCTCACGTTTATTCATCCCACAAAAGTTGGACAAAATGGAATAAGAAAATTTGAAACACGGTCATCACCTGGAGGAGACAAACCTCACGAAATTTCAATTTAAAATCCAAAAACTATGATCAAACCACTCACGGGTGCCAATCAACTAAGAGTGTGTGGTTGGATGTATATAGAGGGACGGAATGGGGCGGTCACAGTTTCTATAGTGTTTGGATGAGATTGACGAAGTAAACACCAGATTAGTTTTTGTGGCGACGTAATCCCAAAAAATTAAGGGATAGTGTTGCTCCCGCCTCATCCTACTTTGACCTTAAACCAAACACATTCTAAGTGACGCCAAAATCGAGGACCAGATGAGCATATAAAGAAAAAAGATCCAAATTAACTCACCAATCTGCGGATCACAGAGCGCAGGAAGCTGCAGTACTTGCCGAACTCCTCTCCGCCTCCTGGCTTAGCTAGGCCCGTCGCTGCAGAGTGGGAAACGAAACAAGCCGAGACACAGACGGCATCACACGGCCGAAGCCATCTCCTAGCTCACCAAGATCTGTACGTGCCCACCTAGACCACTTCAGCTGTCAGCGTGCATCTAAATGCTATCTCACCATGTATCTCGGCACCATAGGCTATAGCGTTGAGACGTATTACTTCAGTACCATGAGCCATGACGCCGAGTAAAAGATCTAAAAATGACATTATATTATTCAGGGGTCTAAACGTGAAATTGTTTTAGAAAAAGGACCAAATTGTAAAAAAAATCAGGTTACTTTGATCGGACCGCAGCAAGCCAAGGCTTGACTCGTTTCCACCCCTAAGCATATATACGACATCATCAAAACGAATATTTTTTTGGCACGGACAAATATATACGACAACGTTGTACTGCATTGTTCTTCTAAATATATGATTAAAATAACGGATTTTAAATTGCAAAAAATCGTTTTTCAATTGCGTGACTATGATTTCAGAAAACATTACATTTCAAAAATTAAATATACTTATTTGTGTTACATACATAAGTTCAAATTGTATTAATATGATTGTTAAAAATAGAGTTTATAAAATCTGATAAATATAGAGGACCGAATTTAGTGATGTTGCTGGAGACGGAGATGATATTGATGACATAATCTTTTACAAGGTTCTGTAAAGGATAAAGAATATTTCTTTAGAGAATGAAATTTAGGGGTCTTAAGCTATATCCAGCAGATCTCATATTTTATTCCCTATTATATTCTTTATTTTAAACTGTACTCTTCAAATAGTGTTAAACAGTGTCATCTACAGGTTCGCGTCTCCTATTTTACACTACCCGCTGGAGACAAGTTTAGAAAGTAAAATTTAAGGAATGCTGCTAAAGACAATCTAACACGTGTCCAAACTAGCGTTTGGGAAAGCTGTCGCCAAGTGTCGCACGCCTCGATTCCCATGGCTTTTAATAAAAGAAGATGTTTTTATCGTGCGTGGCAGCAGGGATGTTTAGAGCAAGTTTAATAATATTCCTTACAGCTTGTTATTTAGCTTATCCATATAGTAGTTAGTTCTTCAGTATTAATATGATACATTTTCTTGAATCCTATGTCTAAACCAGTGGTAAGCTTATAGTCCATTTCTCTATCATCTCTTATCTCCCATCAATCTCATCATTTAGCCCGCTTATATCCTTCTATTATATTATACTTTGGAAATATTGATTTAGCACATTTTAAAAAGATCCACGAATCAACATGCATGCTTCCTATAAATCAACACAGATAATCTTCCAAGGAAACTTAAGATACTCCACGGGCACGTAACATATGAATATGATGATAATATACAACGATGTCATGATACTGGTGTGGCTTTTAAGAAAAGATGATGTAGTAGGCTGTAGGCGTGTCTTTTAAGAAACATGAAAATGTGGGCACCTTTTTTGTAGGGCATGTACAACCACGTAAAATATCTGATAGTGTTTTAAATTAGTAATTTATTTTAAAATACAGAGATAATAAACACGCTTTCAACGGTGTATTATTTTATCATTTTTATCAAAAATATAGGATAGACTATAAAGTGACACAAATATATTACACCTCAAAATAGTGTCATATCCTTGTTTTCTACACCATCCTCAATATTTTCTTTCCTGATAATGTAGTTTATTCTAAAATACATGATTTAAAGCTTAAGTATTATAACTTAATTTGTTTTTAATACCCTAAACACTTTAAATGATATAGTATTTCAATTTTTGGTGCACTATTTTAAATCGCCTTCTTGGAGATGCTCTTAAGGGGTTTCATGGGGTAAGTGAAAAAATTATCATGAGACAATCTCTTCTCGAAAAACCCATCTATTATACGACTTTCCAAGCATAAAAACTCTACTATGTGTACAACCCCAATTAATACATGTCTTTTGAGATGTCCTTAGAGTTAATACATTTATGATTTAAAGACACTCCTTTGTATAGATGTTGTCTCTTATGCTTGGAAGACCAATATAAGGGCTTAGAGTTGTACATGCCCTTATAGTCTGTGTGTTTTCTTAGCATACATATAATGTAACATGTGTTTTATTCCTTTACTCTAGATCACACAACTGTGAAAATAATTTCCGAATGCTTGTTCACACATTGGCCAGCGGCAAAACCAACCTAGATTCGAAGCCCAAACACCATTTTGCTGAAAGAGACGACTCTGGCGGTGGCTAGGGCACCGGGTGTGTAAGGGGCGACTCATGTTGTGGTGGCGTGTCTTGGCGGACGATGGTTCTAAGCTCGGTGCAGCGAGGCAGATCGATGGAGTGAAGTCATGGTTTGTGCCATCGTGGAGTGGTGGTGGCCGGGTGCAGTGACGGATCTAGAAATTACTAAAGCCCTAAACCAAACTTAATATGACAAAAGGATAACAAAATATAGCATTACGAAATTTGAGTGCTCTAACCAAACCAATTCATACTAGCTAAACACCACAATTGAGATGCATGTAGGTTTGCAATTGGATTTACAGCAAACAATGAGGAACAATGGCAGTGATTCCCCAGCATGATTAGGCTATCTCCAACCATTCTCCCCACATTACTCCTCTATCTGCACTTTCTATTATATTTTACTACATCACCCCAAAAGATACCCCTACATACAAGACGTCTCCAACCATTCACCCTATCAAACTCCTCTATATATTGTAATTCAATTATTTGATATTTTCCATCACTTCTTGAAGTTTTAAAAATCATAGACTATTTGTACTACCATAATACATATTGTTATCAGGTTATGGTACTTAAAAAGGATTAATATCACAAAACAAATAGAGTAATTAAAGAATGGGGGAGATTAGAGGTCCCCCATATATGGGGGGAGTTGTCTCTCTCCCCACATGGGGTGAGGTGTGGGGGAGGAGGTTGGATGTATTTTTTACCCCAAATATCACCGGACGTGGGTGGGGTAAGGGGTGGGGCAGCAAACATTGGACTTAGCCTTAGCATTTCAATCTCATCGCAGGCATAAAGTCTTCTTAGATCCTAAACTACGTACAATTGAGACCACCAATCCGAACAGTACAGCTACCGATAAACTCCTAGTTAGCTCATGATAAGCATAGCAGAACGATGGCAAGAGTCAATTCCATGCCTGGTTCCTCTCCTGCTAGTTCGTTGGGGGTGCACCGTAGGGCCGATGGGGTGCCAGGTGGTGGGGCACCAAAGTCCGAGGGCTGAAGCCTCGGATGGCGGAGTTGCGGTGGTCGGAACCCAGAGGGAGAACCAGAGAGGGGTGAGGCGACGACGAGGAGGACTAGCGCGCTAGGCGCTACACACTTTCCGGAGGGAGCTAGGCGAGCAGCGCTACCACGGAGCACCGACCGCTAGAGACTGCGCGTGGCAACAAGGCAATGGTCTAGCAACGATGAGATACCGAGATTCATGGCAACTTGAGTGGTGGCGGGGGAGCGGACTAGACATTGGATAATGGAGCCATCGGGGCTACGGACTAGAGGACTGGAAGTTAGGAGGCATTGCAAAAGGCCCATGAAGGCTAATGGACCTATTCTAACTATATGGGCCAAGCCCGTGCCATGGACTGGGTAGCTTGGGGCCTAAATCTGTCCCTTTTTGGGTGTGGCCGTGTGGATGCCCGAACATGGAGGTTAGGCACGGAGGCAAGAGAACAATGTGGTGCATGGTCTTACTTGCGATGCCGGTTTTTATGGTTATTTGAGTGGATGCTTCGTCGTTTTGAATCATGGGCGGTCCAACTAGCGTTGGCAATAGATCAGATTCAGATCGGATATTGCAAATATCTACGATTAAAATCAATATCCGCCAACGGGTATAAATTCATAACCATGTCCATGGGCATCTTTGTGTGTTGTAGTTCACAGGATGCGAGGTGGATTGGACTGAGGTTCTGATGATTCAACACCTCAAAGAAGATATTATAAGACCCATAGAAGACATTACAAAGTCATATTGAAGACACTTTATACATGCTAAGAGTCCAACACATCAAGAAGTAGAAGTGAGATACAAAGGTGCAAAACAAAAGTGAAGTACAAAGTTGAGAGGAAGGGCTGACAAAATTGAGAGTGTTTCACAAAATCAAATCTACTCAAACTGATATGGCTTCAACTCTGAGATGTAGATAATTTTATAAGCTTTCCAAAAAGTCCAAGATCATCAAAATCGGAGTTCAGAACTAAAAGTTATACCCACAATACAAAGTCGGAATTGCTAAAAAACTGCAGCAGCATATGGGATTCAGATCACCTAACTTCACACTAGACGACGTCAGAGAGCAGTCGGCTCATCCTCACCGTATGTGTAAATCCAACGATGGCACACAGCTGGCTCGTCTCACAGGCCATAGAGTGGGCTTGCGTGCGCTCCTGGCCCAAGAAGAGCTCGTATTCCTGGCATCTGTGGAGCGTCGCTTTGCTTTTTGGCGCGTCGTCTCATTTTTTGGCGCCAGTTTAGGCCCTGATGCAATATAGTTAGACGCCAAATCGCCAATGAGCCAAGAATAGGAATAGGTAATGAAGTCAGATCCGCATCCATGTATGAGTACGAAGATGGTTTCCTTTGCCGTTTCTTATTAATATTTTGTTGAAACAGGCTAAAGGAACCCTTGTCTTTTAGATGGAAAACAATAGGTGTGTAATGCCATGTGGTTTCCCTCCTTGTTTTTTCCCACTATCACCAAATCAAGTTTTTTTGTATTGAAGGGAGGGTGTGTTGCCTATTTTGTCACCTGAAATTGGTATGGAGTTCAATAATATAGATGAGGCTTGGATGTTTTGGGTTAGCTATGGAGGTTTGAAAGGCTTTGAAGTTAGGAAAAGGTACACAAACAAAAGAAAGGCAGATGGGAAGGTCAGGTCCTGCAGATATGTTTGTGCAAAAGAGGGCCACAGATCAGAAGATAAAAGGAACCATCTAACAAAGTGTCCAAGGGCTCAAACTAGAACTGATTGTCAAGTTCGTATGGGTCTTATAATGGACCAGGAGAAGGGAAATTATAAGGTGTCGGATCTGTTTTTGGAACACAATCACATCCTTCATTTGCCAGAGACCTCACACTTAATGGTGTCTCAAAGGAAAATTTCAGAGGTACAAGGTTTTGAAATTGAGACAATCGATGATGCTGGAATTAGACCTAAGGCTGCACATGGGTTGGCTGGTCTCCAAGTTGGTGGCTCCCATAACCTCAGTTACATTGTTCGTGATCACAAGAACTATGTACGGGGCAAATGGCAACGATAAATGGCATATGGTCAAGCGGGAAGCATGCTTATGTATTTTCAAGATAAAATTGTAGAGAACCCATCATTTCAATATGCATTGCAGATGGACCGAGAAGAGCAAATAGCAAACATATTTTGGGTGGATGCTAGAATGCTTACTGACTATGCATATTTTGGTGACGTTGTTAGTTTTGACACTACATTTGGGACAAACAAGGAGAGCAGACCTTTTGGCGTATTTGTTGGGTTCAATCATTTTAGGGAAACCATTGTTTTTGGTGCTGTTCTCATGTATGATGAGACATATGAGTCCTTTAAGTGGCTATTCGAGACCTTCTTGAAAGCACATAACAATAAGCAACCTAAAACAATCTATATCGATCAAGATTCAGCAATGGGGAAAGCAGTTAAGGACGTGTTTGTAGAAGCATGGCATGGTTTGTGCACTTTTCATATTATGCAGAATGCTGCCAAACATTTATCTGAATCCAACAATGAAGAATCAAGCACTTTTCCCAATCATATTGAGGAAAACAACCAGAAAGAACCAAGTATTCTAGCTGATTTTAGTGCATGCATGTATGAGTACGAAGATGAGGCCACATTTGAACATGCATTTAACATTATGAGGACAAAGGTGAGCAAGCAAACATGGTTGGATAGTATATACAATGTGAAAGAAAAATGGGATGGATGCTATATGAAGGATGTGTTCACATTAGGGATGAGAAGTACACAATTGAGTGAGAGTCTAAATAGTGACTTAAAGAGCTACTTTAAATCTGATTTTGAATAATTCAATAGAGTTGGAATATTGTGTGGCCATGCTCTAAAAGTGCTTGATCTTATGAATATCAAGTCACTACCGACATAATATATATTGAAGCGATGGACCCGTGAAGCTCGTAGTGGAACTGTACAGAACAATCAAGGTCAAAACATAATAGATAATCCAAGATTAGATGATATGATTCGTTGCAAATATATGACTCGCAAGTTTCTCAATTTAGCACATAGAGCTGCTAGCTATCCAAGATGCACCTTATTAGTAAAAAATACACTTGACATCCTTAGCAAGCAAGTTGAGGAAGATATCAATGGTTGTAGTAATATAGTGGATCCAATCACTTCTCCCTCAAATGTCACTCCTCCAAGCGATTAGGTTAGTAAAGCACGACTAAAGAAGAAGAAGGTGGAGACAAAAAGCTCAAAGCGATGGTGCCAATGGTAAACAATACACTTGACCCTAAACCCTAAACCCTAATTATTTCATTCTCTTTTTATAAGCAGGAACAAAAGGCTACAATGGCGCCATTAGGTGATGGTGTTGCAGCAGTCCAAAATATGTCCCCTAGTACAACAACAATACCATTCAATGATGGTGCTATAGCAATCCCTGAACCATATATGGCAATCCATAACTTCTCTCAATTATTGATGGTAATATTTCACAACGATGACATAATTATTCAGTTGATATCTCATAATATGAAGAATTTAGTTGTTGTTCTTTTCTCTTGTAGGGACCAATCACCTATGATCTTACTGCTGAATTTTAGTTTAAAACTCAACATGCTTGCTTTTTGTAGAGCCTTAGATGATTGTCTTTGCAGGTAGAGAACAGTATAAGCTTTTGAGTAGCCTTTCCACTTGCTGATGGAGAACAGTATGAGTTTTTGGGTAGCCTTTCCATATGCAAAAATATTTTGAGTAGCCTCTGCATTTGTAAATATCTTTTGTGTAAACTTTGAATTATGGATAGCTTTTGGTCTTCGTGGTTGAAGTGTAAAATTCAGTTCTCGGCTGCCATCACTGAGATGAGAATGTACTCTGCAAGTCTGAGCTTATTTGCCACTTCCATTCAGACTTCAAAAATTGGCACACTGTGGCTAGGTGGAAACACTGCAGGTCGGTAGCATTCAGGATGGTGATGGTGCTCGACGAGGGATGACGATGGCGTGATGCTTAGCATGGGCGACAGTGCAGCTCTCCTCGACGGGATAGAGACGGCGCGAATGTGCTCGAGCAGAAACAGCGGAGGTGTTTTCTGTGTCCATAGAAAGCTCTCGGCATGACCTGTGCGCTATGATGGGCCTCAACTTTGTGCAGCCCATGTCACTTTTGCATAGTTATCGCTGGATCTACGGTGGAGGGTGCAGATTAGCCGACTGCTCTCTGATGTCGTCTAATGTGAAGTCAGGTGATCTGAATCCGGTCTTACTTGCGGATGCCGGTTTTTATGGTTATTTGAGTGGATGCTTCGTTGTTCTGAATCATGGGCAGTCCAACTAGCGTTGGCAATAGATCAGATTCAGATCGGATATTGCAAATATCTACGATTAAAATCAATATCCGCCAACAGGTATAAATTCATAACCATGTCCATGGGCATCTGGTTTTAATTAGGTTTCGAATATCTGTCGCATATAAGATGTAAGGAAAATGCACCCCAGGCCATTTAGCTCAATTGGATTTGTGGTTTGATGATCAACATAACCTGTGGACTAATGTATTTCCCAAGTGTTTGTGTGTTATAGTTCACAGGATGCGAAGTGGATTGGACTGAGGCTCTGAGGATTCAACACCTCAAAGAAGATATTATAAGACCCATCGAAGACATTACAAAGCCATATTGAAGACACTTTATACATGCTAAGAGTCCAACACATCAAGAAGTAGAAGTGAGATACAAAAGGTGCAAAACAAAAGTGAAGTACAAAGTTGAGAGGAAGGGCTGACTGAATTGGAAGTGTTTCACAAAAATCAAATCTACTCAAACTGATATGGCTTCAACTCTGAGATGTAGATAATTTTATAAGCTTTCCAAAAAGTCCAAGATCAACAAAATCGGAGTTCGGAGCTAAAAGTTATGCCCACAATACAAAGTCAGAATTGCTAAAAAATGCAGCAGCATATGGGATGTTCGGTGCATACCGGACTGTCTGGTGTGCCAAATTTGCTCAAACTGGCATGACTTCTACTCTAGGGTGTAGAGAATTTCATAAGCTTTCCAAAAAGTACAAGATCATCAAAATCGAAGTTCGGAGCTCAAAGTTATGACCAAAATACGACAAGCTAGCATGGGTTGTCCGGTGCACACCGGACTGTCCGGTGCGCCATGTCTGGTGCGCCATCTTCGGAAGCTCCAACGGCTGCCTTTAACGGCTAGTACACGTGGCATGTCCGGTGCACCACTGGACAGTCTGGTGCACCTGTCCGGTGCGCCGCAGAAAGCTGTAGGACTGCTTTCCAACGGCTATATTTGAGTTGGAGCCTATATATACTTCACCTAACCGGTCATTTGGAGGTGTGGGAGCCCAAGAGACATACCAAGGCACATAGTTCACATTTCCAAGAGCTCATACACCCAAGTGCTTAATAGAATCACTCGGTGATTAGCGTAGGTGCTTTGCGAAGTGCTTAGGTTAGTTAGACCGCTCTAGTGCTTACTCTAGGTAAATCCTAGTTAGTTGAGTGAGTTTAGATAAACCACACAACCCCTCGGCTCTTGCGCGAGCTGTTGTAATTGTACCGAGTGGGGCAAGAGTCTTGCGAGACCGTGACAACCGCGTTTGTGTCATGGCCGCCACTGTGTACCAGAGGGAACGAGACCCCGCGACGTTTTTAGCCGGAAGCTCGATAGTGGAGACGGCGGGGAGCGTCCGAGAGGAGCCGGAAGCAGAGCACCACTTGCACGTGAAGGCCCGTGGCTCTCTACGGAGTTACTTGACCGAGGTGCTTGGCCCTCGCGTGGGCTTCCCTTTGCGTAGGGGCACCAACAAGGATTAGTCGGAACCTTGCGTGGTTCCGGATACCTCGGTAAAAATATCGGTGTCATCCACAAGAATTTACATCTCTACCTTGCTCTTTAATCTTCCGCATTTATATTAAGCATTTAAGTTTCAATCTTGTCTTTATACTTATATAGTGTAGATTGAAACTTAGCCATTGCGGTAGTGAAAGGGAAATAGGGTCAAACCTTTTCCTAAATGATTTTGGTGGTTGAAATGCCCAACACAAATAGTTGGACTAACTAGTTTGCTCTAGATTATATATTCTACAGGTGCTAAAGGTTCAACATAAACCAATAAAAAGATTAAAGTTAGGGTTCAAAAGAAAGGAGCAAAAGAAATCGAAGAGAACCTTGGTCTAGCGCATCGGACTGTCTAGTCCAGGGACCGTACAGGCTGAACTCTTCACCTTCGGGTTTCTGGAGAGTCGCTCCGCTATAATTCACCAGACTGTCTGGTGTACCAGCGGAGCAACGGCTAAGAAGCGCAACGGTCGACTGCGAACGTGAATAGTGCACGGACAGTTCGCGTAGAGTTAGAGCAGCGCCAGAAGGCGCACCGGATAGTGAACAGTGCCTGTCCGGTGTGGCACCGGACTATCCGGTGGCCCAAGATGTCAGAGCTCCAACTATCAAAACTGTCAGAACCCTAATGGTTGGGTGACGTGGCTGGCGCACCGGACAGTGTCCGGTGCGCCCATTGATAGACAGTGAAAGGGAAATAGGGTCAAACCTTTTCCTAAATGATTTTGGTGGTTAAAATACCCAACACAAATAATTTGACTAACTAGTTTGCTCTAGATTACATATTCTACAGGTGCCAAAGGTTCAACACAAACCAATAAAAAGATCTAAGTTAGGGTTCAAAAGAAAGGAGCAAAAGAAACCGAAGAGAACCCTGGTCTGGCGCACCGGACTGTCCGGTGCACCACCGGACAGTGTCCGGTGCCCATGGCTGATCGACTTCAAAGTCTTCACCTTCGGGTTTGTGGAGAGCCACTCCACTATAATTCACCGGACTGTCAGGTGTGCCAGCGGAGCAACGGCTAAGAAGCGCAACAGTCGCCTGCAACGTGAACAATGCGCAGACAGTTCGCGCAGAGTCAGAGCAGCGCCAGAAGGCGCACCGGACATTGAACAGTGTCTGTCCGGTGCGGCACCGGACTGTCCGGTGGCCCAAGCTGTCAGAGCTCCAACGGTCGAAACCGTCAGAACCCTAACGGTTGGGTGACGTGGCTGGCGCACCGGACAGTGTCTGGTGGCGCACCAGACTGTCCAGTGCGCCCATCGACAAACAGCCACCCCAACGGTTTGTTTGGTAAAACAAATCACCGTGTCACTCGCTTTATTTCTTGGTTAATTTGTTTTCACCCTCTCTTTTGGACTCGGTTTTATTTCCAACGCTAACCCCGACTTGTAGTTGTGCTTTAAGATTATAATTTCAGTTTTCGCCTATCCACCCCCCTCTAGGTGACTTTCAATTGGTATCAAAGCCTGGTACTTCATTAGAGTCTAACAACTCGAAGTGATGTCGGGAGGATCCGCCAAGAGGGAGATGGAAACGGCCACAAGCCACGGGAAGGCTCCATCAAAGGAGTCCGGCGCCAAAGGAATGGAGGAATCACCTCTCTGCGTCAAGTCGCATCGGAGTGGCGATAAGAAGAAGAAGATGAAGAAAGTGGTCTACTACGAGACCGATTCTTCGTCGCCCTCCACCTCTGGCTCCGACGCTCCGTCCGTCACTTCTAAGCGCCATGAGCGCAAGAAGTTTAGTAAGATTCCCCTATACTATCCCCGCATTTCTAAACACACTCCTTTACTTTCCGTCCCATTAGGCAAACCGCCGGTGTTTGACGGTGAAGATTATTGTATGTGGAGTGATAAAATGAGGCATCATCTAACCTCACTCCATGCTAGCATTTGGGACATTGTTGAGTTTAGAGCGCAGGTACAATCCGTGGGGGATGAAGGATATGATTCGGACGAGGTCGCCCAAATTCGGCATTTTGACTCCCAAGCCACCACTATATTCCTCACTTGTCTATGTCGAGAGGAGTACAATAAGGTGCAAGGGCTTAAGAGTGCCAAAGAGATTTGGGACATACTAAAGACCGCGCATGAAGGGGATGAGGTGACCAAGATCACAAGCGAGAGACGATCGAGGGAGAGCTCGGTCGATTCATCCTCAACCAAGGAGAGGAGCCACAAGCAATGTACAACCGGCTCAAGAACTTGGTCAACCAAGTGCGCAACCTCGGGAGCACCAAATGGGATGACCATAAAATGGTCAAGGTTATTCTAAGATCACTTGTTTTTCGTAATCCTACACAAGTTCAATTAATTCGTGGTGATTCTAGATATAAGCTAATGTCTCCCGAGGAGGTTATAGGAAAGTTTGTGAGCTTTGAGTTGATGATCAAAGGCTCCAAACAAATCGTTGAGCAAGGCGGCACCTCCACACCCAAGGTGCAACCCGTCGCATTCAAAGCGACGGAAGAAAGAAGAGTCTACATCAAGTAGGTCCCCATCGACGCCTCCAAGCTCGATAATGAGGAAAATATGTCAGAGCTCCAACTGTCAAAACCGTCAGAACCCTAACGGTTGGGTGACGTGGCTGGCGCACCGGACAGTGTCCGGTGCGCCCATCGACAGACAGCCTCCCCAACGGCTGGTTTGGTGGTTGGGGCTATAAATACCCTCCAACCACCACCACTTCAAGCATCCAAGTTTTTCAGACTTCACATTCAATACAAGAGCTAGTGCAATCAATACAAGACACAATTCAAAAGAATCAAAGCCTCTCCAAGTCCCAAATACACTCCAAACTCGTAGTGACTAGAGAGAGAGTTTTTGCTCGTGTTCTTTGAGCTCTTGTTCTTGGATCGCTTTCTTCTTCCCATTCTTGTTCTTCAAGCACTTGTAATAAAAGCAAGAGACACCAAGTTGTGGTGGTCCTTGTGAAGGGTCTAAGTGACCCGTTTGATTAAGGAGAAAGCTCACTCGGTCTAGGTGACCGTTTGAGAGAGGGAAAGGGTTGAAAGAGACCCGGTCTTTGTGACCACCTCAACGAGGACTAGGTTTGCAAGAACCGAACCTCGGTAAAACAAATCACTGTTCAAATGTTAAAATATAAATTATAAGTATTAAATATAGACTTAATTAACTTTAATAAAATTATTTTTTAGTCTTAATATGTGTAATTAGTTTTACAATTAGACTATATTTAATATATTTAATTGTCATTCAAACATTTGATATCACAGAACCTAATTAATGAAGCGCACCCATGACTTGCATTGGTTAAGGTCCCGTTTGGTTTGGGGTGACTAAACTTTAGCGACTAAATTTTAGTCACTTTTAGTCTCTAAAGAAGCAAACAAGTGACTAAAACCTTCAACTAAAGTTTAGTGCTCTAGTCACCAAAGAGGTAACGAAAAGGGACTAAGGGCATGTCTGTTTCCCTAGTGTTAAAGTTTAGGACATGCTAAAATTTAGCGCATGCTAAACTTTTGCTAAGCTTAAGCACTTGAGGGCTATTTAGATAAAGTGCTAAACTTTAGTATTTGGTCTACACGAGAAGCACGTGACCACTGTGGGGAAATAGAAAGGAATATTCAATGTAAAATAGTGTTGGGACCACTTTTAGCATATTAGTTTAGAATTTTTGGTGGAACTAAAGTGATAATGTGTGCTAAATTTTAGCACAACACTTAGACATCCTATTTATTTGTTTAGTAACTAGTAAACTTTAGCAAAAAGTACGGTGCTAAAGTTTAGCGAGAAGGAACAAACTCATCCTAAAAGTAGCAGCAACATCAATTAATGCGCCTAAGCAGGCATAGTTGGGTGCATCCAACTGGTGTGAACACACCGAACCACACCAGCATGCATTTATTTAGGATAGTATAGTCATTATGCATAGTAATTAATGCTCTTTAGTCGACATTCAAATTAAATGGCTTATTTTAATAACTAAATTTTAGTCAATAAAGTATAGTTAGGTGAAAAAAACCAAACTGGGTACTACTGTACTAGCCCGTAGGCAAGCAGGCATGCATACATGTATCGATGTGTTCTGCAGTGTCGACGCCCGTGCCTCTTGCCCTCTGCACGCGAGTACTACTCGCCAATCATCGCTCAGTGGAGGACATATGCTGCTCGGATCTCGATGCATAGACAGTGGACTGCATTGCACGCAGGAAAAAAAAGAGATACTCCAACATGGAGGATGTTAGCAGCTAAACATTATGAATAGGGATGAAAACAATTTCGTAATTTTTCGGTATTCCGGAAACCGATTTTGAAATTTTTCGATCGAATTTACCGGTAACGGTATTTTTCGAAAACGGAATCGGTTTTCGGAATTTTATCGGAATCGGCGTGGTGTTTTATCGACTGTTTCCTTCAGTTACCGCTTTTTGTCGAAAATTACCGGAATTGTGTCTCGGAATTTTTCGGAATTGTGTCTCAGAATTTTTCGGAATTGTGTCTCGGAATTTTCCAGCATGTGATTCTTCGCATCGCCTGTACGTCTCTAGATAAGGATTACTTATTTTTGTATTTTTTGGACGCCTTAAGATTTTTTTTTGGGATAGATGGTGTTGGAAGGCAGTTGGGATTAACGATTTAGTCTTTTCCACACACTAGGTTTTAGGGTTTTGCTGTGATGTTGTGAAAAACTCTTTATGTGAGGAAAAAATATTTCATAAGTAAGCATGCCATGTTAGCTATATCGAGTGGATATTGTGAATTGTGAACTTTGAGTCTGTGAACTTATTATCTTTATGAACTTGTTATACTGTGAACTTGTTATATTGTCAACTTGTGATCTTTGTAAACTTTTTATATTATAAATTTGTGATCCTTGTGAACTTGTTATACTGTGAACTTTTCAAGAATTATGAACTTGTGGTCTTTGTGATCTTTTGTCAACAATGTTGCATTGTGAAGTTTGATATTGTCGGAGGGTAAATCTCTCCGGCTGGGTGGCAGATTGCACCCGTCCTAATTCCTAAAATGAGGAGGGGCCTAAGCGTCTTGCTTGTTACAAGGTTGGTGGATGAACACACGAGAGCACACGAGGGTTTAGAGTGGTTCGGGCCGCCGGGGCGTAACACCCTACTTCACTGTGTAATGTATTGTGAGTCTGAGCTTGGATCTGTCCTGTATCGTCGCATGCCTCCCCTTTTATAGCTGAAGAGGGGCATGCACAAAGGCACTAAGCCCCGACATGTGGGCCCAGGGACATAGAGAATATAACACTTGGGACTATAAATATTTGCTGCCGGGGCAATCCCCTTGTGTCCTGTCGTCCGAGATCTGTGTATCTTCGGCGTGCAGGGGAAGCTTCTTGCAGAAGGGATAATGAGCACGATGCGTCGCATGGCACGGGCGCATTGTTCGATGATAGATTGGACAGTTGCGTCCCTGACGCCGTCTACCAGCGGAGTGGACTAGACGCATTAAATGCCGAGGGGGCACATCGTCCGTCGGCCTGGTGGCAGGCGGCGCGTCCTCTCCGCAATAAATGCGGAGACCACGCGACCTCAGTGGCCTGACTTCAGACTCCGTCGGTCGGCTTATGTCATGAGCCACAAGCCACGCGGCAGCAGCGGGTCTCTGTCCGAGCGGGGAGCATGGTGCAAGCCCCGGACATGTGCCAGCACCGGACCCCTTCCAGGGCGGGGCCCGGGTATTCCCTGCCCTAGAATCCTGGGACCCGGTGGTGATCTATCCGGACCCCACACGGAAGGGTCTGGGATCTTTCTCGGAGGTCCGCCCGTTATGCACGGGGTTCGGTGCTTTCCATGTGGCAGGCCCGGACCTACTGCATGTATCCGGAGCACGCTTTTCCCTTGGCCGCGTGGCGACTCCAAGGCGGCTGATGTTGCACGACGGTGAGCCGCTTGCTGCGTAACTAGAGGCTTTACCACAGGCACGGTGTCTATACCTTGTAACCAGGGGTACCCCTGTTTCAAGGTACCGACATTGGCCCCCGGGCCTACCTCAGGGGAGGGCACGAGCCTGCAGGTGAGGCCATAACCTGAATCCTGCGTAAGCTCTGCATGACCGGGGATCGGGGCATCTTTTTGGCGCGCGCCGCACTAACCCAGCGCGCGCATGCTGTCAGTTTGCTACTAGTTGGTCATACCAACCGTCGTGCCCGTCTTCGTGGTGGACTGGTGCGTGGCCCCCACGTATGGCGGTTTGATCGTGCCCCGCGTGCGTGGGGCACCCTGTTGGCCCCGCCTATGTTAAGAATATCTTCCGGCAGCGGCCCCGAGGCGACGTGGGAGCGCGCGTGGCGGTTTGTTCCTCCTGCGCATGGAGACCAGTGCCCCAGCCACGCGACTTGCGGGTCCGGGTCCCTCTGTCAGCGACTGAGTTGTTCAGGCGCTAGGTGTGCGCCAGGCGGATTTTTCCAGGGTGCGCGGGGGGCAAACTCTTGAAGGAGGGGTTTTCCACGCGCAGTGGTTTTGCTTTCGCATTTTCCCCAACTGCTCCGCCCTTTCGCCTCCGAGCCTTCCACGCCTCTCCGTGTTCACGCTTCTCAGTTCTCTGCCGCCGTGGTTGCCATGGCCAAGCTTGTTTACCCCGATCACTACCAGACCGAGGAGGTGATCGATTCGGTGCGCCGCATGCTCGGATGGGGCTCGCCTGCGTTCGCCGAGAGGATCCGGGCCGGCACTACTCCCCTCGATGATCTCGCCGCCGGGGAGTTTGTGCTCTTCGTCTCCTACCTCTCTTGTGGGTTGGCGCTTCCGATTTCGCCGTTCTTCCTGCTGCTGCTGGAGGAGTTCGGACTCCAACTCCAATACCTCACGCCCCACTCCATCCTCCAGGTGGCCATCTTTGTCCATTTCTGTGAGATGTTCATGGGGGTGGCAGCTTGCACTTCCCTTTTTCGCCAGTTTTTTGTACTGGTGAGGTCTGGGAAGGGCAAATACCACCTTGGGGCCTACTACTTCCAGACAAGGTCAGATCCAAAAGTGACCTACATCGCCTTCCTCGGCGGCGTGAGGTGGGAGAACTGGTGGCACGACTGGGTGATTGCCACTGCTGAGGTCAGCGACCGCCTTGCCCTTCCGAGTGATGGGCCTAGACTCGGCCGAAAGCAGTGGAGGGAAAAACCATGCCTCGTGTCGGAGTTCGAGCCCGTCCTGGACAGGATTAAGGAACTAGCGGTTGGTGGCCTGACCTCAATGCACGTACTCGGTGATTTCCTGAAGCGCCGGGTCATGCCACTGTAGGGGAGACCGCGTCTGTGTTGCTGGTTTACTGGCCCCAGCGACATTGGCAGGATCCAGCGCGGGCCTGGGACAGACCTGACCTGGGAGCAGTTGGAAATTTTTGTGAGGGGGATCACTGGTGAGGCTTTTATCCCCAAATCCTTGATGCCTCCCCAGGGTATTTCGCCGCTCTGCGACAATCCAGGGTTGCGGTCAGCGGTGCTGGCCCGGCTGCCAACCCTTGCTGAGAGTGGGGTGGCGGTGCACCAGACCGACGGCCGGGACCCCCACCGGGGGATCCATATTCCTGGTGCACCAGTCGGAGGTCCCCAGCCTGCTGATGTGGCCCCTAGAGTCCCCCCTGCGGGCCCCAGTTCCTCGGACAAGGGCAAGGGGCCTGCATGCAGCTCCTCCACTCTGGGCGCCATTGGGAGGTCGGAGGGAGTAAGGCGGCACCGACTGCGTCGCACCGATGGGTCCTTTGTCTCGGACCTTCCCCTCGATTTGGACTCCCCCCAGAAGCGTCAGAAGATAGCTGGTGGGGCTAAGGAGGCCGATCATCGGGTCCAGGACGGGCAGAGGGGCGTGAGCCCTTCGTCGCCACCTCCTTCAGGTTCGACACCACCATCGCCGTCGCCTACGTCAGACCGGCCGCCGTCACCGCGGGGGCAGCGGCAGCAGGGACGGCAGCAGCAGCAGCAACGACAACGGGCGCCCCGCTTCCAAGGCCACTGGAAGGTTCATGGTCCCATGTAAGCTTAGGCTCTTCCAAGTGCCAAATTTCGAGCGTAGCTTTTACGTCGACAGGTCTTGACCCGTCCTTTCCCTGTCAGGGCCCCTTCTTTAGCTTCTGTGGACGCTCGTCCCCCTTCGGCTGTCGTGCCCGTCGGTGGGCCTGGTTCCCAGCAGCATACATCTACTGGGGACATCATCGGCGATCCGTCAGCGGCTTCCGCAGCTTCATCAGCGTCAGTGCCAAGCCCAACATTGGCAGTGGCCGAAGAAGTTCTTGCTACGTTTGCCTCCACCGTGCAGGGTGATGCTGGCGCTGAGGTGGCGCCGTCGGACCCCCAAGATCCACCTGTTACCGCTGAGGCAACACCTTCGGGTCCCCAAGTTCCAGGTGGGGGTCCAGAGGTGGCAACGTTGCCAACGGCTGTTGCAGGCTCAGAGGTGGCGATACCGTCGGATGCACCGTCGGTGGTAGGTGTGGGAGGCGTGTCCAGTTCTGTCCCACTGCCATGTCTAGAAACTCTGGAGGTTGTCCTCAGGCGACCGCTCCGATCTGGTGTCGAACCTGAAGCAACGTTGACTCCCCTCCCTCAGGTGTTGTCCCGCGCTCACCAGGCTCTTCGGGAAACCGAGGTGGCTATCCGGCGAGAGTGGGAGGCGCTCAATACCGAGCATCAGCGCCTTGGTGACTGGTGCACCCAACTGGAGGAGCACACCAAGGCGGTGTTCTGCCAATTCGCCTCAAAGCGGGCCGAATTTGACCAGGAGCGCAAGGACTTCAAGGAGGACATCCAGAAGGTGTCTGACCAAGAGGAAAAGGTGACCCAAAAGGAGAAAAGTTTGGCCAGGAAGGAGGTACGCTTAGACCAAAGGGAGGAGGCCGTCACAGCACTCCATGATAAGCTGAAAGCTTATAAAACGGTGTTGGAGAAACAGCGGGACAAGTAGGCTGCGGCTGAGGTGAAGCTGCAGAAGCTACAGCAGGAACTCACCGACAAGGCCCACGACATTGCTCGCGCTGAGGAGAGCCTCAAGGCGAGGGAAGCTTCCCTGGCGAAACGGGCAACTGATCTCACCTGGCAGGAGGAGGACCTCGCCTTCAGGGAGGAGATATGGGCAAGGCGGAACAAGCTGCTGGATGAGCTTGAGCTCGAAGCGGAGGAGAGAAGAGAGCGTTTGGAGGGAAAAGTGCGGTCACTGGAGGAGCGGGTCCGTCAGTTCCAAGCAGCGCAAGCTGCCTAGGCGACGCAGACAGGCTCGGGCCCCCAAGCGGTGGAGGTGATGAGGAAGACACTCGACGACCTCCGGGCTGGGCAACGCGTCGGGGCCCAGCGCATCGCCGCCTGGACTGGTGAGGCAAGCACGGCGTTAGTGCCATTGGGGGTGAGCCCCATCCCGGCGCTGGTGCGGCCGACGTCCATCTCCGACGCGCTCCCGGTACTAGATTCCGCTGCTGAGCGTCTTCGACGTCTGGATCGGATTCTTGGCGCTCGCTTAGAGGCTGAGGGCAGCATACTTTGCCGGTCGGCGATAGAATATGTCTTGACATGCTTCCTGAGCCACGACCTGGCTGCCTCCTTGGGGCCAGTCATCGCGGGTCCGGTGGCCGATACTAAAGATGCTGCCCGGGAGGGCGTGCAGGACGTTGTGGACACGGTGGTCGGGTGCTTCCAGCGGGATCCTACTGACGATGAGTAGCCAGGCCTGCGTGGAGAAAAACGATGGTTCCGCTGGAGAGCGGGTTGTAATATATCTTTGATTTTGTAAGATACTCTTTAGGTACTATTTATCGGATGATATTACAACTTATCTGCACGCCACTTTTCCTTTGTTGTGTGCATTGTTACCAACTTCTTCCTTGGTACTCGGCCCCCCTAGGATATGGCCTCGACGTGTCGAGGCTGGATGCCAGGATTCATAAGGAGGAACTGGTGTCATGACCCCCAAGGGGTACCCCCAACTGGGACCCAACCTGCACACAGTCTTGGCTAGGTATGTTTAGTAGCACACCCATAGGGTCCGCCAGCTGGTATTTCTTATCCTTTGATTCACGCGACAAGACCGGCCGCAGGGCGGTGGGGCGTGTAGGCTTACGATACTTGACCATACCAAGTGACTTCACGGCCCCAAACCACCCCGCCGTCTGGTTGCTGGGTCTGGTTACTCAATTCGGATGTCACTATACCAGTCAGGGAAGGAAACTGCATGGGCGATGAGATAGTAATAATGGTCGCAAACTTTAGGAATAAAATCGACATCAAAACAGTTCTGTGGGTCGAACCCCTTTCTTATAACTGGATATACACGAGTGTAGGCCAACAGACCGGGTTTATTGAGGGCGGACCTCTTCAGGCTGGCGCATATAAATGCGCTTCTTGGTTACAAGGAAAGAGACTGAACCCCCAATTCTGTTTTGATGGGAAAAACTTACGGAGATGCTCTATGTTCCAAGGATTGGGAAGAGGTACTCTGTTAGCTATGGTGAGGCGGACACATCCGGGGCGGCATATTTCTGTCACTTTGAAGGGTCCTTCCCAGCTGGGAGAGAGCTTATGGAGCCCTTCTCGGTTCAGGATTCACCTTAGGACCAGGTCTTCGACCTCAAGCTTCCTACTATGCACGAACCGTTGGTGGTAGCATCTGAGTGCCTGGTTGTATCGTGCATTTTGGATTGCTGCTTGCCACCTGTGCTCGTCGATGAAGTCCACATCTTCAAGCCGCTGCTGTTCCTGCGCAGACTCATCAAAAGACTGGACCCACAGGGAGCCCATAATGATTTTCGGGGGAAGGCAAGCTTCAGCCCCGTACACCAGGAAGAATGGGGTCTCCCCGGTGGCTCGGCTCGGCGTGGTCCGGTTCCCCCATAACACGGATGGGAGCTCACCGACCCAATTTGCGCCATGCTTCTTTAAGCAGTCATAGGTGCGCGTCTTGAGCCCCCTGAGAATCTCTGCATTTGCCCTCTCCGCCTGTCCGTTACTCCTAGGGTGAGCCACGGATGCAAAGCAGAGCTGGGTGCCGATGTCCTCGCAGTATTCCTGAAAGATCCGACTTGTAAACTGGGTCCTGTTGTCTGTAATGATATGACTTGGGACCCCAAATCTACAGACGATTGATTTGAGGAAGGCGACAGCAGCGCCCTGGGTGATGCTGACCACAGGGGTGGCCTCTGGCCACTTGGTGAACTTGTCGATGGCGACAAATAGGTACCGGTAGCCGCCGACGGCCCTGGGAAACGGTCCCAGGATATCCACCCCCCATATGGCGAATGGCCAGGAGGGCGGAATCATTTGCAGGGCCTGAGCCGGTGTGTGTATCTGCTTTGCATGGTACTGGAACGCTTCGCAGGACTTTACTAGCTCAACTGCATCCTGGAGGGCGGTTGGCCAGTAAAAACCATGCCGGAAGGCCTTACCGACCAGCGTGTGGGATGAAGAATGACTTCCACACTCCCCTCCATGGATCTCCGTGAGTAACTCACGGCCCTCTTCCTGGGTGATGCACTGCATAAGGATACCATTGGCGCCACGGCGGTAGAGATCCCCTTCTACCGTCGTGTAGCGTTTAGCCAACCGTATTATGCGCTCTGCGGAGACATGGTCTTCAGGAAGGATATTCTCCTTCAGGTAGTCTCAGATCTCGGAGATCCATGCACCGGGACCACTCTGAGTTATCAGTTGTGGTGCTGGGGGTCGGTGAAGCCCCCCAGTGCACACACAGCCTTTGGTGGGTCCTGGGACGCCATCGGGACCGCCGGCTTCGAGGTGCCGGTCTCGCCCCCCTCGCCCAGTTCGGCAGGCTGGGCGGTGGGTCTTAACAACCGCCTTTCGAAGGCGCCCTCGTGCACGGGTGCTCGAGTTGATGCCCTCTGGAAGAGGTCATCTGCCGCTGAGTTGTCGGCCCGGGGAACGTGTTGTAGTTCCAGGGCTGCGAAGTCCTGCTCTAGCTTTTTTACATGGAGGAGGTAAGCTGCGAGTCTAGGCTCATTGCAGCTACACTCCCCGCGGGCCTGCTTGATGATTAGCTGAGAGTCCCCCTTCACAAGGAGCTGGCGGACCCCCAGGGATAGGGCCACAGATAGGCCGAAGATCAGCGCCTCATACTCTGCCATGTTGTTGGTGGCTTTGAACTCGAGGCGTACCACATACTTCAGCTGGTCCCCGTCTGGGCCGACGAGGACCACTCCTGCACCAGCACTCTGTTGGCGGGCGGACCCGTCGAAGAAGAGCGTCCAGTGGGGCTCGGTGAAGACTGGACCCCTTCGCTCCACAGGTGTGGGGCCCGGATCGGGGTCCGGGCCCCCAGGGGCGCATGGGGGTGCAGTCCACTCTATGATGAAGTCGGCCAGGGCCTGACTCTTGATAGCGTGGCGGGGCTGGAATTCCAGCTGGAACTCAGCGAGCTCTGCTGCCCATTTGGCGATGTTGCCAGTGGCATTTGAGTTGTGGAGGATGGCCCTCAATGGAAAGGAGGTCACCCCCACAACTCTGTGTGCCTAGAAATAGTGACGCAACTTCCTGGACGCAACTAGGACAGCATAGAGGAGTTTGTGTGTCTCGAGGTACCTGGTCTTTGCTTCATGGAGGACCTCACTGACGTAATAAACTGGCTTCTGGACAGTTCGGGCGCTCGACGCTGGTTCTAAGTTCTCAGGTCCCTGCCCTTCTGGTGTCGCCCTTTCGGCGACTAAAACCATGCTCACTGCTTCTGCAACCAGCAATGTACAGGTACAACGGTTCCCCTGGCTCTAGAGCGACCAGGATCGGCAGGGAAGTTAGGTGTTGCTTCAATTCTTGGAAGGCTTCCCCCGCCTCTTTGGTCCAGGTAAAAGGGCCAGATTTCCATAGAAGCTTGAAGAAAGGCAGTGCCCTCTCAGCCAACCTTGAAATGAAGCGGCTAAGGGCAGCCAGAGATCCCGCAAGCTTCTGGATGTCCTTGACATGGGCGGGAGGCCTCATTATCTCGATAGCCTTGATCTTTTCTGGGTTAGCTTCAATGCCCCGGTATGAAACCAGGAAACCCAGCAGCTTTCCTGCGGAGACGCCGAAGATGCATTTCTCCGGGTTCAATTTGGTGCGGGTTGCCCGCAGCTTGTCGAAAACCAGGGTCAGATCCTCCACTATGGTCGACCCCCTTCTAGTCTTGACCACGATGTCATCGACGTAAACCTCTACCTTGTCCCGGATCAGATCCCCGAAGGTCTTACTCATCGCCCGAACAAATGTTGGCAGGGCATTTTTTAGACCATAAGGCATCACAACATAACAGTACAGCCCATCTACCGTTACAAAAGCGGTGTGCTTCCTGTCCTCCCTAGACATCCGGATTTGATGAAAACTAGAGTAGGCATCCAGGAAAGACAAAAAGTCGCACCCCGAGGTAGAGTCCACGATCTGATCTATACGTGGAAGTGGATATGGGTCCTTGGGGCATGCCTTATTTAGGCTGGTGTAGTCGATGCACATCCAGAGCTTCCCGTTCACTTTTGGCACGATGACCGGGTTGGCCAGCCACACGGGGTGATGGACCTCTTCGATGAAGCCGGCGTGCAGCAGCTTCCGAACCTCCTCATGGATGAAGTCCTGCCGCTCCACGGACTGCCTCCGAGGCTTCTGGCTTACCGGCTTGGCGTCCGGATAGATCTTCAGATGGTGCTCAATCACCTCCCTGGGGATCCCAAGCATCTGCAACTGCTCCCAAGCGAACACGTCGGCATTTGCCTAGAGGAAGGTGACGAGCGCGAGTTCCTATTTCTCTCCCAGATTTCCCACGATGCGGGTGGTTTGGGATGGGTCTGCGCCGACCTGGATGGTCTTTGCGGGCCCGCTGTCTGCTTCAGTTGGCTGCACCTTTGGTGCTTTGGCACCGGAGGCTGAGGGGCTTCTCCCTCCACCGCCCGGCCGAGCGGTCTCGGCCGCCAGGGCGTGTAGCTTCTCAACGGCTGCCAGTGCGGTGGTGTGGTCGCCCCGCATGCTGAGGACTCCTGTGGGGGATGGCATCTTGAGGACCAAGTACCCATAATGGGCAATGGCCATGAACTGGTACAAAGCCGATCTCCCGATGATGGCGTTAAAGGGGAGGTCAACCTCTGCGACGTAGAACCAGACGTTCTCCGTGTGGAAGTTTTCCTCCGTCCCAAATGTAACTGGGAGCGCAATGCTCCCGAGGGGATACACGGGCTGCGGGCCTACTCCAGAAAATGGGTGGGAGGGCCCCAGCCGGGACCCCGGGATTTGCAGCTGCCTGAACGCCGCATGGCTGATGACGTTGAGGCCAGCCCCTCCATCGATCAGCATGTGATGCAGTCGCATATTGGCGATAATGGGGGCGGTGATGAGCGGTAGTACGCTGGCCCCCGCCATGTTGTCGGGGCAGTTGAAAGTAGCCTAGAGGGGGAGTGAATAGGATACACCTGAAATTTTTCACTAAAAACTTCGAGAAAGGTTAAATTAAAGTTGCACTGGTGCAAACTGGTTCAGTTGATTTTGTTCACAACTGAACAAGTTTGAACCTGCTCAACTTAGATAAACAAATATTACGAAGTAGTGAAAGATTTTGCTAATGACTTGCCCTACGCAAGATCTACTCGAATAGATAATATGAACCAACCAACAAATTTAAAGTGCTTAACAAGAACACACAAGAACACGCGATATAACCCGAGGTTCGGCAACCACCACAAAGGTGTCCTACTCCTCGTTGAGGAGCCCACAAAGGGCCGGGTCTTTTCCAACCCTAATCCTCCACAAGCTGACCACAAAGGTCAAGGCAATCTCTTCTCAAATATGCTCAGAGAGCGGGTGATACAAACTTCTTGGGGTCGTCCACAAATTTGGAGACTCCCAAGCAACCTCTAACCGTCAAGGAACACGAGGTTCCAAGAGTAACAAATCCGCACAAGGTTAAGTTTGCAACGAGCTCAAGAACAAAGAGAATAGGAGAATCGAGATGAAAATGACAGCGTGTTAGATCGAGTTCACCTCACACCAAGGATCCTTCAAGCAATTGAAGGAGATGTGATTGCGGGTGTGAAAGGTGAAATGAATGCACTTGTTGAGAGTTTGGTCAGCCAAGATTTCGTGGGAGGAGCTGAAGTAAATGAGAGAGAGTGTGAGGGGGTATATAAACGATCCCCCAAAAGCTGGCAGCCGTTGGGAGAAAAAGAGTAAAAACCGGTTGAACCGGTTTTCAGACCGGTTGAACCGGTTTCTACCAGGGGGATCCCGGTTCACTAACCTACTCAGCCAGAGACTCGACCGGTTTCAAAACCGGTTGAGTAAGGGAAAATCCGGTTGAACCGGTTTTCCCAAAAAAATCTGCAGCGACTTTTTCTGACAGCTCTGACTGTCAGACAGGTCAGAGCAGGGGTGGCAGAGGAACAGTCCCAAAACCGGTTGAACCGGTTTCAGGACCGGTTGAACCGGTTTCTAGGGCTGAAACCAAATTTTGAGTGTTTTGAGGAGGACAAAAGTGGAGTTTTTGTGGGAAGTAAAATTGGTCTTTCTCAAGGGCATTCATGATATAGAAAAATATTCTCAAGGATGTTTTCAAAGGGTTTTGAACTTAGCTCATTGCATAACTTACTTAACCATTGCGGATCCCTCTTAATTGTACGGCGATTCCTATAACTCAAGAACTGTAAAATGAGTACCGCCGTTGTTTTAAAGCACTTGGAGCACGCCATTTGATGTGGAATTTTAAATCTGCGGTGTTTTTTATTTTTATGCTCGTAAGATCTGTGCTTCTCCTGTCTGTAGAATTACTGCGTACATGCTAGGAGCAAACTTGTTAGAATCTCTGTTTGTTTTGTCATTTAATCACCAAAACCCTCAATTAGGGTTGATCGCACTTACAATCTCCCCCTTTTTGGTGATTGATGCCAAAACAAACTAGAGTAGAGATAAACATTAAAAATTACGAGTACTTGTGAGATAAAAGCATTTGTGTATGTGTTGCTCCCCCTAAATATGTGCATGAGTTTTATGATATTAACATTGACTTGATATGTCAATTTGCAACATTTTTAGAGAGAGTGAACAATCAACACCATACACAAACCAATGAGGGATGAAACATAATTGTAAACTGTGATGATAGAAAGAGTAAAATTACACATACAAACTCATTATTGCATAGCATATGATATGAAAAGTTACTACTGCTATTACAATAATGATATCATATCGCATCACATCATAAAAAGTTTATGGCTAGTTGGCTACAGAGCCATGCATGCATCACAAATTATTACAAACCAATGTTCGTTACATAAATAGGAGGAACTGCCATGATGATAAGAAACCTTCTCCCCCTTTTGGCAACAAGAACCAAAAGAGGAGAGAGCCATCAACACAAGATCACCAGTTTGGAGGAGGCTGATGAGGAGCAAAGAAGTGGTGCGCCAGGTGAGATGCGAAGTGTTCTTCCCCAGACTGATCCGGAGGAGGAGCACTTCCAGAAGGATCCTGGGGCAGAGGGTGAGAGGATGATTGACCCGGATCCCCATAGTAGGGAGGCGGGGCAAACTGCTCACGGTCATCGAAGTAGGTTTCTTCTTCTTCTTCGTCTTCTGCTGACATGAAGGGCACCCCATAGGTCTGCTGGTGCCACTCATTTATTTCCGGGGGAGGAGGATGGAGAGGCACGTCAGGCGAGCGAGGGGCAAAGGGCATACCCATGGAAGAAGCTTGACGACGAAGATTGTTGTCCGTCTCCCGCTGACGCCTTGCCAGCTCATGAACATCCGCAGAAATGTTCCGGCACATGGAGAAAAATGCCGCAATCCCGTGGGCCAAGCGGGCACCCATCCCTCGGCCACGACCTCGACCACGGCCACGACCACGTGGCGTGGGAGATCCACGGCCAGGGGAGGGACGCGAGGCACCGGCAGGAGCAGCAGCAGCAGGACCAGCAGACGGACCAGCAGAGGTATGAGCACGAGAGCTAGAAGGGGCTTTCCTTAAGCGCCCTGCTGGATTGTTGGGGTCAATCTAGAAAGGGGTATATGATTGATGTCTTGTACTTTTATCATATCGAAACTGGGTCACAACTTCAATCATCTTCATGATAAAAGGAGCATGAAGACATCCCTTCAATGGAAAGCAGGCAACATGAATGATTTCCTGCTAGATCATATCAAAGACGTTGATACTCTCTGAGCTGTTGGGCTTCATGAAAGAGAGCAAAACCTTGCTCTTGCCAAGAATATTCATCTGATTACCCCCTTTTGGAATGAGGGTCATCCGGCTGAGGGAGTTGATGTATCTGTAATACTTGTGTACGTTGGTGGACTCCCAAAATTTCCCAGACTCAGAGAGATGAAGGTCTCTGGCTTCATCTCTAGTAGGTTGGCGGAAATCATGAATCTTTATCTTATCCCCAGAAATATCATTGTCAGTGAATCCAAGAATGTGAGCAAACCGACGGTAGCTCACCTTGTACCAGCTTCCCTCAATGTAAAAGTTAAGATAAGGATAGTTGTATGGACTATCCTCATCCGCCAGCTTAACCCACAGAGTTGAGTAAAACTGGGCAATCACTTCATCATTCCAATCATATTGGAATGTCATTATCTCCTTCATTTTCTTTCTTTCACAGGCCCTCAATGCCTGTGTCATCTCTGGGTCCCCAATTGCCTCACATCCTTTCCAGTTGATATAGCGTTGATGTAGGATGGGTTGATGTTTCTTGGGGAGGATCACAGTGTTGTAAAAATCCACATGATGAAGCATCCAAAAACGGTTCCCATCAATCCTAGCATCACGAAGGCGTAATGCAGGATTCTGGAAACGGATGTCCTGCAGAAGAGCAGAACCTCCACTGGCAGTGAAATCAGTCACTGGCTCATTGCCAACGCGACGGGCCTCCGCCCGGTGGAGGACCAAACCTCGAATAACAGGGGCATGGGCAGGGGGAAGATCAACCTCATCATCTTTCCCACCCTCATCATCACTTGTTGCTTCCCATGCATGAGGGTTTGTCGTGGGTCGGGATCGACCGGATGGATTCCGGGCCATCCGACCACGACCACCATGAGACCCGGAGGCCTCACCACCCTGCATGACGTTGCCACTTCCTCGCCCACGCTTGGATCTGGCGCGTGGGGGAGTATCTCCATGGATCTCTTGGTCGTCAGAGGAGTCGGATTCAACCACAGAAGAATTCCTTCTACGCACCATCCTTAAAAAGAGAAGATAGAACCTATGATGAGCAAGGATCTTAACAACCACGCTTGAGTAGAGACGTGTATGATATTGAGCATGCACTTCAACCGTTCATGCGAGCGGTTCAACTACAATGAACAATATCAAACCGCTAAACTCAAACAATGTTCGTGACAAATGAGGATAATCTAAGTGTTGCAAGCACTTAAACTAAAATGTACCCAACGAATGATACACTAGATAATCAAGAATGAGTGGGATTGAGTAAAAAAAGAGATGAACTAGAACAATACCTCGATCCGGAGTTTGAATCAAGAAATTCCAACAAGATCGAGGGAGATGATGGAGAACGCCGAGATGAACGGATTTCCAACAAAATTTCCAAAGATTGGATGGCACAAGTGGGTTTTGGAGTGGTGAAAGTGTGGAGGAGAGAGAGAGGAAAGAGTAGGCGGCGTCGGCTGGAATAAGAAACTGAGAAGAAGATAAGAGAGGAAGGGGAGAGAAATAGGGGAGGGGCCGGCCGGTCAACAGACAGAAAACCGGTTCAACCGGTTATAAAACCGGTTCAACCGGTTTCTGGTCAGACTGCGCAGTAAAAGCGCGCAGAAAAAGGTATTGACTGCGCGGATTCTGTGGTAGATTGACAGCGCAGTCTGCAAGACTGACGGCGCAGACTGCGGCACTGACTGACAGCACAGACGCGGAGGAGGGCAAAACCGGTTCAACCGGTTTTTATACCGGTTCCACCGGTTTCCACCAGAGGAAAACCGGTTGAGTGACCTACTCAGCCGATTTACTCAACCAGTTTTCAGATATTGCCCGAAAAGGCTATAATAGCACTTAGCAAAAATGACATGAGTGATTTTAATGAAACAAATAGTGTTTCTCATGACATATTGCGCAAACAATCAATTTATATCCATCAAATTTGATCAAAATTTTAGTTTTTAAGACACGTTTCGAGAATCCAAGATATTTAGTTCACTCCTAAGAAAGCAAAACCTAGTCTCATCAAGTGGTTTTGTGAAGATATCGGCTAGTTGATTTTCGGTGCTCACATGAAACAATTCGATATCTCCTTTGGCTTCGTGGTCTCTCAAGAAATGATGTCTAATGTCAATATGTTTGGTTCTAGAGTGTTGCACTGGATTGTTTGCAAGTTTTATGGCACTCTCATTGTCACACAATAGTGGAATCTTGTTAAACTCACAACTAAAATCTCTCAGGGTTTGCTTCATCCATAACAACTGTGCACAGCATGCCCCAGCTGCTATGTACTCAGCTTCTGCAGTGGAAAGTGCAACACAATTTTGTTTCTTGGAACTCCATGACACTAAGGACCGCCCAAGGAATTGGCAAGTCCCAGTAGTGCTTTTTCGATCTACTTTGCAACCGGCATAATCTGAGTCAGAGTAGCCAAGCAAATCGAAAAGGGAGCCTTTAGGGTACCATAAGCCTAGATTTTGGGTGTGCACTAAGTATCTTAGGATTCTCTTAACGGCAACAAGATGGCAATCTTTAGGATTAGCTTGAAAGCGAGCACACATGCAAACACTCAACATTATATCAGGTCTAGATTGTCACACCCGGTTTTTAGAAGGCAAACCGAATGCGAACCATGTACGTGCCAGGATCAGTTATTCACGTACACAGCAGTTACATAACATGGACATCATCACACAGTGCTCAAAATAGTATTAAAAGGGAAAATAATAGTCGATTACATCATACGTCTGAGACGTCCATATAGTTCTTACAATAAATCAAAGTGCGGAAAAGAAACGTAGATAACGCGGCCTTCACAGGCAGCCGACTGGGGGTTGCCGCTAACCCACGCCTAGAACTCGTCGTAGTCTTGGAACTCCTGGAAGTCTCCTTCCACAGCTTCATCTTCTCCTGAGCAGTGGTTGCAATGCTGACAACCTGGGGGGGGATTGGTGTGTAGAGCAAGGGTGAGTACACATCAACATACTCAGCAAGCATCCCGTTTGGCTGTAGTGGACTAGCTTTATGTGGGGATAAGTCAAGCAGTTACTTTTAGTTGGTCAGGTTATTACTTACTAGTAGAGAGCCAGGTTTTAACATTAACCCAAGTTATTAGCCCTGAGTATCCTTTCCAAACGGAAAGAATACCACTTACCAATACCATAATCATAATCAGAACCATCAATCTCATTGCCACCTGTACCAAAATGTCTCTGATCAAGTATCACTAATCTCTGGAGCTCCCTTGGCTGCTCATAACCGCGAGCACGGCTGATATATCAGTTTCATAACACTCTGCAGAGGTTGCGCACTTTACCCACAAGCCGTGATTCCCTCTCTAGCCCGGGCTTGCAAGACCCTTATTCACTCCCAAGGTGAATGGCTAGGGATTCACTACGAAGCCTTTACAAAGATTCCCCGAGGCTGTAGCCGCCCGTTAGGTTTCCTAAATGTACCGCACTCCTCCCCAAGGGACAAATCAACCTTGGCAGAGCGAGCCGCATACACCGAGCCCCATTGACGGCACAACGGCTAAGCGAACTACACCCCGGTTCCTCTAATTATTCAGCTAAGGGCGTCCCATTCCACCCTCATGGTTGCACTGTTTTCCCGGGCGGTCATCCATTGAACAGGTCCTTACGGAGAGGCACTCGAGAAACCGCTCGAGTCCCCTTAAATGCCACAAGTACGATCATAAATAAGAAGGGAAAACAGCGTATCACAGATAATCACATCATGTTCATTGATTAGAGTTGAGCAATAGCATCAAACTAAGCAGTAATAATCCGACCCAAATAGGTAAACAAGGACATGGATAACAAAAGCTAGTCAATCCTTAGGTATAAATGTGTAATGCGGGAGGTGAATTAAAGAATGAATAGGACAGAGATAGGTCAAAGGACACTTGCCTCCACCAACCGACTGCTGCTCAGGGGCTTCTCCTGCGAATTCCTCGGGTTCTTCGACCGGATCGTTCTCTATGCGAGCGCAAACATACATACATCCATCCACATGTTTAATACAAAAGAACAGTACACCATACAAGGGAACGGGTAAAACAAATATGCATCAAGTGTGACATTTGACATCGCATTTGTTATGGTTAGAAAGAAACGGGGAAAGGTCTCGCAGGGGTTTAAAGTTTATGCACTAATGATTAGTCACAACTGGTTCTTAACAAAAGAATTCTGTTATATATATATACTAATGGGAACCTAATCATTTTTAGTTGATCAACATTGCACGAGATAAACAATTAACTACATGAATCAATAGCATAACGGAATTTTAAATTAAACTTCCTATTTTCCATAGCATGAACAATGATCAGTCTACCTAAAATAAAGTAACCATGATCACAGAAAGTAAATAAAATAAAATAAAAAAAATAAAATAAAAAAAAACAGAGGGGGGGCGGTTGAACCGGCCCTGGGCTGGGCGGCCGAGCTGGGGCGGGCGCGCGGCTGAGCTGGGGCCGGGGCCGGCCGAGCTGGCGGCCAGGGCCAGCCGAGCTGGCGGCCAGGGGCGGCTGGGCGAGGGGGGCGCGGCCGGGGGGGGCTGGCCGGGGGCTGGCCGTGGCCGGCCAGGGGGCGGCCGGGGCAGGCCAGGGGCGGCTGGGGCCGGCTGGGCGCGGCCGAGGGCCGGCCAGCGGCCACGGCGGGGCTGGGGGGGTGGTGGCCGGCGCGGCCAGGCCTTGGCCGGGCAGGGAGGGGGAGAGGGGAGGAGAGGGGAGGGAGGAGAGGGAGGAGGGGGGAGGGACTCACCGGCGGGGGGGGTGGCCGATCCGGCAGGGGGCGGCGGCCGGCGCTAGGGCAGGGGCGGGTAGGGGTAGGGCGGCGGCTTAGGTGGGGAGGGAGAGAAAATGAGAGGGAGAGGGAGAGGATTGGGGGAAAAAGAGGAGGTGGGGGGGCGGCTGGGCCTCTTTGGGCCCAAGAGGGGGGCGCCAGGGGCTTGGGCCGGCCGGGGTCGGCCCAGGGCGCGGGAGAGAGAGAGAAAGAGGAGAGAGAAAGAGAGAGAAAGAAGAAGAAAGAAAGAAAAGGTTTTCCGCTTATTCTCGAAATCCGATCTTTCCACATGAATGCATTTGCACTTTCAAAGCAATCAAAAGAAATACAAGGTTCGGCATGGTGCATCAAACAACATAAAGTATCTTTAGAGTTTTTCTTACACGGGAAATCCAAACCGAATCCCGCTAAAACTTTGGAAAAGGTCAAGGTTTAGCGAGAGGAAAAAGAAAAGGAAAAGGTAACGCCCGAATTTTGGCGAGTAAAGAAAAGAAAAAATTCAACTGCAAAATTCGGGGCGTTACAAACCTATCCCCCTTAAAAGAATCTCGCCCTCGAGATTCAGGGCTGGCTAGCAAAGAGCTCTGGGTACTTGGCCATCAAATCATCTTCACGCTCCCAAGTTGCTTCTTCCTCAGAGTGGTGACTCCATCTGACTTTGCACATTCTGATGGTCTTCCTTCGGGTGACTCTGTCTGCAACCTCAAGGATCTGAGCTGGCTTCTCAACATAGGTCAAGTCCTCCTGGACTTCCAGACCTTCCACTGGCAACTGCTCTTCTGGCACACGCAAGCACTTCTTCAACTGAGACACATGAAAGACATCATGCACAGCTGACAAATTCTCTGGCAAACTGAGCTGATAGGCCACTTCTCCACGCTTTGCAAGAATCTGATACGGACCAATGTAGCGGGGTGCTAGCTTGCCTTTGATTCCGAACCTTCTGACTCCTCTGATCGGTGACACTTTCAGATAGACAAAGTCTCCGACTTCAAAACTCAGCTCTCTTCTTCTTGTGTCTGCATAGCTTCGCTGCCTCGATTGCGCTATCTTCAGATTCTCTCGGACCATCCTGATGTTCTCTTCGGCTTCAAGCAAAATATCTGGCCCAAACACTTGCTTTTCTCCAGGCTGATCCCATTGCAACGGAGTTCTACAACTCCTTCCATAAAGCGCTTGAAATGGTGACATCTTCAAACTGGCCTGGTAACTGTTGTTATAGGAAAACTCTGCATAAGGCAATCGCTTGTCCCATCCGGACTGATCTTGCAACGCACAGGCTCTCAACATGTCTTCAAGAATTTGATTGGTTCTTTCGGTCTGGCCATCTGTCTACGGATGATAAGCTGAACTGAAATTCAGATGCGTGCCCAAGGCTTCATGCAACTGCTGCCAGAAATGAGAGGTGAACTGCGTTCCTCTGTCTGACACTATCTTCTTTGGCACACCATGAAGACAAACGATCCGAGACATATACAGTTCTGCCAATACTGCACTGCTGTAGTTGGTCTTGACAGGTATGAAGTGGGCTGACTTGGTCAAACGGTCCACTACTACCCAAATAGAATCGTAGCCGGCTCGAGTGCGAGGCAATCCGACTATGAAATCCATACCGATTTCATCCCATTTCCACTGAGGGATCTGCAACGGTTGCAACAATCCAGCAGGTCTCTGGTGTTCTGCCTTAATTCTTCGACAACTATCGCACTTAGCCACATGCTCTGCGATTTCCCTCTTCATTCCGTACCACCAGAATTTCTTCTTCAGATCCTGATACATCTTCTCACTGCCAGGGTGAATCGAATAAGCTGTCTCATGAGCTTCCTTGAGAATCAACTCCCGAATAGACTGGACATTGGGAACACACAAGCGGTCTTTGAACCATATCACGCCTTCTGCATCTTCTCGAAAATCTTTGCCTCTGCCATCTAGAATCAGTCGCCGAATCTCACTGATCTTTTCATCATTCTTCTGCGCTTCTTTGATTTCTCGCTCCAAGGTAGGTTCCAATTCAACTGTGACTCCTCGCGAATTGTTCAGAAATCCGAGACTCAACCTGTCAAACTCTTTGGCCAACTCATAAGGCATCGGACGAGCGACCATCAGATTGACTTGACTCTTTCTGCTCAAAGCATCTGCCACTACGTTTGCTTTGCCTGGATGGTAATGGATCTCCAACTCATAGTCTTTAATCAACTCTAACCATCTTCGTTGCCTCATGTTCAATTCTGACTGAGTGAATATGTACTTCAGACTCTTGTGATCTGTGTAAACATCGCATTTCTGTCCATACAGATAGTGCCTCCATGTCTTCAGTGCGTGAACCACTGCTGCCAACTCTAGATCATGGATTGGATAGTTCTTCTCATGAACCTTCAGCTGTCGGGACGAGTAAGCCACAACTCTTCCCTCTTGCATCAACACGCATCCCAAACCTGTGTAACAAGCATCACAGTACACAGAGAAGGGCTTGTGCACATCAGGCAAGACTAAGACAGGCGCTGTTGTCAACTTCTCTTTCAGCGCTTCAAAGGCTTCTTGACATTTCTGGGTCCACTTGAACTCAACCTTGTTGCCTAGCAACGCTGTCATTGGTTTCGCAATCTTCGAAAACCCTTCAATGAATCGCCGATAATATCCGGCCATTCCAATGAAGCTCTTGATTCCTCGAGCATCCGTTGGCACTTTCCAGTTCAGAATGTCTGCCACTTTCTTCGGATCCACAGCCAATCCTTCTTTGTTGATTATGTGACCCAAGAACAGGACTTCACTGATCCAGAACTCACACTTGCTCAACTTTGCATACAACTGGTGCTCTCGCAATCTCTGCAATACCATCCTTAAATGATCTGCATGCTCTTCTTCGCTTTGAGAATAAATCAGAATGTCATCAATGAATACCACCACAAACTTATCAAGATAATCCATGAATACACTGTTCATCAAGTTCATAAAGAACGCTGGTGCATTGGTCAAACCAAAAGACATCACTGTGAACTCATACAAACCATACTTGGTAATGAATGCCGTCTTCGGAATGTCCGAAGGCCGGATCCTGAGCTGATGATACCTGACCTCAGATCAATCTTGGAGAACACACTGGCTCCTCTCAACTGGTCAAACAGATCTTCTATTCTGGGCAAGGGATACTTGTTCTTGATCGTGACCTCATTCAAAGCTCGATAATCGATACACATCCTCTTGGTGCCATCTTTCTTCTCCACAAACAGGACAGGGGCGGCCCAAGGCGAGGTGCTTGGCCGGATGTAACCTTTCTCTGACAGCTCATCAATCTGCTTCTTAAGCTCAACCAACTCTGGTCCAGATATTCTGTAAGCTCTCTTAAAGATAGGGGCGGTTCCAGGAAGAAGCTCTATGGCAAACTCAACTTTCCGCTCTGGTGGCATACCCGGTAAGTCCTTTGGAAACACATCTGGGAATTCAGACACAACCTTGATACTCTCAATTGGGTCTGCTTCACTGCTATCGACAGCCATCTGATAACAACTTCCTTTCTTTGGCTCAGGCGGGACTAACTCGGTCACCACTTCCTCTCCTAGTGGGGACACCAACTTGATTGTCCTTTTATCACAACTGATAACTGTCTGATACTTATCTAGCCAATTCATCCCTAGGATGACATCTATTCCCTGAGTACCCATTACTATAAGGTTAGCGGGAAACGCTATCCCCCTTATTTCCACACTTATATTCAAACATATGCTATCAGCTCGAATTCTACCACCGGCTGAGTCAATTTGAATGGGGGTTGACATGGCAGTAATTGGAAGATTATGTGCTTCTACCCATGATGCAGTAATAAAAGAATGCGTTGCTCCAGTATCAAACAACACTTCTGCAATATGGGAGTCGACTGGGAACATACCTACTGTCATGCCGGGGGTCTCCTGAACTGCTTCAGCCTCCAAGTGGTTCAATCTTCCATGATTATAGCGCTGCTGAGGGCGGTTGCCTGCTCCAGACTGAGACGCATTCTGCTTTGCTGGGGCATTGGGGCCTGACTGCTGCTGGGCTACCTTCTTCGGACATTGCATCACCCAATGGCCTTGCTCTCCACAGTGGAAACACGCTCTGTTTCCAACCTGAGCTGGTGCTGTCTGATTGCTCTGCTGGTTTGCTGGGGCAGGAAGACGAGGTGTCTGCTGATTCTGCCTCTGAAACTGACCTCCTGATTGATTGCTCTGACGGTTCTGGTACTGGTGCTGAGGATACTGCCTTTGGAACTGCTGATACTGCTGACGCTGCTGATGCTGCTGAGGTGGACGCTGGTTCTGCCTAAACTGCTGAGGTTGATTGCCTGAAAAACGAGGACGGCTGCTGCTTCCAGGCTGGGGTCCACTGATCTTGCGCTTACGATCTTCCATCTCCTTACGCTTCCTTTCTGTCATGATTGCCCTGTCAATCAAGTGCTGGAATGTCGGGAAGGTATGATTCATCAGCTGATACTGCAGAGGGTCAACCAAGCCTCTCAAGAAACGGTACTGTCGCTTGGCATCGGTGTTGACATCCTCGGGAGCATAGCGGGACAGCTGCAGAAACCTGTCTCGATACTCACTGACAGATGATGACCCTTGCTTAAGGGCCAGGAACTCCTCCTTCTTCACTGTCATCAGACCTGCAGGCACATGGTACTGACGAAAGCTACCTCTGAATTCTTCCCAGGTGATGGTGTCGGGGTCGGCATGGGTGGCGAGGTAAGACTCCCACCATGATTGGGCTGCTCCTCTCAACAGACGGGGACCATACAAGACTTTCTCCCTGTCATCACACTGAGCGGTATGCAACTCCCGCTCCACAGTGCGCAGCCAATCTTCAGCATCCATGGGGTCAGAAGAGTGAGCGAACGTTGGGGGATGGCCTCTCATGAATTCAGCACGCTTGTCTCTGGGCATCTGAGGCATCTGAGGCTGGGGTGGTGCTTGCTGCTGTTGCTGCTGCTGCTGCTGCTGAATGGCGGCCAGAGTCTGACCGATGGCCTGAACTGCCTGAGTCTGCATCAGAAACATCTGCTCGATCGACATCGGGGGCGGGGGCGGCAGGTGCTGCTGCTGGGGCACCTCATCCTGCGGGGCGGCTTGCTCCTGCTGAGCACGCCTTCCTCCTCTGCGCCTGTTCTCTGACATCTGCAGAACGCAACCACACATCAGAACTGATCTGGCAAATCTTGCAGCATAAGAAAAGAGTATAGAATTCTCCAACAGCACTGAACAGATGAGCATCTTCACTGATCTCCATCGCAGACCACACAGCTTCTCAGATAAAGAGGAAAGTGGAATAAAGGTTTCCCCACTATATAACTAACTCCATTAACATAATATGTAAACCAAAATGCAGGGGATACCCACACTCTGGTGACAGTCATTACAAAGATCCAAACCAAACATAGTTCATCATGACAAACATAAATGCACAGGATATAGCAAACTACCCTGTCTAACTAAGACTAACTAAGACCGAGACTAACGCTAAGACTGAAGCTTCTATGTATATATATTTCGTATTAATTACAAGATCCAACTCTAACGACCTATGGTTCTAGATTTATCTTGGTCTTGCAGTCGGGATTGCCATAAGACTGGCGTCCACGCCGAGGTGAGCGGTACGGGTGCTGAGTCCCGACGGGGGCGGGGGAACCATCATCCAAGTGACGACGCTCCGCGCGCTCAGCCCGCAGCAGGGCGATCTCAGCACGAGCCCTACTCAGCTCGTCTAATGCATGGTCCAGCTCCGTGTTTAGCACGGTGGCTAGGTTGACTGTGCTGCTCAACCTAGGATTGTCCTCACCCGCAGGTGAAACAATCACGCCTCCTGTGCTGCCAGATGGACGGCGGGGGTAATACTTCAGGTCGAGGCCGTCAGCTACCCCACCGAGAACCGAGCAGTAGTGCGAAAGCGCACGCCGTGCAGCATCCTGCATGGCTGCCTCAGCTGAGTCCCGCTCAGAGATAGAATAGTGCTCTGAGCAAGCCTCCGCGCCCTGGAGACTGTTCTCCGGACGGCGCACCAAGCAGGTCGCCTCCCAGCGGTCCGGGTAGACCCCGCGACTATGCTTGTAGACCACACAGCGATACTCGATGGACCAAGTACGCCGGTCAAGTGCCCGACGTAGCAGGGTGTCGAGCGCGTCGTGGAAGTGACACCCGCGAGCAGCGTCGCGAGTGATGGGTCGAGCAACCCATCCTTCCGGCTCATGGCTAGAGAGGTCGAGGTCGGTGTCGTGGCTCGAGCTGTCGTCGCCACCTCCGTCGTCTGGGTCTCCTCCAGCAGCTACTCCAGAAGCTGGGACGCCCAGTGGTGGTGCAGGGGGCGCCTCCAGAGGAAGCACGGGGGAGCAGCTCCTCACAGACTCTATCTCCTGCTGGAGCGAGAAAGAAGAGCCCTGCTGCTCCTGTCGTCGACGTTCCTGCTCCTCATGCAGGCGGTGGTGCAGTCTCTCCAAGTGACTGGACTGTCCGGCCACGGGACGGCGAAGCGGACGCTCAGCAAGGCGGGAGGGTAAGAAGGGGATGACGGACTTTCGTGCAGTGTGTCTAAGTCGAGCCATCTACAAAAGACATCGCAAGCAAAAGGGTGAGAACAGAATTAATATGACCAGCAAGTAATGAACCATAAATAAATGAAGGATCAGAATAATAATGAATCATAAATAAATGAAGGATCAGAATAAAACATAATTTTCAGCAAGGTATAATATATAGTAGAACATAGGTTTGGTCAGTAGGACCAACTTTTGAAGGGATATCAAAGTCAAGGCAAGGACAGAGGTCTATAGTCCTTAGAACGACCATTCTACTCTAGGTTAGCGGTCCTACAGTCAGCACGGCTTTGATACCACTTATGTCACACCCGGTTTTTAGAAGGCAAACCGAATGCGAACCATGTACGTGCCAGGATCAGTTATTCACGTACACAGCAGTTACATAACATGGACATCATCACACAGTGCTCAAAATAGTATTAAAAGGGGAAATAATAGTCGATTACATCATACGTCTGAGACGTCCATATAGTTCTTACAATAAATCAAAGTGCGGAAAAGAAACGTAGATAACGCGGCCTTCACAGGCAGCCGACTGGGGGTTGCCGCTAACCCACGCCTAGAACTCGTCGTAGTCTTGGAACTCCTGGAAGTCTCCTTCCACAGCTTCATCTTCTCCTGAGCAGTGGTTGCAATGCTGACAACCTGGGGGGGATTGGTGTGTAGAGCAAGGGTGAGTACACATCAACATACTCAGCAAGCATCCCGTTTGGCTGTAGTGGACTAGCTTTATGTGGGGATAAGTCAAGCAGTTACTTTTAGTTGGTCAGGTTATTACTTACTAGTAGAGAGCCAGGTTTTAACATTAACCCAAGTTATTAGCCCTGAGTATCCTTTCCAAACGGAAAGAATACCACTTACCAATACCATAATCATAATCAGAACCATCAATCTCATTGCCACCTGTACCAAAATGTCTCTGATCAAGTATCACTAATCTCTGGAGCTCCCTTGGCTGCTCATAACCGCGAGCACGGCTGATATATCAGTTTCATAACACTCTGCAGAGGTTGCGCACTTTACCCACAAGCCGTGATTCCCTCTCTAGCCCGGGCTTGCAAGACCCTTATTCACTCCCAAGGTGAATGGCTAGGGATTCACTACGAAGCCTTTACAAAGATTCCCCGAGGCTGTAGCCGCCCGTTAGGTTTCCTAAATGTACCGCACTCCTCCCCAAGGGACAAATCAACCTTGGCAGAGCGAGCCGCATACACCGAGCCCCATTGACGGCACAACGGCTAAGCGAACTACACCCCGGTTCCTCTAATTATTCAGCTAAGGGCGTCCCATTCCACCCTCATGGTTGCACTGTTTTCCCGGGCGGTCATCCATTGAACAGGTCCTTACGGAGAGGCACTCGAGAAACCGCTCGAGTCCCCTTAAATGCCACAAGTACGATCATAAATAAGAAGGGAAAACAGCGTATCACAGATAATCACATCATGTTCATTGATTAGAGTTGAGCAATAGCATCAAACTAAGCAGTAATAATCCGACCCAAATAGGTAAACAAGGACATGGATAACAAAAGCTAGTCAATCCTTAGGTATAAATGTGTAATGCGGGAGGTGAATTAAAGAATGAATAGGACAGAGATAGGTCAAAGGACACTTGCCTCCACCAACCGACTGCTGCTCAGGGGCTTCTCCTGCGAATTCCTCGGGTTCTTCAACCGGATCGTTCTCTATGCGAGCGCAAACATACATACATCCATCCACATGTTTAATACAAAAGAACAGTACACCATACAAGGGAACGGGTAAAACAAATATGCATCAAGTGTGACATTTGACATCGCATTTGTTATGGTTAGAAAGAAACGGGGAAAGGTCTCGCAGGGGTTTAAAGTTTATGCACTAATGATTAGTCACAACTGGTTCTTAACAAAAGAATTCTGTTATATATATATACTAATGGGAACCTAATCATTTTTAGTTGATCAACATTGCACGAGATAAACAATTAACTACATGAATCAATAGCATAACGGAATTTTAAATTAAACTTCCTATTTTCCATAGCATGAACAATGATCAGTCTACCTAAAATAAAGTAACCATGATCACAGAAAGTAAATAAAATAAAATAAAAAAAATAAAATAAAAAAAACAGAGGGGGGCGGTTGAACCGGCCCTGGGCTGGGCGGCCGAGCTGGGGCGGGCGCGCGGCTGAGCTGGGGCCGGGGCCGGCCGAGCTGGCGGCCGAGGCCGGCCGAGCTGGCGGCCAGGGCCAGCCGAGCTGGCGGCCAGGGGCGGCTGGGCGAGGGGGGCGCGGCCGGGGGGGGCTGGCCGGGGGCTGGCCGTGGCCGGCCAGGGGGCGGCCGGGGCAGGCCAGGGGCGGCTGGGGCCGGCTGGGCGCGGCCGAGGGCCGGCCAGCGGCCACGGCGGGGCTGGGGGGGGGGTGGTGGCCGGCGCGGCCAGGCCTTGGCCGGGCAGGGAGGGGGAGAGGGGAGGAGAGGGGAGGGAGGAGAGGGAGGAGGGGGGAGGGACTCACCGGCGGGGGGGGTGGCCAATCCGGCAGGGGGCGGCGGCCGGCGCTAGGGCAGGGGCGGGTAGGGGTAGGGCGGCGGCTTAGGTGGGGAGGGAGAGAAAATGAGAGGGAGAGGGAGAGGATTGGGGGAAAAAGAGGAGGTGGGGGGGCGGCTGGGCCTCTTTGGGCCCAAGAGGGGGGCGCCAGGGGCTTGGGCCGGCCGGGGTCGGCCCAGGGCGCGGGAGAGAGAGAGAAAGAGGAGAGAGAAAGAGAGAGAAAGAAGAAGAAAGAAAGAAAAGGTTTTCCGCTTATTCTCGAAATCCGATCTTTCCACATGAATGCATTTGCACTTTCAAAGCAATCAAAAGAAATGCAAGGTTCGGCATGGTGCATCAAACAACATAAAGTATCTTTAGAGTTTTTCTTACACGGGAAATCCAAACCGAATCCCGCTAAAACTTTGGAAAAGGTCAAGGTTTAGCGAGAGGAAAAAGAAAAGGAAAAGGTAACGCCCGAATTTTGGCGAGTAAAGAAAAGAAAAAATTCAACTGCAAAATTCGGGGCGTTACATAGATGCACACAAATAAAGTAGTGACCCTATCATTGATCTATATAACTTTTGATCTACAGGTTTACCTTCTTCATTTAGGTCGAGGTGTCCATTTGATGACATTGGAGTCTTGGCGTGCTTTGCCTTTTCCATACCAAACTTCTTGAGCATATCTTGCGTATATTTAGTTTGGCATAGAAAAGTACCTTCCTTGAGTTGTTTGACTTGAAATCCCAGGAAGTATTTAAGCTCACCCATCATAGACATCTCAAACCTGTTCGTCATTACTTTGCTAAACTCTTCACAAAATTTTTCATTAGAACTACCAAATATAATGTCATCGACATATATTTGGCACACAAATAATTCATTGTCAACTTTGCGAGTAAATAATGTAGAGTTAGCTTTTCCTATTGTAAACCCATTCTTAATTAAAAAATCTTTAAGGCAATCATACCAAGCTCTAGGGGCTTGTTTAAGCCCGTAGAGTGCCTTGTGAAGTAGATAGACATGATTTGGCTTCCTTGGGTCTTCAAAGCCCAGCGGTTGCTCCACATAGACCCTCTCTTGTAGTGGACCATGTAGGAAACGGGTGACGCCTAAGAGGGGGGGGGTGAATTAGGACTTCTAAAACTTTTACTAAACTAGGCCACTATTAAATCCCTAGAGCAAAACCTATGCAAATAATCAAAACTAGAATGTGCAAACTAGGTTTTGTCTAAGTGTTGCTATCTCTACCGCAAAGGCTAAGTTTCAATCTACACTAAATAAGTATGACAATAAGATTGAAACTTAAATGCTTAATATAAATGCGGAATGTAAAGAGCTAAGTAGAGAAGCAAACTCTCGTGGATGACGCCGGTATTTTTACCGAGGTATCCGGAACCACGCAAGGTCCCGACTAATCCTCGTTGGTGCCCCTACGCAAAGGGAAGCCCACGCGAGGGCCAAGCACCACGGTCGAGTAACTCCGTAGAGAGCCGCGGGCCTTCTCCACGCGCAAGTGGTGCTCCGCTTCCGGCTCCTCTCGGACGCTCCCCACCGTCTCCACTATCGAGCTTCCGGCCGAAACGCCGCGGGCCTCGTTCCCTCCGGTACACGGTGGCGGCCGTGACACAAACGTGGTTGTCACGGTCTCGCAAGACTCTCGCCCCACTCGGTACAATTACAACGACTCACGTAAGAGCCGAGGGGTTGTGTGGTTTTACAAAACTCACTCAACTAACTAGGGTTCACCTAGAGCAAGCGCTAAAGCGGTCTAACGAACCTAAGCACTTCGCAAAGCACCTACGCTAATCACCGAGTGATTCTATTAAGCACTTGGGTGTTTGAGCACTTGGAAATATGCACTATGTGTCTTGGTATGTTGCTTGGGCTCTCACACTTGAGAATGGCCGGTTGGGGTGGTATTTATAGCCCTCACACCCCCAACTAGCCGTTGGACAGAAAGCAGCAGCTTTCTGTTGTCGGGTGCACCGGACAGTCCGGTGCACCACCGGACACTACACAGTAGATGTCTGGTGCACGCCACGTCAGCCGACCGTTGGCGCCTGTAGCAGTCGACCGTTGGATCCGACCGTTGCCGTCTGCCCATGGCACACCGGACAGACCGGTGCTATAGCCAGAGAGCGCCTGTCTGTGGCCTCTCTGCGCAGACTGTCCGGTGCACACCGGACACCAATGTCCGGTGCGCCACCAGGCGCTGGCTGACAGCCCTCATCTTGGATTTCTTCGCTGATTTCTTCGGGCTTCTTTGTTCTTGAGTATTGGACTCCTATGCATCTTTTTATGTCTTCTTTTGAGGTGTTGCATCCTCATTGCCTTGGTCCAATTCTCTTCGCATCCTGTGAACTACAAACACAAACACTAGAAAGCTTATTAGTTCACGGATTGTGTTGTTCATCAAACACCAAAACTCAATTAGCCAAATGGCCCGGGGTCCATTTTCCTTACAATCTCCCCCTTTTTGGTGATTGATGACAACGCAACCAAAGCAAGCAAATAATACAAGTATTTGAATGAAAATATACAATCTACTTGCTAAGATGCATGATTGTCCCCACAATGTGATATTATGGACTTAAGCCTCCCCCTAACTCCATAATTCACTTACTTCCTATTTTTGGACCAAATAACCAAAACCACTTAAAAAGCCATTTGTAGATATAAAATTTTAAATTGGTGGTGTTTGGTGTTTGATATAGTTTTCATTGCTTTGGTCCCTAAACTTCTCCCCCTTTGGCATCAACCACTGAAAAGGAAGACATTAAAATCATGTAGGAAGTAAATAAAAGCTTGCCCTCATCAAGAATTGTATCAAATGATATCACTAGAAGGATATTAAATTAAACTATGTGAATGATACCACTTGAAAAAGTCCTCAAAAGATTACTCCCCCTAAATGAGTTGTCTCCTTTAGAAAGAGTTTTTCTCCCCCTTTAGAGATGAAGAAATACTCCCCTTGACAGAGATCCTCTACTTAGGAAAAAGCGTGTGAAAATTAGAGGTGCAAGACATGATTTGAAAAGACTAACTTCCCTTATGCATAGGTAACAGAATATGAGTTAACTACTTATGCATTTTTAGCAACATGGAAGCATATGATATGAAATATAGTCTAATCAAATATTGGAGAAGACATGTAAATGATACTGAAAGTAGTCTCAAAAGATACCAATTGAAGATTAATGGCGAGCTTGAGAGACATGAGAGTTCTTGGAGATTTTGCAGTGGAAGATTGTTGTCTTTCTTCGGGGACTTCATTTTCCTTACAATGAGACTATCACATGAAATAGACTTGAAAAGGTGTTAGTCTCAAAGTGTTAGATTATAGAGTAACCTCCCCCTAAAGGTGTGCATACAAGTTTTGAATACTTGTAGGAGACATGCACTTTGATTTGATATCAAGAGGGGCAAATTATCCATAATCCAAACTTTGGCACATATAAGTTAAATGATACACTTTGTAGAAATCAAAATTTTCAATTGATGCATCATTTACTATGGAGTGATATAAAAGCTATGTGCCGTGCTTTAACTAAACATTTTAAGCCATGTAGGTTTGCTTAAGTATATGAATTAAAAACAAGCAATCCTACCATATGATTTACCTAGTATGCATGATTTTAAACAAAAGTACATAACAAATGTAATACTAGGCAAGAAAGGTAAACTAGATAAAAGGTAAATAGATACGCATATCTAAAAACGAAGAATACAATAAAACTAGTTACCTTAGTCATGGGTGGGAAATTTGGGTCCAAAGTTTTCACTAACCCACTTGGCAATAAACTTGATCCAATATGATGTACCCCATGATATACATCCCAACTTTGCCAAGTCTCCAAATTTCCCGACGACCTTCGGTCCACTCACTTCCCTTTCGGGATCCAAACCTTCTTGGTGTTTCTCATGGTTGAAATTATCTCCTTTGGCACCCAGATGCGTTTGGCCCCTTTTCCTTTGTTGGCTTGCTTGTTGGCCTTGATTGCTATCACCTTTCCATTCTTTTTCTTCTTGATCAAATATGGTGTAGCAGCCTTTTTATCCACCTTTTTGATGTAGGTGTTGGAGATTTTGCTTGATGGCTTTTGCTTGAGCTTTTGCCTTTGTTTATCCCCGGTCATCGCCTTGCATTGGAAAGACTTGTGGCCTTCCTTGTGGCATAGCCTACAAATCACAGTTTCTCCCTCTACAGGCTTGTTCACTCCCGCAGTGGTGTTATCCTGTGGAGGTCGGATTTGTTTGGCTTTGCCTTTCTTGTCATACAAAGCCTTGCCAAGGCGAGCCACTTCTTGCTTTAATTGTTCATTTTCCTTTGCAACCTCATCCGTACATGTTTCTACAACAATATTCTCAACAACAACTTGGTTGCAGGGGTTAGAATCATCAATTAAATCAAAGCAAAAAGTAGAAGCATCTTTCTTAATTATTTCAGGTATTTCAACTAAAGATGCTACTGGGGTGCTACCAATGTTTTCTAGCTTAGTAGTTAGCTCATTGTTGTGTATGCTAAGAATTTCCATTTTCTCTAGCAAATTTTCAATAGCTTCTTGGGAGCTGGCTAACTTAGCCTTAAGTTTTTCATTCTTTTTAATAAGGCTATCATCGGTAGCAGTGGATGGAGCACTAGATTCTAATAGCTCAATTTTAGTTGATAGCTCACTATTTAAGTTTGCAAAAGTTTCAAATTTTTCTAGCAAACCTTTGTAATCATTTTGAGAGCTAACCAACTTATTTTTCAAAGTTTTAAGTTGAGCTTTTTGCTTAGTGCAAACATCCTGGAAAAATTCTACGGCTTCCGCAAGCTCATTTAGAGAGGGCTTTCCCTCACCTTCATCATCACTACTACTTTCATCACTAGAGGATGGAATGCTTTTGTTACCTCTTGCCATAAGGCATTTGTGTGATGACCGTGATGATCGTGACGAGGACCGGTGGCTGCGCGTCCTTGGAGGTTCATCTTCACTTGAAGAATCATCCCAAGTTCTAACACTTGTTAGCGCATTGCCTTTGCTCCTCTCCTTTTTGGGTTTGGCCATATTTGGACAGTTGTCCCTGAAGTGGCCCTTCTCCCCACATGCGAATCATCCTCTCTTCCTTTGCTTTTTCCTGTCAATGTTAAAGAGAAGATCCTCGACCTGCAGGGGCACACCCATTAGATTAATCTTGTGGATCATCCCCATTACCTTTCCGACGCGTCGGATTGTCTCTTCGTCCTCGGAGGATGATGTGCATGGTTGATTATCTTCATCGTCATCACTTTCTTCTTCTTCCTCTTCTTCACTTGAGGAACTTGGAGTGGGAGCCTTCTTTTTGCCCTTCCTTTCATTACATGCAAAAGCATATGGTCTTGAGGAAGTTGGCTCCTCTCCCCGACTCATTTTTCGCGACATCTCAAAAGCCGCGATTTTCCCAATCACAATGGTCAGGGTCATGTTGCTCAAGTCCTCCATGTTGTGAAGGATGGTGATGATGCTCCCATATCTTTGTTGTGGTAGCAGGGAGATAATCTTCCTCACAATGTCCGCATCACCTAGCTTATTAATGCCAATAGAGTTGAGCTTATTGATTATTAGATTCAAACGAGAATACATGTCTCTAACAAGCTCATCGTCTTTCATAGCAAAAGAATTATACTCATTTAAGACTAGGCAATGTTTTTGCTCACGGACATTGGATGTGCTGTCATGGAGCTCATGCAATTTTAGCCAAATCTCATTAGCAGTTTTCAAGGTAAATACTTGATTAAAAATATCCATGCTAAGAGATTCATACAAGCAGTTTTTAGCTCTAGCATTTAATGAATTTCTTTTTCCTCACTCGTGGTGGGTTTCTCGGGATTCTTGATAGGTTTCATCCCGTCACGAGTGACTCTCCAAACACCTAGATCAACGGCCTCTAGGTAACAAGCCATTCTAGCACTATAATATGGGAAGTTAGTGCCGTCGAAGTGTGGTGGCCTATGGGTATCCATCCCTTCCTCTAAAAAGCGTCGGCTCTTTTAGCGGTGAAGCTAAAGCGTTTCAAATGAGCCAAACCGGGCTCTGATACCACTTGTAGGAAACGGGTGACGCCTAAGAGGGGGGTGAATTAGGACTTCTAAAACTTTTACTAAACTAGGCCACTATTAAATCCCTAGAGCAAAACCTATGCAAATAATCAAAACTAGAATGTGCAAACTAGGTTTTGTCTAAGTGTTGCTATCTCTACCGCAAAGGCTAAGTTTCAATCTACACTAAATAAGTATGACAATAAGATTGAAACTTAAATGCTTAATATAAATGCGGAATGTAAAGAGCTAAGTAGAGAAGCAAACTCTCGTGGATGACGCCGGTATTTTTACCGAGGTATCCGAAACCACGCAAGGTCCCGACTAATCCTCGTTGGTGCCCCTACGCAAAGGGAAGCCCACGCGAGGGCCAAGCACCACGGTCGAGTAACTCCGTAGAGAGCCGCGGGCCTTCTCCACGCGCAAGTGGTGCTCCGCTTCCGGCTCCTCTCGGACGCTCCCCGCCGTCTCCACTATCGAGCTTCCGGCCAAAACGCCGCGGGCCTCGTTCCCTCCGGTACACGGTGGCGGCCGTGACACAAACGTGGTTGTCACGGTCTCGCAAGACTCTCGCCCCACTCGGTACAATTACAACGACTCACGCAAGAGCCGAGGGGTTGTGTGGTTTTACAAAACTCACTCAACTAACTAGGGTTCACCTAGAGCAAGCGCTAAAGCGGTCTAACTAACCTAAGCACTTCGCAAAGCACCTACGCTAATCACCGAGTGATTCTATTAAGCACTTGGGTGTTTGAGCACTTGGAAATATGCACTATGTGTCTTGGTATGTTGCTTGGGCTCTCACACTTGAGAATGGCCGGTTGGGGTGGTATTTATAGCCCTCACACCCCCAACTAGCCGTTGGACAGAAAGCAGCAGCTTTCTGTCGTCGGGTGCACCGGACAGTCCGGTGCACCACCGGACACTGCACAGTAGATGTCCGGTGCACGCCACGTCAGCCGACCGTTGGCGCCTGTAGCAGTCGACCGTTGCCGTCTGCCCATGGCACACCGGACAGTCCGGTGCACACCGGACAGACCGGTGCTACAGCCAGAGAGCGCCTGTCTGTGGCCTCTCTGCACAGACTGTCCGGTGCACCACCGGACAGTCCGGTGCACACCGGACACCAATGTCCGGTGCGCCACCAGGCGCTGGTTGACAGCCCTCATCTTGGATTTCTTCGCTGATTTCTTCGGGCTTCTTTGTTCTTGAGTATTGGACTCCTATGCATCTTTTTATGTCTTCTTTTGAGGTGTTGCATCCTCATTGCCTTGGTCCAATTCTCTTCGCATCCTGTGAACTACAAACACAAACACTAGAAAGCTTATTAGTTCACGGATTGTGTTGTTCATCAAACACCAAAACTCAATTAGCCAAATGGCCCGGGGTCCATTTTCCTTACAGACCATTTAGAAACGCGCTCTTGACGTCCATTTGATATAACTTGAAATCATGGTTAGTAGCATAGGCAATTAATATTCTTATTGACTCTAACCTTGCTACCAGCGCATATGTTTCACCAAAATCAAGTCCTTCCACTTGAGTGTAGCCTTGAGCAACCAATCGTGCTTTATTTCTTGTAACCACGTCATGCTCATCTTGTTTGTTCCTAAAGACCCATTTTGTCCCAATCACATTTTGCTTGGGTCTTGGAACCAAGGACCAGACTTCATTCCGGGTGAAGTTGTTCAATTCCTCTTGCATGGCAATTATCCAATCCGGATCACCTAACGCTTCTTCAACCTTAAGTGGCTCAAGAGAGGAAACAAACGAGTAAAATTCACAAAAATTTGCTAGACGAGATCGAGTTGTTACCCCTCTCCTGATGCTACCCAGGATGTTGTCCACCGGATGATCTCTTTGAATAGTGTCATGACTCGAGGATGAGACACTGATGGTTGTCTTTGAATTTGTTCCTCCTCATCATCTACTTGATCAATAGCCACTTCACCATCAATACTTTCATGTTCATCTTCTACCACCGTTGGCATCCTTTGGGGTTGATGATTTTCTTCAAGATTTGGATGACTTGAGGTTGATGGGTTTGCTTGGGTGAAGGATTTGTCACCCACCACCTTTGCACCCACATCAAAAACCTCATTGGTCATCCATAAAGTTCCTTCATCATCATCCTTCTCTTGAGGTCTTACCTCACCTATTGCAAGTCTCTTTATAGCCTCACAAGGTGGTTCTTCATTTCCTGCAGTGCCATTAGAAACGTGCCCTTGCGAGCCATTAGACTCATCAAATGTCACGTCTATCGCTATTTCAACAAGATCGGTGGTATTGTTGAAAACGCGATATCCATGCACATTTGATGCATAACCAAGCAAGAAACCCTCATCCACTCTAGGAGCAAACTTTGAGCTCTTGACTTTCTTGTTTAGAATAAAACATTTACAACCAAATACTCTAAAATAATCAACTTTAGGTTTGTTACCAGTGAGGAGTTCATAAGCTGTCTTCTTGTAGATCTTATGAAGATAGAGATGGTTGATTGCATGACAGGCGGTGTTGACCGCTTCTGCCCAAAAGTTGTCAGGTGTCTTGTACTCATCTAACATAGTTCTAGCTGCTTCAATTAGAGTTCGGTTCTTTCTTTCCACAACACCATTTTGTTGTGGAGTATAAGGAACCGAGAACTCATGTTTGATTCCTTCTTCACCTAAGAATTCTTCAACACCTGTGTTCTTGAATTCCGTCCCATTATCACTCCTCACTTTCTTGATTTTGAGCTCAAACTCATTTTGAGCCCTTCTCATGAATTTCTTCAAAGTTTCTTGAGTTTCACCTTTATCACTTAAAAAGAAAACCCAGGTGAAACGAGAATAATCATCAACAATGACTAAACCATACTTACTACCACCAATGCTGATGTAAGCCACAAGTCCGAAGAGGTCCATGTGAAGAAGCTCCAGTGGCCTTTTTGTTGTAACCACATTCTTTGATTGATGTGGGACTCCATGTTGCTTTCCCGCTTGGCATGCGCCACAAACCCTATCTTTCTCAAACACAACATTTGTTAGTCCAATAATGTGACCATCCTTTTGAAGTTTGGCCAAGTTCCTCATGCCAACATGAGCTAGCCGGCGATGCCAAAGTCAACCCCTGTCAGATTTTGCCACTAAACAAGTCTCAGGCGTCACTCTACTTGTTGTGAAATCAACAAGATAGAGTTTGCCCTTCAAGCGACCTGTAAAGGCAACAGAGGAATCCTCCCTTCTAAGGATCTTCACATCCACATCAGAAAATAAGCAATTATAACCCATTCCACAAAGTTGTGAAACGGACATCAAATTGTAGCTTAAAGAATCTACCAATAAAACATTTGAAAGTGATTGTTGGTCAGAGATAGGAATTTTACCAATACCAATCACCTTACTCTTGCCACTATCTCCAAACACAATTTCTTGTGCTTCTTGAGTTAGTTGCAAGGAATGAAACATGTCTTCCTCCCCGGTCATGTGATTTGTGCATCCACTGTCAAGCACCCAACTTGACCCACCAGAGGAGTAGACCTGCAAAACAAATTTAGGCTATGCTTTTAGGTACCCAAATTGAGTTGGGTCCTGCAGTGTTAGTTATAGCCTTGGGTACCCACACACTTCTTTTCATGACTTTTCTTTTAGTGTAGGCACCCACATATTTAACAACCAATTTCCCTAAATCCCAAGTCAACATGTAATCACAAAGATAAGAGTGAGAAATGGGAGCATTAAATTTTTCTCCACTTGTTGATGCCGCTTCCTTCATCTTACTCTTTGTGGAACTCAAGTTTACCTTTACTTGAGTTGACTTGTCATTTGAGGAGTGAATCCTCCCCAAGGCATCATATAGGGTGGTTCCCTCTATGAACTTGGGGGATCTCCACCCCTTATGCACTGTGCTAGGGTTTTCCTTGGATGAGTTGAACCCAAGCCCCCTTCTTCCATTGTTGGGCTTTAGGGACTTGTACTTGGGTTCAATTTTCTTTAACCCATCATTGCTAGAGCATCTTTTCAATATTTCTTTGACCTTCACCTGTGGGCTCTTTTTCCTTGCATGGTTAGTTAGACAACAAGAAGCATGATATTTGGCACAATGTTTGCAAAAGGTATTATTTGAGGAGCTAGACTTAGATTCAATCAATAAAGATGAAGCATTGATGTTCTTGCAATTTTCAAGTTGCACTTGAAGTTCTTGATTTTGGACATTCAAGCTTAATATGCTTGATTCAAGTGCATCCTTTTCATTTGCAAGACTAGCTATAGAGGTTTTCATATTGATTACTTCCTTTTCTTTATCCTCTATAGTTATCTTGACTAAAGATACTTCCTTAGTCAAGGCATCTAGCATTTCATCTTTATTGAGTAGCAATTCTTGAAGCTCTAGGTTTCTTTCCTTTTCAAGGATAAGCAAGTCTTCTTGAGCATCAAGAGTTGCTTTTCTTTTATCTAGCTTCTCCATCAATTTTATGATAACATTATATCCATTCAAGCCAAATTCCTTAATCATTTTATTTTTCATAGCAATTTGTTCATCATCATCATCATTTTGAAAATCATTACTAAATAAAGTTACCTTATCTCCTTTTACCATGAGGCAAGTTGGAGTGTAGGAGTCGTCTTGTAGGTTGGTGAAGAGTTGCGAGCTTGAAGTAGATTGGATGGCAACATTTGCCACCACTTCTTCTTCTTCGGAGCTAGAACTCTCTTCATCGGAGTTCCATTCTTCACCAATATGGGCTTGACCATATTTCTTCTTCTTGAAATGTCCCTTGGTCTTGCCTCCCTTTTTGAACTTGTCCTTCTTGTATTCCTTCTTGGCTTCTTGTTTCTTTTTGTTAGGACAATCCGCTATGAAATGACAGGTTTGGCCACATTCATAGCATGCCCTCTTCTTTCCTTTCCTTTGAACCTTGTCATTTTTCCTTACAAATTTCTTGAATGTTTTGATGAACATAGCTGTGTCTTCATCACTTGAGCTATCTTCATCACTTGACGTCTCGACCACTTTCTTTGCCTTGTGGTCTTTGTTCTTCTTGGGGGTGTCTTGTTCATTTGTGATCAAGGCATGAGAGTCTCTTGTCTTGATGGGGGCTTCTTCGGACTCGTGTTGTTGAATCTTTGCAAATAATTGATGAGGCGTCATATCCTCATAGTCATCACGATCCCTTATCATCCTTGCTAGACTCTTATCCTTTTCTTTGTATGCTCTCATGAATAGTCTTGTGACCTTGGAGTCACTCCAATCTTCACTTCCAAGTACTCTTATCTTGTTTACTAACACCATCAATCGATCAAAGAGTGATTGAAGCGACTCACCCTTGATCCAATCATATCTAGCAAGCTCACTCTCCAAAGCTTCAACTCTATGTCTCTTAGCTTTGGGATCTCCTTCATGTGACATTTTAAGAATGTTCCAAATGTCACGAGCATCTTCTCTTCCTTGAACTTTCCGGTATTCTTCCGGACAAAGACTCCCTTTAATTATGCTCACTGCTTGAGCATTGCGATGAATCTCTTGCATCATTTTTGAGTCATCTCTTCTCCTTGGGCAGGCTTATGCATACCTACATTAACAATCTCCCAAAGACTAGGATGTACACCGATTAAATGCAACTTCATCTTATCGGCCCACTCGTCATAGTTTAACTCACTAAGAGTTGGTAACTTTCCAAGTGGGGCGGAAGAGAAGTTGGGAATAAAATTTCTAGAGTAATCGAATTGAACTTTACTAAACTCGTTACCTTTGCTTTTGGTAGATGATTCTTCGATGTTGAGACTTACCTTGCTCAACACCTTCGACACCAAAAGATCCACTAGGTCGTCATTGTAATCAAATTTTCCTTTACCTTTGTCTTCTTCGGCCTTTCTTCTTGATTCTTCTTCTTCGGCCTTTTTCTTAGCATCTTCCTCTTTCATCTTGAGGAACATCCTCTCGGCGATCTTCATGGCGAGGTTGAGGACCTTGGGTCCACTTCCTCACCGGAGGATGTGACGGGAATATCCTCGAGGATAGGATCCACATGGTCCCGTTGAGTAGACATGATCGTTTCCTCACGCGGTTAAGCGTAAAACGAGGTACGTAGCTCCAATACCAATTGAAAGTAGCCTAGAGGGGGGTGAATAGGCTACACCTGAAATTTTTCACTAAAAACTTCGAGAAAGGTTAAATTAAAGTTGCACTGGTGCAAACCGGTTCAGTTGATTTTGTTCACAACTGAACAAGTTTGAACCTGCTCAACTTAGATAAACAAATATTACGAAGTAGTGAAAGATTTTGCTAATGACTTGCCCTACGCAAGATCTACTCGAATAGATAATATGAACCAACCAACAAATTTAAAGTGCTTAACAAGAACACACAAGAACACGCGATATAACTCGAGGTTCGGCAACCACCACAAAGGTGTCCTACTCCTTGTTGAGGAGCCCACAAAGGGCCGAGTCTTTTCCAACCCTAATCCTCCACAAGCCGACCACAAAGGTCAAGGCAATCTCTTCTCAAATATGCTCAGAGAGCGGGTGATACAAACTTCTTGGGGTCGTCCACAAATTTGGAGACTCCCAAGCAACCTCTAACCGTCAAGGAACACAGGGTTCCAAGAGTAACAAATCCGCACAAGGTTAAGTTTGCAACGAGCTCAAGAACAAAGAGAATAGGAGAATCGAGATGAAAATGACAGCGTGTTAGACCGAGTTCACCTCACACCAAGGATCCTTCAAGCAATTGAAGGAGATGTGATTGCGGGTGTGAAAGGTGAAATGAATGCACTTGTTGAGAGTTTGGTCAGCCAAGATTTCGTGGGAGGAGCTGAAGTAAATGAGAGAGAGAGTGTGAGGGGGTATATAAAGGATCCCCCAAAAGCTGGCAGCCGTTGGGAGAAAAAGAGTAAAAACCGGTTGAACCGGTTTTCAGACCGGTTGAACCGGTTTCTACCAGGGGGATCCCGGTTCACTAACCTACTCAGTCGGAGACTCGACCGGTTTCAAAACCGGTTGAGTAAGGGAAAAATCCGGTTGAACCGGTTTTCCCAAAAAAATCTGCAACGACTTTTTCTGACAGCTCTGACTGTCAGACAGGTCAGAGCAGGGGTGGCAGAGGAACAGTCCCAAAACCGGTTGAACCGGTTTCAGGACTGGTTGAACCGGTTTCCAGGGCTGAAACCAAATTTTGAGTGTTTTGAGGAGGACAAAAGTGGAGTTTTTGTGGGAAGTAAAATTGGTCTTTCTCAAGGGCATTCATGATCTGGAAAAATATTCTCAAGGATGTTTTCAAAGGGTTTTGAACTTAGCTCATTGCATAACTTACTTAACCATTGCGGATCCCTCTTAATTGTACGATGATTCCTATAACTCAAGAACTGTAAAATGAGTACCGCCGTTGTTTCAAAGCACTTGGAGCACACCATTTGATGTGGAATTTTAAATCTGCAGTGTTTTTTATTTTTATGCTCGTAAGATCTGTGCTTCTCCTGTCTGTAGAATTACTGCATACATGCTAGGAGCAAACTTGTTAGAATCTCTATTTGTTTTGTCATTTAATCACCAAAACCCTCAATTAGGGTTGATTGCACTTACAGCAGTCGAGTACCCCGAAAGAGATGGTGGTGCTCCTCCATCATTGGTGTGGAGCAGTTTTGGGGACTCCTGGGACTGCCGACAAGACCTCCCGTCGCAGGGTTTTGACACTCCTGCGGGAGACGAGCTCCCAGCTTCCGCCGTACATGACATACAGCTTCTTTCGACGGTCGTCGTCGTTGCCGGAGTTGGTTTCTTCGACAAAAATGTCCTCAAGGTTTCTCTCAGGCGACTGGTAGCCGAGGTCCTGTCCCCCCACAGCCGCAGCCCTTTCGTCGTCCTCTTCCTTGTGTAGCCAGCGACGAGGCGGCGAGCCGTCCTTGGAGGACTGCTCGCGCCGCTTGCTGATGCGCCTTGCGAGTTTGATAATCTCCCGGCAGTCTGTGGCACTGTGACGGCTGTTGGGGTGCACTGGGCATGTGTTGTCGTTGCCTTCTTAGGGCCGTGAGCGCTTGTTGCGCTTACCCTGGCCTCCAGCCGTGACAATGATGACTAGAGCAGCAACCTGTTGCTTCTCGCAGCCACGACCCTTGTTCCTCTTTTTCTTTTTGCCATCGCCCTGGGTGTCAGCACCCGAACCGCCCGTCTGGGTGACCCCAGCTTGTGGCGCCGAGTGCCAAGCACGGCCCTCAGCGGCTCTGGCACATTTATCAGCCAGGGCGAAGAGTGTGGTGACGTTGTCCACATCGCGCATGGCCAGCTTCTCTAGCATCTTTTCGTCACGCACCCCCTGGCCGAAAGCTGTGATGATGGAAGCATTTGAGATACGAGGGATTGTCCCACGTACCTTGGTGAAGCGGGAAATGAACGCCTGGAGGGTTTCCCTGGGTTCCTGCTTTACTGCATGGAGGTGTGCTTCTACACCATGCTGCTGGTAGGCGCTGGCAAAGTTCGCCATGAACCGCGCGCAGAGCTCTTCCCAAGAGTATATGGACCCTGGGGCTTGGTTCATGAGCCAAGTCCGGGCTGGCCCAGTCAGAGCCACGTGGAAGTAGGTCGCCATTACGGCGGTGTCTCCACCTGCCGCTGTAATGGCGGTGACGTAGACCTGCAAGAAATTCTGATGGGTTTGTCGTACCGTCGTACTTTTCTGGCAGGTGTGGACAAAACTTGTTTGGCCACGATGCCATGCAGAGGTGGTCCGTTAGGGCGGCGCAGCCTACTCCGGCCAACGGGATGCTCGTCTGGAATCGGGCATCTCTCGGGCCCTGTGGCACGACCGCGGCGAAATCTTGCTCCAGGTTGTGACCCCCGAGGCTCTGGCAGCACTCACGCGCCCTTCCTAAAGAGAGACAGGCATTCTTGCCCGCCCGCCTGCGGTTGAGCTCGTCCTGTAGGTCTTCTAGTCTCTCTGGGGGGACTTGTGTATCTTCTGCCGCTCGTCTGCGATTAAGCTCTGCTCGCAGACCTTTGGTCGGCGCAGCCCTCACCGAGGGCGAGCGCACCGAGGCCGACGCCTCGTACAGGCGTCGGGACGATTGAGGCCTGGGCCTGACCGAGCCAATGTGTGCTATACCAAGGAGGCGATCCATGTCGTCGCGCCATTGTCCCATAGCCCCCGGCGAGGCTATGGAGCTTGGTGGGTGACGCAGCAACTCCCTGGCCGCGGAGAGCGCTCCGGCGGGAGCGACCCCCGATGGAGTCCGGAACGCCTGCGCCAGTGTGTGCTGCCGTGCGGGGCGCACAACTGCGGCATCAGGCGCCTGGCAGTCGGAATTCTGCGACGTAGCGGATGCGGTCCCCTCCTCCAAGAGGAAATCTTCGGAGGTCTCATCTTGGTGCTCGGCGATATGGACCATGGTGTCGATCAAGTAACAAGCAAAAATCTAAAAGCCTACGCCCCTACCTGGCGTGCCAAATGTCGGAGGGTAAATCTCTCCGGGCAGGTGGCGAATTGCACCCACCCTAATTCCTAAAATGAGGAGGGGCCTAAGCGTCTTGCTTGTTACGAGGTTGGTGGATGAACACACGAAAGCACACGAGGGTTTAGAGTGGTTCGGGCCGCCGAGGCGTAACACCCTACTCCACTGTGTAATGTATTGTGAGTCTGAGCTTGGATCTGTCCTGTATCATCGCATGCCTCCTCTTTTATAACTGAAGGGGGCATGCACAAAGGCACTGAGCCCCGACATGTGGGCCCTAGGACATAGAGAATATAACACTTGGGACTATAAATATTTGCTGCCGGGGCAATCCCCTTGTGTCCTGTCGTCCGAGATCTATGTATCTTCGGCGTGCAGGGGAAGCTTCTTGCAGAAGGGATAATGAGCACGATGCGTCGCATGGCACGGGCGCATTGTTCGATGATAGATTGGACAGGCACGCCGTCTGACGATGTCTGCCATCGGAGTGGACTGGACGCATTAAATACCGAGGGGGCACATCGTCCGTTAGCCTGGTGGCAGGCGGCGTGTTCTCTCCGCAATAAATGCGGAGACCGCGCGACCTCAGTGGCCTGACGTCAGACTCCGTCGGTCGGCTTATGTCATGAGCCAAAGCCACGCGGCAGCAGCGGGTCTCTATCCGAGCGGGGAGCGTGGTGCAAGCCCCGGACACGTGCCAGCACCAGACCCCTTCCAGGGCGGGGCCTGGGTATTCCCTGCCCCAGAATCCTGAGACCCGTTGGTGATCTGTCCGGACCCCACACGGAAGGGTCTGGGATCTTTCTCGGAGGTCTGCCCGTTATGCACGGGGTCCGGTGTTTTCCATGTGGCAGGCCCGGACCTACTGCGTGTATCCGGAGCACGCTTTTTCCCTTGGCCGCGTGGCGACTCCAAGGCGGCTGATGTTGCACGACGGTGAGCCGCTTGCCGCGCAACTATAGGCTTTACCGCCGGCACGGTGTCTATACCTTGTAACCAGGGGTACCCCTGTTTCAAGGTACCGACAGATATGTTTACCGATCGTATTTTAGATTTCGACCGTTACGGGTGTATTTTCCGCATCAAACTTTCATTTCCGATGTTTCCGAAATACCGGTATCGTTTCCGTTTCCGGAGTTACCGTTTTCGATTTTGTTTCCGATAAAAAATATGAAAACGGTAATGGTTTTAGTGTTTACCGACCGTTTTCATACCTAATTATGAACCATGAATTAAATTAAAGTTTCTAATTCCTCACAAAAAAAGAAAGAGTTTCTAACAAGCCTTGTCAATTTTATCCAGGGTCCACTGAACAACTAGACCCCGTTTGGTTCCTTTTGGATCCTTTTATCCTTAAAATCTAGATATTATGAAGAATCTGGATTCTAGACTTTCAGAATTTGGAAGTCTATTTTAGGTCTATTTGGTACATAGTTCTTCCTCAAGTCCTGCTTCAGAGGAGCCACTTTGTACCTCTGCGGGCTGAAGGCCACAAAATGGGCTTTGGCCTTATATATTTGTACCACTATATAATCAACGAGTAAACTTTGCTAAAACCTACGCAAGTAAATCACCTCTACACTTATCACCTCTACTACATCCATTCAGTAAATCGCACCCATATATAACACATCTTTAAACCAATTGTTCAGATTACTAAATAATATCTATTTTACTCAATCAAATCCAATAATCAATATTACTTCCTCCCGTCGTCAACCTCTCTACCTCCTCTCCCTCCCTGCACCACCGCTGCCCCTCTGAGACCCAGTCGGCAGGGGCGGAGCCAAGGGGGGGCTAACAGGGGCCATGGCCCCTCCCAAGGCTGAGACACGTACAAGAGAATTATATATATAGTCTAAGTTTTATGTATCTAAATATATATACTCTAAATTTTGTGCAGCATAATTAATCAAAGGTTTAATAAAGTGGTTGGTAATATATGATCCATAACTCTATTATAGTATGCCAATCAAAGTATAAAAATAGATAAAGAATATAAGATATAATATTTGTTGAATGATCAATCGATGCATGTAACGTCAAACCTAATTCGCTTGTAGACACTGATATCTGAACCCCACCCCTTTATGATTCATCATATCGTCTGGTTAGGTAACTGTCGATTGCCACTGACCACTTAACTTGCCTCTGCCATAGCCCCACAACCAAAGCCCAAAGAATATGATCACGCGAAGCAACAGAATGAGCGCCAACAACTTATATACATACTACATTAGATCTTGTGAATAATAAAATCTACAAATTTCAACTAAAGTTGTCACATGATAGTTGATGTGTACATGATAAATTTGACATGTACCGACGTAGGTTGACAAATTTTCATGGATCCTGGATGCTAGTTAGATTTTTGAATTCTCTCAAAAATTTGTTAGCTGCCTCATGGATACTAGAGTCATTATATAAAAGTTAAATCTCATTAGACAGATATTCATCGTTAAATCGTCTTTATTATTTTGGTATTGTTCTTGCGTTACAACTTTAGTTCAATATATCAATTAGCTAGAAAATGGACTCATGAACTAAAATAATTTATAAAGATCTAGAATTCTTATTCCATATCGAGTGCTTAAACTTTATAACATTATACAAATTTTTTTATCATATAGTATTAATGAATTGACCAGCCCCCTTATATCGTAATCCTAGCTCCGCCCCTGCCAGTCGGCCCCCTTCCCTCTGTAGATTCGCTAGCTGCAGGCCTGCAGCAACACGCCAACGCCCAGCTCTGCTTGCAGGATGCCATGCCATGCCTCGATGTCTGTAGCCTGCCTGACCCAGGGAGTGTACTAGTACCGGCCCGTGCGTCGGTGCGTGCACGTTCTCACGCACAGGTGACAAGTCAGGCCGGCCAGGACTACTGTCGCGTCACCGGAGTTCGTGCTTTTACAATATTGATTTTCTCCGGTAGCGACGGCCTTGTAGATTGTACTAATGGTCGCCGGTGGAGTAGAAAAAATGTCCTCGAGCTCTAGGCTATCCGTACTCACACTACTCTAAATTTGTACTTTAAAAAAATATTCTATTCTCGTCAGCAAAATTACCTACTCTATACTATAATCCTCCGCAGTCATATTTAGTCTATACTCAACCCTATACCTACTATTATATATTTTTTTTTCACTTCAGTGCCTTGCTGTACCGCCTGCATGCACTCAGTGCGTATATAGCGTAGTAGGAAAGTACAACGCTTTATATGGCGTTTTTTTGTATCCACGCTATTTTAGCGTGTCTGAACGAGTTGCCGCTGCAGCAAAAAACCACTGTAAATTGGACTCTATCTGAATAGCGCTTCAGGTCCAGTAAGCTACTGCGGGCAGCCTTATGCATTCCAGAACAAAATATATATGCCGCACAAGTTTGAAATGAACTTTGAGGCGCAGAGCGTTAACGTTACTACTCGTCAGTAAGCAGCTATCAGCTTGTTCGCTGCGGCTTGCTGCGGCTGCGGCTGCGGCTGCGGCTTCTACAGTATTTTTCTCTCTATGGATTGCAGCTGCAGCAGTCCAAACAGCTGCAACAGTGCCGGCTTGCAGCCAGCCGAACAGGGCCTATGATTGAACGAGCTACTCGTCAACCGGGGAGGCACGTTTGTTTTACGAAATATAACGTAAATAAAAACGATAATAATTTACACTTAATAACAAGTTTTAACATAAATAGTATCAGTTTCTAAAGTTTAGTCTAATAACTAAAGTAACCAAACATGACCGGATTTATGTGGTGTTTGAATACAGTAAAGATAATAGTTATTAGTTAAAATTAGCTAAGAGATCTTCAAGAGCCCCCTAGAAATTAACAGCTCAAAATCAGTTTTAAGGGACATCTAAAAAATTAGTGGGTGTATATTTTAATTTTTTCTCTAACAGATCCCTTAAAACGGCAGATTGTTTCTGGGTAGTCCAAAAAAAACCCCTCATTTGTAGCTACAAATGAGAGAGTTTTAAGGGCTATAAAAAATGGGAGCGTTTAAGGGGAACTGTTGACACGTTTTTGTGTTTTCCCAAAAAAAATGATTTAGGAGAGACCTCTGAAAAAGCTCTTAGAGATGCTTTAAAGACATCCAAACACAATAGCTAATAGTTCAATTATTAGCTATTAATTAAATTAGTTAATAATTAGGTAACTATTTGTTAGCTAGTTAATTTCGTCGGTAATTTTTAGCCAACTAATTATTAGGTATAGTATATTCAAACACTCTTTTTAACAAACATGATTTAATACATAGAATCAGTTTACCTTTTGGTCATCCACTTTTTGCGAGGTGTCCAAGGCTACGAGTGAAGAAAAGTCGCTGGTAGCGCCTTTATCTTTTTACCGTCCTATCCTTATCCTGTACTATTGTACAGGCTAGCTCGAACTGTAGCTCCGCCACGTGGATCGTCTCAGCGCATGCATGCATGGTCCTGGACTGCATGTACTCATGGAGGCCAGAGGCCACGGCAGAGAAGATAACCCATGTCGCACCAAGCCAAAAAAAACCCAAGAAAAACCACTACGCCCTTCTCGATCCGTCTAGAGCGTAGCGTAGCGATGGCTTTAGGCTAACGATGGCTTTAGGCTGTCTCCCGCAGCGTCTCCTAAATTTCGTCCCCTAAAAGAATATTTCCTGTACTTTACAACACACTTTAAAAGATTCTGTCCTCTATATCTTCTGTGTCTCCAGCAACGTCTCCTAAATTCGATCCCCTAAAGCTACAGTGTTAACAGAATTCCTTTTTTCTTTTCTTTTTCTGTTTTCTTTGTTTTGTACTCAATTCATGCTATTCAAAGGATGCTAAAAATTTTGTAATCAATAATTTTAGAAATAATAATCTAAAAACAATGGTTGATTAATAATTTCGAAATGTACAAAATAAATAACATTCTATTTTATGTTGTGTGTAATTATTGTCGAAAAAATGTGTCACGGTATTTGAATCGTATTAAAAAATGTTTAGACATTGTCGTGCTTCCACCGTAAGCCACGACACTTCATCAACAAGCCATCGACTAGCTTCGACTGCACGACAAGAGTATGGCTTCTCTCCGAAGCCTATCCCTTCTATAAATATTCACTACTTCAACACTTCACTCACACTTCGCATACACTCCTCCACAACAATGGACCGGTTCGTAGATTCCATATTTTTCTTAGCATGGCGCAAGACATGGAAGATGAAGACCATGAGCTCGAGGTTGCGACGTACCAACATCGTAGGCGTCGTGCACTTAATGAGCGTTGGTATGCTGGTTCCATTCCCGGTCGTGTTCGAATCCATCGTGACCATATCAGTGGTGATGCAAGAATCCGAGCCGACTACTTTTGCGCGCAACCGGTGTACACGGATGCACAATTTCGGAGGAGGTATGTTTTTTGTTACGCACATATCTATTCACGTCCATAGTACGTACTTCACACTTGTACTCAAAAAAGTTTGCAATATAGGTTTCGCATGCGTCGCCATGTGTTCGAGCGCCTCGTTGTTGCTGTGCAACAAGTGGATCCCTACTTCGTTCAACGTCCAAACTGTGCCGGTGAGCTAGGTCTATCTGCCCTTCAGAAAGTTGTTGTTGTCGTACGTATCCTTGCATATGGTGTTCCTGCGGATGCCGTTGACGAATACGTACGCATTGGTGAATCTACGGCACATGAGGCTTTGGAACACTTTTGCACCGCCATCCAAACCGCTTTTGGGGGGTACTATCTCAGGAAACCAACTCCTGCTGATATCGCTAGGCTTCTCCAAGTTGGAGAGGCACGCGGCTTCCCCGGTATGCTTGGTAGTGTCGATTGCATGCATTGGGAGTGGCGTAACTGCCCAACTGCATGGAAGGGGATGTTTACCGGTCGCGGTAAACACCCTACAATGATCCTCGAAGCTGTTGCCTCATATGACCTATGGATTTGGCATGCATACTTCGGCATGCCCGGTAGCTGTAACGACATCAATGTTCTTCAGCGTTCAAACCTGTTTGATTCGCATCTTACCGGTGATAGTCCACCAGTCACTTTCTCCGTCAATGGACACACGTACAACATGGGATATTACCTAGCAGATGGTATTTATCCGGACTGGCCAGCCTTTGTCAAGACAATCTGTCATCCGTATGATGTGAGGACACAACACTTTGCCACTATTCAAGAGTCCGCTAGAAAAGACATTGAACGAACATTTGGAGTACTACAGAAGCGATGGGCCATAGTTCGTGGTCCTGCATATGGTTGGTCTCCACAACACATTGGAGATATAATGAAAACTTGCATCATATTGCACAACATGATCGTAGAAGATGAAGGTCCTTCGTCTTTGAACACAAGCTTCGACAACATCGGAGTTTTGGCGGACACTACTCATGGTTCCATGTCGGAGCGCAATGAGTACATCAACAATAGGTATGACCAACTACATGATCCAGTTAAATATAATCAGTTGCAGGTTGATCTAATCCACCACCACTGGGCGCGGCTTGGATCGGGAGCTGCTTAAGTATGTAGTTTATGTTTGCATCATCAATAAAATGTCGTAGTGTAATGTCTAATGTCGTAGGTTCTATTTGTCCCAAGCTACTATGTGTACTACAAACAGATGAACTTCTTCATCAGATTTCTGGTTGTTCAATGTGTCATGCTGTAATTCAGGAAGTGCAATATGATTAAGCAAGTCTACTATTATCAAGTGCAATATGTTTAAGCAGAAAGATAAACTTGTTCTCGATTTCAGAAAATTGTCAAGTGCATAAACATAAACTTGTTGTCCTAAACATCACACAACAGGAAAATGTCAAGTGCACAAGTGCAGAAAATAAACTTGTTCTCGAAAACAACTAACAATACTTCCTCAAGCACTTCAATGTCTTGATCAACATTCACTTGCTTGATGATGAGCTTCCAGTAACCCTTGCCAGAATCTCCTGTTGTTTCGCCTCGTAGTACTGTCGAAGTAGGGGGTTACATTTAGTCAAATCCATGCTCAATATGAGAACCTCCTGTTCCGTGTCCTCCTTCACCTTTTGTCGTTCCATCTTCATCTTCTCTAAATTAAGCTTCTTCCTCTCCAATATCAGTTTCTGCCTCTCCTGTTTTTTCATGAACTCCAACTTCTTCTCCTCAGTTGAAGCTACTGATTTGTACACAGATAATCGTTCCAAAGAAAGCTCACCCATCCGTGTTAGGTACTCCGAATCAGTGGATGATGTGTTCTCTGATATTTGCTTCTTTGCCTTTTCCTTGGCTGAATTACGACCAAGCGGTCTCTTCGAAGTAAAGCTTGATGGAGCTGAGTCTTCACCACCATCTAAGTCAATAGTATTTGATTGGGTACCAATTGGGTTGGGTGGAGGATTTTGGTTACCCATGTGCTGGTCCATCCATTTTGGTTGATCCTTCAATATGGACCAACAATGTAAGAAATGGAAGGGCTTCTTTTCAACAGCAGCAAACCGAGTAGCCGCAAGAGATGTCTGCAAAACATATAATGCATTTCATGAACCACTGGGATGCAGTTAAGTACATTGATGAAGAACATATGCATAATAGTACATACACTAACCTTATCTGCATCAGTCATGCCACTTGGATTTTGTCGAAGCACAGCCATCATGTATCCAGCAAATGTAGAACATTGAGTTTTGATACTGTCCCACCTGCTCATGAGAGATTTTGTAGACCTCTCTGGCATTGAACCTCTGTGAGAGTTGTATGCCTCTGTAATCCGATTCCAAAATCCTTGACACTTCTGACCAGTGTTGACAATGGGATCACAACTTACAGCCAACCAAGCTTGACAAACCCTCATATCCTCTTTAGACGTGAAATTTGCTAGCTTTGTGCGTTGAGGAGCCTTCTTCACTGGAGGTGGTGCTGGTGAGCCCTGGGCTGGTATCTCAGGCGGAGGAGCAAATGCAGTGTTCTAAAACTGAGTGCCATCATCCTCGGATAGGAAAGTTCCATATTGTGCCATAACTTGGTTCCAGTCCGTACCCATGCTGTACATTGAAGGTACTCACAAAAAAATACAAGAGATTGAACTAAATAAGTGTAGTACATTTGAGGCAACCATTTCAAATAAATAGAAACCATGAGACTTTAAACAGGACAGACACAACAAAGTCACAAGTGCTGAAGACTACATATATTGGAAAGTTGATAACATTAAGCATTACCAAAGATAGGTGTCGACAAACATAAACATGGCATCAACTAAACCAGGAACTTGTGGCACATATCTGTTGTGTTCACATACAAAAGACTAGTACGACATACATAAACCTAACACATACACATATTTCCTTAGGTGCTTGCTAATCTAGTAGGGATAGGTGTCGTCGGTGGAGTAGTCACGGCCGTCGTCGTAGCCGACGATATCGTCATTGTTCAACTCTGAATCATAATCAATCAGAAGCTCATCCTCTGTTTGTGATGATTCAGCAATTGGTGAAGGGGCCATGTGCTCCATCTCTCAGTTTGTTTCCAGTGCAAGCTGATCAAGGTCGTTGGCGAGGTCCTCGATCTGAACTAATGCACGATTCATTTCATTGAGGACTGGTCCGCTAACTGTTTGGAAGGCACCGTGGACGACATCGACGATGTCGGCACAACGCTCCTCCACTACTCTGATTAAATGAGCGAGTGCTCTTCGGAGCTTTGCGTTCTCCGAATCCATGGTCTACATAAAACATATGGTTCTGTTAATATATGTACGTCAAAATTTTATGTATATCGTGGCCTAGTTCATAAATTATAATGGTAAATATACTCCGTAGCAGCTACTATTGCCAATAGCCAGTTGAAATAATGATCAAGATTACTGTATAATCTTGTGTCAAACAACTGGTGTTATGATTCAGTGTGTCAAATTGGATTATGAAGACCAGTCACCATGTTTTTGTGAATACACATCGCAATGAAATGTTCTCAATGTCAAATTGAATTATGAAGAAAGAACCTAGTGGTCATGATTCAGTGTGTGAAAACCATTCGCCAAGTCATTGTGAATACACAACGTTTCCTACAACAACATAGCTTCTAGCAGAATCAAATTTCCTTAATGTGAACATCAATTATGAAGACAAAACCTAGTGATGATGATTTAGTGTGTCAAAACCAGTCGCCATGTATTTGTGAATACACATCCATTCCTAGAACAACAAAGCTTGTAGCACAATCAAATGTTGTTACTGACAACAACAATTATCAAGTCAAAACCTACTGCTCAATGAAGCCTACAACCATCGAATGTGTGTTGGCTAAACCTTAAACCCTAGATCTAGACGAGTTCTACCATTTCAATTAATACAATCATAGAAAGCACAATGGATCTGCAATGTGTACCTTTTCCTCTTCGGATCTGGAGCACCCGACCTACTGGAAGACGATGACGATGGCGGCGACGAGATGCGCTTGCGTTTCTCCGCACCTTCCTTCGTCGGCACCGTGGATCTTCTCAGCTTCTTCGCGATGGCGGTTCGACGGCGACGAACACCGACGGTTGCACCCGAGCCTTCGATCTTTGTCTCGTCGCGGGCCACCTCCTTGCCTCCAACCACCGAGAGCGGTCCGCCGCCGGACCCGCTCGAGCACGGCCACTTGGAGCCCAGCTTGGCCGGCTCCGCCGATGAGCAGCGCCGCGAGGCCCCCTCGCCGAGATGGATCGAAGTCGCCAGCGACGGGAGTACAGCGCGCCCGGATTTTTCACCCCGCGGGAGCTCGACCCCTCGCCCGGATAGCGGCCGTCTCCAAGTCTCCACATCTAGGGTGCGTGCGGCGTCCTCTATAATTTAGAGTTCCTTGCTGGGCGCTTAAAGGATCCTTCTGAACTCTAAATTTAAAGTACAGAACGCTTTACAGTGCGTTGTTGGTGCTAGCCTTAGCCATGCCAGCTTGCCTGTAAATATCAGAGTATGCTCACATGCAGCACGGGCTCCATCTACTGGGATTCTTGTTTTAAACCCCTGACCCCCATGCATCTCGCATGGGCACGGCACGGCACGGGCCACGGTTATAAATAACCACACACCCTCAAGGGCTGAACCCAACCAAGCAGTAACATTAATCACCCACTCTACTACTCGAAGTTACTACCAGCAGCTTGCTTCAACAGTAGAAGAGAGCGAGCCGAGGATGGCGTCACCGAAGCCCTCGTCGGCGGCCCTGCTCCTCCTGGCGGCGGCGGCCGTGCTGGCGCTGGCGCGCGCGGACCTGACGCACGACAACTGCGTGAAGAACAAGAAGGTGACGGTGCAGAACCTGTGCAGCCACGACGTGACGCTGACGCTGGAGCCGCTGGCCAACAGCCCGCCGCTGTTCGCGGGCACCTACACGCTGCACCCGCGCAGCCACGCCGAGTTCCCCGTGTGCTGGTGGACGGGGCGCCTGCGCGCGCCCGACGCCGCCCAGGTGGAGTTCCACGTCGGCGTCGACGGCGGCTCCTTCTACCTGGCCCCCAACGCGCAGCCGGGCCAGCGCGTCCCGGTCTCCGTCACCCCGCACGGCTCGCCGCTGCAGGGCCGCTGCCCCGCCGTCGGCTGCGCCATCCAGGGCCGCTGCTCCGTGCACCAGGTGCCCAGCGGCGACTGCCGCAACGTCCAGGAGATGAAGATCATCTACTGCAACCCGCACGTGTGATGCGATGCGGACATGGGGTCGTCGCGCCATCTCGCGGCCTGTGTTGTGCTTTCTTTCATGTCGCCGTCGCCGTCGTGTAGTCGTGTGTCCAACCGCCATTGTCGCTAGGTTGTTGTTGATTAGCCGTTTGCTTCGCTCAGTAGCCTCGCTCTCCAGTGTATTATCACTCGCATGCATGTGATGTGAGCCACTGCACGCGTGAGTGTCACATGGGTCGTCGTCCTGTCTCGTCTCATGTGTTTCAAATTGTAGGCAGCAGAGGATCGAGATGCGTGTCTGCTTTGTTCGTGTTCACTGCTGTCAGTCTGTCACCGAGTTCAATAATTTAGCTTTGTTTCATCGGGAAATTGAATGGATGTCTGTTGTCGTTGAATCTATTTTTAATTTTTGAATAATAATAATAATATAGTTTATTTTAAATAATTAACAGATGGCTACCGTAGTTTTGAAGCGGAGGCAATATAGCTAAATCGATCTATGTGTCTCTGTAGAAAAATTTCAAACGCACACGGTCATGGCCTCATGGGGGCAGGCAGGGCAGGGCACATGTACGGTCTGATTTGTCCTACTCGAACAAAATTAATGAGGCCTCCACTTGAGATCTTGGCATTCATGGGTTGTAAGGCTATTCACAATGGAGGTTTCATGGGGTGTTTCATGTATTAATTCGCCTGCCACATCAGCTATTTTGATGACGTGTCACATCATTTAAGAAGAAAGAGTTTCATGGAGTTTCATGGGGATGAAACCATGTTAACTCGTTTCCAAGATCTTGGAAACTGTGTGAAACCTTCACTGAGAGTGTTTTGTTTCATCTTCATATAATTGAGTAAATCTATTGGTTATTTATATGCAACATTTAAGAAGTATGTTGACATATGAAATAGTGAGATGAAACTCTCTATTGAGAGAGGGTATTTCATTTATCCATAAATCTGATGTGGCATTTTTGGAAACAGTGACATGAAATCCCCGTTGTGAATAGCCTAAGGCCTGTGCCTGAGCTTTACTCACGGCCCATCATCAAAGCCTAGAGATGCCCACCTTCTTTAAAGGTCTGCTCTTTATATATTACAAACAGGGGAAAATATCCTATGCAATCACTTATCCTGGTGCAAGCATGCAATCAAGCGATCTGGTGTATCCGATCTAGATCTAATGATAACTGTTATTTTATATTTAACCCCTTCCACCTAAAATATAGTACCTATTTTACTTTTAACCCCTTCCATATGAAACCGTTGGATCTAGATTGGATGCTCTGGATAGTTTGATTGCACGCTTGCACCAAAATGAGTGATTGCACAGGATATGTCCTCTACAAACAGCTACCAGCCATGTCAAACAACTGTTTAGTATTTGTTTGGCAACTTTATTTTTTCAAGATATTTCTATTTTTAAAAGAGAATAAAATATTTTCTTTTCGAAAATAAAATTCCCTTAAAAATCAAAGAAGCCCCTACTTGAGATCTTGGCACTTATGGGTTGTAATTTGTAAGGTCTGGGCCTGAGCTTTACCCACTTATGGGGCAGAGCGCGCGGGCGCGAATCGCTATTCTCAGATCTGAGTCGTTGGATCAGGGACGGACATTTGCGATGGGGCGCGCGAGGCTTTACAGCTTAGTGGCCTGCGTTGCCTCCTCCGCGACGGCGAGGTCGCCGGAGATGAGGGCAACGGCCACGACAGGGCTCTAGGGGTTTGGAGAAAAGCTCGGGCGCGTTCAGGGCAACATGGCGAACTCAGTCATGGGCGCAACGCCGGCGCGGGGGCACCAGAGGGCGCAGAACGCGGCGGGGTGGCCTAACGCCGGCGCGGGGGCACTAGAGGGCGCAGAACGCGGCGGGGGTGGCCTAATGGCGGCGCGGATCAACTCCAGCGAGCAATTACACGGACACTAGGGCGGTAACAGGAGAAATAAGGGCATGAGAAGGTTGCTCACATCGAGTGCAGACTCAGGGGCGCTTGGGCGACGGCGGAGACGCGGGGAAGCCTCGGGTCGACGGTGGCGGACTCCGGCTGCACGGGGAAGACTCCAGTGAGCATGGACCGGGCGAACCAGAGGGGCTGGGGGTGAACCGAGGAGTGTCCTGAGTTGCTGACGGCGAGGCAGAACTCACCAAGGCAATGGGTGCGACGAGGGCTCGACGGCGATTGTAGAACGGGCGACGGACTTCGGTGAACAGCGACGGAGCTCCCTGGGCGTGCGCGCGGTGCTAGAGAGAGGGCGAGGATGTTCGGTTGGGGGCACAACTGAGCGAGGGGAGTGAGTGGGGTGCTGGCGCTAAAAGGAGGTCGGGTGCGTGCAGAGTGGCCGGGAAACACGCGACGTGGGCGCGTCCATGGTGGAGTGCGCAGACGGGAGGTTAGGGACGAGGGGTGTGGCTGACAGGCGATGGCCACCGAGGGCGGCATAGCAATGGGTGGTCAACTACTGATAGGGAGGTCCCATGGGACAATGAGAGAAAGAACGCGCACACGGATGAGTTTGGCGCTGACAGGCCTAGCCCACCGGGCAACGGGAGGGAGAGAGTGAGAGAGAGCACTCGTGCGTGGACGCGGGCGGTCGCTGGCAGGTGGGGTCCACCTGTCAGGCGACGCGGGCGCGAGCGCGCGTGGCCTGGCTGGGCCGAGCTGGCCCGGCTGGGCTAAATTGGCCTTTTCTTTTTCTCTGGAATTTCTAATGGCTTTTCTGTTTTATTTTCCTTAGGGGTTTTAATTTAAATTCAAACCAAGTTTTAAATTCAAACTAATTCAAACATGTGCAACAATTCAAAGAATATATTAAGCTCAGCATGATGCAACATTTTATGACTCGTATTGTTTTGACAAAATAAATAATTAATCCATCTCCTAATTAATTCAATTCTAGCTAAAAGAAAGAGAGAGAGAAAGAGAGAGAGTCTAGAGAGAGATACAAGAGTAACACCTGAATTTGGTAGATACTTAGAAAGAAATTTTGTACCCCCAAATTCAGGGTGTTACATCAGACAGTCCGACCGTGTCGAGGTACGCCGATCTGCTAAGCAGGGATGACACTGGTGGTATTTTTCCTAGATATGAGTTCATCGGCATACCATATAATGGCTAGGGCTGCGAATCCCTATTTGTTGCTGATGTATTAGACATAGATATATTGTTACTTGTTTCATATGATAGAAAACTAGGAGCAACAGATTTCTCCAACGAACATGTTAGTTTTCTAATTGATTCTTCTAACCCTCCAATCTGTTGTTTCATTTGATTCTGTTGCTAATCTACATATTGTTTAATAGATTGGATGTCGTCGGATTTACTTATGTTGGGAACTTGAAGCGAAGATAGAAGAGATGCGACGTCGGTCTCTCCATATTTCACAACCTTCTGGTGGCGATCCATCGTATATTGTGACAAGAATTTCTCATTCGCTTGACGCACGTAGTCCTCGTATTGATGTTGCTCATCATCTGTCGGACTTTCAACAGTCGGCTTCAGTATATTGTCCGGTGAGATATCAGTGTGATCTTTAGAACCGACCATTTGAGGGCCTGATTTTTAGTGGACCTAGACACCTAATCCCCAGCGGAGTCACCAAAAAGTGTGTTGGTGCCAATCTGGGACAAAACACTGGAATGAACCGCATGGCGGTGCTCTCCCCGAAGGCACGGACGATCCACGGTATAGGGCTAGATGTTCCGCGACCTAGGCACAGGAGTGTCTCCTCCTCTACGTACACCCAAACCGTCTGCGCCTAGGGCTCGGACGGTCCGTGATGGCGTAGAGGGTCATCTTCTTTGCAGCAGACCTAGATCTCGCTTCATGGAAGGGATCCCATCAGGGAGGAGAGATCCTAGGGTGTGCCTTGGCGTCGGCAGGCCACCCAAGATGCCTCTAGTCGACGTAGAGCCAAAGAGAGGTGAAGATTTGAGGTAGAAGAAGGCTAAACTAGGGCTAAATTAGAGTTACTTCTAATGCATAAGGTAAAAATGATAAGTAGAGTTGATTGTATCGATTATGAGGGTTCAATCGGCTGTAGCCCTTCATCTATATAAAGGGGAGGTCTGGACCCGTTATAAGTCGGTTCCCGAGTTAATCCTGTAGGTTTAGCTAACAAATCCCACAAGAAATTTGGTACCCTAAATGATTTTGTGCACGCGTGGACGGTCTGCGCCATTACGGCGGACAGTCCGGACCACAGAATGTCCGGCCTCAGGGTCGGATCGTCCGCTAGGTTATTTTCTGTGCTCAACAAATGGTTAAAGAATGCAAAAGAGTTTATGTAATATCTAAAATATTTCTTTCAATGTCATAGTGATACAAATATGGTTCATGGTAACCTTGGCGAAGGTGCAAAAGCTTTGTGATGAAATATTACAACTTTTTGTTCAATGGTGTTGAGCATAGGGAAACTATACAAGCGAAGGTATCTAGTAATGGTGTTTTGGCATGGCTCTGCTCCACTCCAAAACTCTCGACAGAGTAGCTTTGCTCTAGAGCTGAATTGTTTTCTCATAATCAATGGTGAGTAAATAACTTCAAACTCCACGTCTAGGTTGTTTTTTAGAGTTTTCGGAGCAGCAAAAGAGGTGCTCCAAAAATTTGTATTGTAGCTCTAAAAAGTCCATGGAGTTTGCAACTCTGGAGTTAGGGTGTTTAGTAGACTCTTGCTAGCTTTTTCTTTGAGTTCTGCTCAGAAGCCATGCCAAACACGCTCTAAAAGACTACACTAAATCTGGGAGCTGGAACAACATGCAAAATAGCAAATACTATTTCTCTTCTCCATTGGTAAAGCGACACTATCTAGATCAACATAGGTTATCTAGAGGGCGTCCTAAAAGTAAAATGAGATTATATGAATCAACATAGGTTATCTAGAGGGCATTCCAATAAAATCATGTGGATTGTGAATTGAGCTTAGGCGGGAACAAAAATTGCAAGAAGACATGACTAATATTGATAATGGCGGGAGAGTTTGGATAGTTTAATAGTATGGCGGGGCTCATCTAGACGTATTCTGTTGTAAGGTGAATTTTTTTTGTGGAGGGAAGCATGATTAGTCATTTGAGGCATATTTGGAGTAATTTCATAACCAAAAGACTGGGAACATTATTTGAGATCAGATACTGTAACAACACAACCTATTGTAGATGAATAGAGGAATAGTTTTCGGAGAAGGAATAACAATGTGAAGCATATATGAGAACAGAGACACCTTGTGGCTCTTGAACATTGATTGAAATGCAATTCGACAGTTCGTCAGTTCAACAAGCATGAAGAAACATGCAGGCAGATGTTTTTTGGCTAGTGTAGAAACCCAACTGATTTTTACAGGATCTTCGAGAGTAGAAAACAAGGCACATCCTGTAAAATATTGTTTACAGGATGGATACGGTGGAATCCTTTAGCATAAAAATTGTTGTTCATTCATCACATACATTATTTTCAAGAGTAGAAAACAAAGTCGACCATACCTTATGGCGCGTGATGTAGGCCTACACAAAAGGTGCTAGAATTAGATATAGGCTCCATACAACAACACCTCATGGATCTACACAATCCATACTTAGTCTAAGGGCATAACATAGAATTGAACCAATGGAACACACTTAAAATTCATGAGGTACGCGTGATGAAGCGCGACAACTAACTAAGGTGTCGTTTGATTCACATATTGGTAACGTAATGAGTAACCAATAACGTTAGATCATGTTTGTTTAAGTTCAACTGTAATCGATATCATACTACAAATGGATACATCCTTATTCAAATTTGTTATCATCGATATTCGAGTGTGAATTGTTACCATTACCATTTACGTTACATTTTGTGAACCAAACGGCTAGTAAATTGCTGAGAAGATCGAGCGATGAGTGTCTTCTTGCAGACCCCACCAACAATAATAACCTATGAAGGGGAAGGCCAAGAATTAGAGCATGTAAGGAACAACGGTGAACATCATCATATCATAGACAAATGTAGTCTAGAATTAATTTATGGGAATAACATGGAACCAAATCGATCATACACACTAAAAATCCGCGAGGTACAACTCTGCAAGCATGTCAACTCACCAAATTGATGAAAAGGAACATGCAATGAGTGTCATCTTGCAGAATCCTCCAATCGTCGCCTAGCTAGCAAGGAAAGAGCCAGGCATTAAAACAAGTAGCTCAACTGTATTTATAAATGGCTCGCTCAAATCCAAAGTGCACACAACAACAACATAAGCATCAATTGAAAGCAATCTAGACATCGACATATCTATTTGGGCCATCTTTATTTGACCTAGTTTGAACCGACATTTCTAGGGATTCATCAAAAGGAGCAACCCAACCACGAAGCTAAAGATAGCAGAAGGGAAAAACAGATGGGACCTAATGAACAAAAAATATACGTGGCAAACAATACTGTAGATAAAAGCCACTCATGATTCATAGGACACATCCATGGAAAACAAAACTAATGTCCATTCGTCTACAGTAGGTCCTAACCCCTTCGCGACCACCTACACTTCTTGCTATAGAGTGGATAGTAGGTCGCCTACCAACAAACATTGCAGTTTTCATTGAAGGTTTCTCCATACTGTTAGGATGTACCAAATGTCTCGACAACCTCAGCGGCAGAGCTCTATAAAAATAACGCCCCGGGCCACTCTACAAATATAACGATGTACTACTCGTCTTTTAATTTTTCGCGCTTTAGGGATAGTAACATTTAAAACAATCCAGTGGAACTGTGGCAGGTTGGGAAAGAGAATCAGACATTCAAGAACAATTACTCACAATATAGGAGAATCACAGGCACACGACAGTAGGCAGTCAGCACACAGCGCTCGCCGCTCCGAAGATTATTATATCCCAAGGGAAATAATGCTTCGAAGGACGAAGGACTTTAACGTTTAACATTTTCTGTGTTGCCTTGTTCTTAATTCATATCATTTGAGAACAAGTCCCCAACAGTGTCATAGAGCCATTTCTACCTGTTTTGGTAATTCTAAGTCACAAAAATAAAAAATAAAGTTAAAAGCTATTAAGCAATACCTATCCGCCTTTTGAGTTCCGCAGTTTTTTCAGCTACCTTCGTTGCTTCCTTTGCATCGTGAGTATCTTTTTCGCTCTTTTTTATTATCTCGTGAGCCATCCCTCGGCCGCCATTTTCCCAGATGTCAGTAAAGAATTTTCTACCAACTAAGCTCGCTTCGGCCGAGGGGTCCTTCGTGTCGTCAATAGATAAAGTAGCTTCGGCTTGGGCTAAAGCTTTCAGATGATCGCAACCTGACTTCTCCAAAATAGCTGTAATTCCCCTAGCACCTGAGAAGGAACAGACGTCCCCACGGCCATTCAAAATCTCCTCAAAGGCTTCGGCCTCGCTGCTGATCCACTCGATTTGCCCTTCGGGATCGCCCCGTACGAAGTTGTCTTCACTTGAATATGCGCCAACATTGGCGAAGCTAGTCTTTATCTTTTCCACACATTCTATAGATTTTTCATAACATTTTTCTTTTGATGCCTGAAGTTCTGCAACTGTTTTTTCCCAGTAATTTTCCAGTAATCACTGGCATCTCGTTCAGCTTCGGCAACAACGCATTTTAATTTTGCTTCAGCCAGCTATTTCTGAAGGTCCTCAATTTCGCATTTTTGGGCTTCAGCTTGGGCTTTGGAAGTAGCTTCGTCTTCTTTTATTTTGTTCACCAATGAGTTTAATATCTTATCTTTTTCAAGACCTTCGTTCCTTAGTTTAATTACTTCGGAACGAAGGTTGTTAAGAGCTATAGTGCATCCTTCGTCTTTGGCATTTTTCTGCGCCCTGAGGGCATTGCTAAGAATCAGGCCCTGCAAAAGAGGTGTGGTATTAAGCATAAGCAAATAAACAAAAATTTTCGTTTTTAAGTACAAAATTTTTTTATTCTCACACCTTTAAACTATTATATGCTAAGCTATCCGCCAATTCATCTTTCGATAGTGTCGAAAGCCCGACTTCCAGTGTCGGAAATCTGAACCTTCTGCTCATCTCCCGGCAGACAGAAATCTCCTTATTTTCTAGGAGACAGTATAAGAAATCTTCTTCTCCGCTGCCGTTGAATACCAATGCCCCCTTTGAGTATTTCAGTTTCTGGGCATAGTATTGAGCTTCTCGTTTTTCTTCTTCAGACAACCTTTTTCCCGAAGCATGTCGTACAATATAATCAAGAGCTTCGGAAGATGCTTCTGGAGTAGGAGTGGCAGTTTTTTCAGGCAGAATTTGTTCTACAGCTTCTTTTTCTGTTTCTTCTTCTCCAGTTTCCAAGGATTTCTCCTTGGCGGGCTCTGAAGGCCTAGCTTCGGTCTCGATCTGGCTCTTTGCAGCCTCAGCTTTGGTTACTCTTGTCTCAGACTGCGTCTTTGAAGCTTCGGCAGTTTTCTTGGAGTGGAGCTTGTCTTTATTGTCTCCAGCGCATCTAGTACATTGACCATTCTTTTCTTCTTAGGGGTCGCTGTAAGACCTTTTTGTGCCTTCGGCACTGTCACTTCTGTCGAAGGGCTTGTAATTTCTGATATCTTTGTTCCTTCGACCCCTATATTATCGGCCTTTGGCTTAGCTAATTTGGCTGAGGATGTCTTCGGCATTGCAGCCGACTCTTCAATCTTCTGCGTAGGTACAGGCTCTTTGGCTTCAGTAGCCGAAGAGGTCTCATCACCAAATTCGGGCACTACGGCCGGTTCAATATATCACGGCCGGTGGGTAAGAACCTTCACCTTTTTCCTCTTCGGCGCGGGCTCGCTTGGAGCAGCTGAAGCAGCATCTTTCCCGGAAATTGCACTCTTTCTCTTCTGCCCCCGTGGCGGGTAGCGGTAATCAGGGTACATGAACCCAATAGCATCAAAAACTCTATTTAGTCTTTTCTTTTTCCGGCTTCCGAAGGCCATAGATAACGCATTATCCTCCGGTTTGGAGTACGGCCCAAGCAGTTCATCACTTGTAGCTTCGATACGCGTCAGCCAGTCATCGTCTGGTTCGATAAATTGGTCTCCAAACCTGAAGGTATATTTCAGTCGAACAAACTCACCTTCATTGGAATTGCTGATAGTTTCTTTTGGCATCTCCCAGTTGACTATCAATGGCCATATCCTGTAGGCCACGTGCTCTTGGACTAAGTCTCGTGTCCCGATGAAAGAACAAACTATGCCAAAGGCCCTTCAGCATCCTTCGGTTGCTTCATCAATTTCTACCTTCGGTTTCCGAAGGCCGAAGCGGGACCAGATGGGGCGCATAATGATTTCTTTAATATATTCTCTCGCTTTTAAATCATTCTTCACATAGAACCATTCTTTCATCCAGTCTCTGGGCCATTTTTTCTGAAATGTTGGCACTGGGGAACTTGAGCCTGAGCGAGCAACAAAGCTATAGCAACCAAAATTGTTATGATACTGTTCCTTACCCCAGGCCTTCGTCTCATACGAAAGTTCATGCATGCCGCAGAAACATTTTGCACTTGGCTCTAAACCTTGGCTCCTCACAGCCCATACGAAGATTCCCATTCTTATGATGGCTTCGGGAGTAATCTGGTGAAGAAAAATCTGGTATATCTTTAAAACTTCAACCACAAAACTGCTTAAGGGGAATCGAAGCCTAGCCTTGAAGAAGCTTCGATAGATTACGACTTCATTCTCTTCAGGAGCAGGAGCAGTCCTGTCTCCGTTGTCAGCCCTCACAATGGATATGTCTCGAAAATATCTTCCTCTCAAGTACATTGACCATTCTTTTCTTCTTAGGGGTCGCTGTAAGACCTTTTTGTGCCTTCGGCACTGTCACTTCTGTCGAAGGGCTTGTAATTTCTGATATCTTTGTTCCTTCGACCCCTATATTATCGGCCTTTGGCTTAGCTAATTTGGCTGAGGATGTCTTCGGCATTGCAGCCGACTCTTCAATCTTCTGCGTAGGTACAGGCTCTTTGGCTTCAGTAGCCGAAGAGGTCTCATCGCCAAATTCGGGCACTACGGCCGGTTCAATATATCACGGCCGGTGGGTAAGAACCTTCACCTTTTTCCTCTTCGGCGCGGGCTCGCTTGGAGCAGCTAAAGCAGCATCTTTCCCGGAAATTGCACTCTTTCTCTTCTGCCCCCGTGGCGGGTAGCGGTAATCAGGGTACATGAACCCAATAGCATCAAAAACTCTATTTAGTCTTTTCTTTTTCCGGCTTCCGAAGGCCATAGATAACGCATTATCCTCCGGTTTGGAGTACGGCCCAAGCAGTTCATCACTTGTAGCTTCGATACGCGTCAGCCAGTCATCGTCTGGTTCGATAAATTGGTCTCCAAACCTGAAGGTATATTTCAGTCGAACCAACTCACCTTCATTGGAATTGCTGATAGTTTCTTTTGGCATCTCCCAGTTGACTATCAATGGCCATATCCTGTAGGCCACGTGCTCTTGGACTAAGTCTCGTGTCCCGATGAAAGAACAAACTATGCCAAAGGCCCTTCAGCATCCTTTGGTTGCTTCATCAATTTCTACCTTCGGTTTCCGAAGGCCGAAGCGGGACCAGATGGGGCGCATAATGATTTCTTTAATATATTCTCTCGCTTTTAAATCATTCTTCACATAGAACCATTCTTTCATCCAGTCTTTGGGCCATTTTTTCTGAAATGTTGGCACTGGGGAACTTGAGCCTGAGCGAGCAACAAAGCTATAGCAACCAAAATTGTTATGATACTGTTCCTTACCCCAGGCCTTCGTCTCATACGAAAGTTCATGCATGCCGCAGAAACATTTTGCACTTGGCTCTAAACCTTGGCTCCTCACAGCCCATACGAAGATTCCCATTCTTATGATGGCTTCGGGAGTAATCTGGTGAAGAAAAATCTGGTATATCTTTAAAACTTCAACCACAAAACTGCTTAAGGGGAATCAAAGCCTAGCCTTGAAGAAGCTTCGATAGATTACGACTTCATTCTCTTCAGGAGCAGGAGCAGTCTTGTCTCCGTTGTCAGCCCTCACAATGGATATGTCTCGAAAATATCTTCCTCTCATGTTATCGAGATGACTTTGCCTGATAGTCGATTTTCCGAAGACTGTGTGACTTGGTCGCCATGGCCGATCTTCGGAGTCTTCGCCCCCACTTTCCACATCATAACTATCGCTGTCATCGGTATCTTCAGATAAGCCTTCTAGAATTTCTTTTGTAATCTTTTCTGTGTTGGTCTTTGCAATTGACTCGATGAATCCAGCGGTTTTTTCCTTAAGAAGCTTCTCCTCCTCGCTCAGCTTCATTTCAGCAACAGCTTTCTTATCTTGAGACATCTCTTCGGAAATGGTGAAAATGTGCTCTTAGAGCCGAAGCTTAGAAAATCTAAAAAACCAAGCAAGCGTTGGTAGGCAAGAGCTAAAAATCGAGCAAGCAGAGCAGATGGCAAAAAGCATACCAAATGAGCTCGTGGTTTGCTCTTATTTATACGCCTAGTGCGTTGCAGGGTGGAGGGCCCCGCTTGTCATTGGCTGTTGCTATTCTAGCAAAGGGAAGGTGTTTTTGAGGACCTTCGGCTTAGGGCCTTCGTCCGTATCGCAATCTGAATTTATTATTCTAACAAATTAATATTGCGAGGGGCTACTGTTGAGGGCCTTCGGCTTCCGAAGGTCCTCAAAAACATGATTTAACAATGTTTCTAGAGTATAATACATGAACAGGTACCTTCGGGCTCGGATCAGAACCACAGTGTGAAGAAGCACAAAGAATACGAAGGTTGGCGCAAAGCCGAAGCTATGTGCAGGAGAGCTTCGGCATGATAGCAGAAAAGGAAACCGACTTAAAAAGGAAAAGGCTATTTAGACCTCGATGGGTTACTATAGAGCCATTAGCATATGTAAAGGGCATAGGTGTAATTCTACATGGGCTGCGTCCCGTGCCTATAAATAGATGAACAGTGCTCCCGTACTGTTCACGCTGACTTGGCATTTGCTTTTGCGTCACGCTTGTACTTTTACCTTCTTTCAAGCCGAAGGTACATTTGTAATTTGATATCATTTCTATTTTCCATAATAATAAAATAAAAATGAGTTGATAATAATACATGATTGTTTATGTTATTTTATATTTCATATGATTTCTTCTTCATCATTATATGTTATGCTGCTGAAGGTATGTCCTTCATAACCTTCGTCTGAAGATCATTATATCCCAAGGGAAATAATGCTTCGAAGGACGAAGGACTTTAACGTTTAACATTTTCTGTGTTGCCTTGTTCTTAATTCATAGCATTTGAGAACAAGTCCCCAACAGTGTCATAGAGCCATTTCTACCTGTTTTAGTAATTAAGTGATCAACACATCGTCTTGAGCCAACTATCTTCATATGAGTATGAGCATAGCTTCATAAAGGGCAAGTTGAAGAGATAAAGTCCAAAAGAGTTCAAACAGGGGGCCCAAATGTGCAACTTCGAGTAAAATGGTATAATTGTGAGGTTTGCACCTTTAGATATGTTGCATGGGTCTATTACAATGTTTCTAGTACTTGTGTTTAGGCTCTAACCTCTTTTGAAGAAAACACTTTTTGAGCTTGAGATGAGCCATAATGCACACCCTGGAGAAAAATGGCAAAAAGGTATGTTTCCTACACTTAGTCAATTGGATTAAGTGCTAATTATATTTGTCTAAGTCGTAGGGAAGCTAACAAAGATAGACAAAAAGGTTTGGAGAAGATTGGCTCAAAATAGCTAAAGTTGTGCTAGTATGGGCCTCATCGGAATGGTTCGGTGGTGCACTCGACCGGGTCTGTGGGGGGCTTGGACTTAAGTGCCAGGCAGAGACAGGCACACCGTACCAGTCCGGGTGCACCGGACCGCCTCCATACGTGAATAGTGCTCTGTCCAAAATTTAATTTTAAAATTCATCGGACCTCTACTGTTCACAGTCCATTGTGCACCAGACCGCTTCTCCAACGGCTCTCTCCGGCGCCAACAACTAGCTGACATCATCGGACGGTCCGGTGCCTGCCAGAAGAAGAAGATGCCCAATCAGATCTTGAACTGGAGGCACATAGACCCGGTCCGGTTCGTTCGCACACAGCCTAGATCTAATGTTTTCTAAGGAAGGTGGCAACGACTCTTAGGCCTCTTGTGGCTATAAAATGTAACACTCAAAATCATATTTCAGTGATTTAGAAAATTCTCCAAAAAGATTTGAGTTGAAATGACTTTTAATAATGGTTTCCTTTCTTTATAAAGCATATTTCCAAGTACATAAATTTTAATTAAAATTTTGATAGTTCAAAAGCTAGAGTTAAACTTTGAAACTAGAATTTGAGTTAAAAGAGAAAACATAAGATTAAATAGAAAATTACCCTTAGTTAAATCATATATTTATATATTCTCTAAAAGAATTAGTTAAATAATATCTTAATAAAGATTATACATTAGAAAATGTTTTCTACAAAACAAATGAATCTAAACTTTTGAATATACTACACATTCAAAATAATTTTTGTTTTCCTAAAATAAATAATTTTTGGGTTTTGCATAATTGAAACATTTGCATAAATAAATGAGTAAAGTAAATAATATAAATATATATTGCATCATTTTGGATTTCGAATGTACATTTTATTTTGAAGTTGAAAATTGAAACCAGAATCAAATGTGAATTTGAAATTTGCAAATTAAATTCAAAAACAAAAAAAGGAAAAAAAAAACTGAAAAGATAAAAGAAAAGAGGAAACCTATGCAGGCCTTACCTTCCTCTCGGCCCAGAACGGCCTTGTTCCCTTTTTCTCCTGTCTAGGCTGAATTGCCCTCCCCAGCCGGTCCATTCCTTCCTAGCCTTTTTCTTTTGGGCCGCCACCACGTGGGACCCGCTGGCCAGGGCATTCTAGCCACACGTTCTCACCTCCTCTAACTGGCACATGGGCTCCATCGATCAGCCTCACCGCCCGCACCTTCATGCACTGGATCGCTAGTGGGTGGGGTGGAGTCACCTTCTCCTTGCTTAGTCTATTATGGTTTGTTACCATCCGATCTTCACCGTAACCAACCAAAGCACTTGCCAGCCGGGCGGCACCTGATCCGTCCCCTCCTAGTGCATAAAAACCTGGACCGCATCCTCCTCGCTAGGGGTGGATATCGAGCCAGCTCGGCTCGGCTCGACCGAGCTCGAGCTGGCTCGTTAAGGTAACGAGCTGGCTCGGCTCGACTCGTTAAGCAATCGAGTCAGAGAACCAGCTCGGCTCGGCTCGTTTGCGAGCTCGAGCTGGCTCGTTTAGCTCGCGAGCCACAATAATAAATAGTATACATGTGTATATACAACGATATAATCAATTGCTAGTTAATTTTATACTAATTTAACACTAGAAAAGACTAACAATACTCATAATTTTATACATCACATTATTTAAACCCTAAATTAACATAGTTTATCAGTTATTAATTCATCCAATACATACATAGGCTTTGTTTTGCAGATAAATGCTAGCTCATTCGAGCTAACGAGCTGGCTCGAGCTCGTGTCGAGCTGGCTCGTTAACGAACCGAGCTGAGATGTTAGCTCAGCTCGTGACAAAATTGAAACGAGCCGAGTCAAGCCGAGCTGAGCTGACCACGAGTCGAGCGAGCTCACGAGCCACGAGTATTTTGTCCAGCCCTACTCCTCGCCATCACCCGCCTACCACTCGCACCCACGCCGAGAGCCAGGAGTTGTCGCTACGATCGAGGCTAGGAGAGAGAGAACATAGATCGAGTCACTGCTGTTGACGCCTCATGTCGGCGTCATGGTTCGGAGGCCGTGAAGGGATTAAGGAGGATGACCGGAACATGGGGATCGTGTGCGCAACGTCGTCATCTGCGGAGGGGCATCCGACATTGGGGAATTGCTCGCTGAAGCAGGATCCTCACCGCAGAATCGTGCCTCGCCGTGGTCGGAGTCCTCTACTGTAAAATCGACAGTAAAACTCATACCATGAAGTTCGCCTTGGCCTCCTCTTTGTGTATCCACCATCAGTTCTCGCATCCGGGTTCGTGGGGTCGAGGTTGGTCCGCGCCGACCGTCGGCGTCTAGAGCCTGATCGTACACCTAGGATTACCCCTCGCGGTACTTTTGGATAGGACGGTGCTGTCGACTCTAGCTCAATGGTTCGTGCTAGACGCATGAGAGATGACAGACAATTTTTTACTGGTTTGGGCCGCTTGGAGAAGCGTAATAACCTACTTCCTGGGGGTGTATCTTTACGTGGTAGGTTACAAGTGAGATCTCTAGAATGGAGAAATAGCTAATGAGATAGGTAGATGACTGATTGAAATGATGGGGTATCCCTAGGCTTTATATACTTGACTGTGGGGCACTACATGTGTACGTGACGATTATGTATGTAACACCCCAGGTGTTTATCTCTCGTTCAACAGCAACTATGGATTTAAGCGTGGAATATCAGTAAATAAAATGGACACTAAATTTTAATCATCTTCGTTTGTCACGATTTTGATATCGTGTCTGTCTCCATCTGTCTAAATTGTCCTGATTTATTTTACAAAAATTCAGACTTTAGTAATCTTTTGAAACATTGAATCCAATATCGTTTGGGTTGAGCCATCGACGTCTTGCTCAAACTCTAATTCTTGAAATTGGATCTGGTTCCTAAACTATGTTTCAAATTATTTCACGCTTGCGTTGCACAAGTCTATCTATGGCCTGGCATCGTATCGCGTGTGGCGGGTGCAAAATCCGTGTGTGGACAGCGCATATCCTCTCGCCCACGTGAACGATGTGTGACTTCGCTTCCGAAGGGATCACAATTTCGATGCCGGATCGATCTCGCGTATTTATTTCGCGAAATGCCGAGCCTTGTGTCTGTTTAAAATTTGTGGATTAAGAGAACATGAATTTGCAGTCCCGATCCTCTCTTGTATTTTGGCCTAAGTAAATATTATTAGAACTCTACGATAGAAGTGCTGCAAAATTAAATCGGACCGAGATAACTAAAACCGAAATGAATACTCGTAATTAATCTGTTCCACTATCTACAACTATGAAAATTTGTCTGATCCCGAAAATACCTAACAGTGTTAGCGTAGTCCAAAAATATTAAAAGTTATATTGTTTTGATGGGTCTGTTTGCATCTCGCCCGGATTTAAATCCCAGATTTTTCACTTATTTGGGTACTCTATTGGTTAAAGATTGGAGAAGAAAATCTGAATTTTTTACCTCTACGTGTCCATCTCCAACTAATTCTTGTGCACCTATTTTTCTCTAGAAGTATCCCACCGCTCAAACTCCTCTGCTCCTTATCCCTCCACGCCGATCTCTCCCTACAAATTTTTTCAGCCGCTTGCGTTATCTTCTACGTGCCGCCGCCCAGCCTCTGTCCTCGCCGCGGTGCCCAGTCCCCAGCTCGGCGTCCTCCTCTTCCGCGGCCTCCCACTCCTCCAGTCCGAGCTCCCTTCTCTTCTTCCCATGGCGGCTGCCGTCAAGTTCCCTGCGCACGCGCCGCGCGCAGCCGCGTCTTTGAGCCCGGGTCTTCTTCCTCCCTTGCTTGCCCTGGGTCCTGCTCCCTGCGCCGCTTCTCTACCGGCCGAGCTCCTCTGCAGCTCCAGCGCCGGCTAGAGCTCCCCTGCGCGCCGTGTGCCCATCTCCATAGCGCGCAGCTCCCCACCTCCATGGTCGCCGCGCTCCTCCCTGCCCCAGCCCGGCGTTTCTCCCAGCCGGCCGAGCTCCCTCGCTGTGGAGTTCCCGACGCTCTGCCCAGCCCCAGCGCTTGGCTTCCATCCCAGTCGCGCCCTGCTTAGCTTCTCCGGTGTCGGCCGCCGCTCCAAGTCGCCGTTCCAGTCGACCTCATTACTCGTTGCTCCTGATGGCTGATTAGACCTTGTAACGTTGCGACAACGACACGCAATGGTGATTTCCTTTCTCTGCTGCTGTCTGTACGGTGCTCGGGATATTTCCATTCATTGTTGTCTTTGCCTCTCTAGCCGCCCGTTAGATGCTTGATGCAATGTCTAAACTGAAAACCATCATCGTTCCTGCGTTTATCACGTCGGATTGGTCATGGTAAGCTGATTTGTTGCTTGTATAGTTGGATTGATGACTGGTCTAGCTAGGGATATTAATCGCGATGATTACCTTGTTTGTATCGCAGGCGAGTTGTGGTTATATTATGTTGATGAGATGTTTTAGTAATTTTAAAGGTCTCGCCGATAGATGTTGTCGGTGTTGCTTGTAAGGAGTTGTGTTTGTTTGATGAAGTTGCTGCTCTGTTTTAGTGATCATTATATTATAGCTAGTAATTAGTTAGATGTCTTGACTAAGCTGTTTCGAGTGTCTAAACAGAAGTAGTATAAATAAGCTGAATATAGTTGAAACTTGAGAACTTCGTAGTGACTGGTGCACGCAAGTACTTTAGATAGTTAAATTCTTGAGTCTGCAGTTTCCCGTAACATTTTCCTACTTGATAATACTTTATCAACTAGATCAAATAGTGTGCCTAAATTGATTCTTTGATTACATAATGTGAGAGTAGATTCAAAATACTAGGTTATGTGAAGTGGATGGATTCATGATTATAAAGTAGAATTAATCCATATATATGATTAGAAAGTGCCAAGCACATGATAATTATAGGAGTAAATTAAATGTTTGCTGTTTGGACTTGCTGTTTGGGCTGTGTCCAGTTTTAGTATGCAGGTAGTTGAGTGAAGTAAACCTTATTTTCTGTAGAAGTGTTATATAGGAAAGTTGTAGATCGCTTCTTTATCTTACTTGTGTAAAAATTTCATAACCATAGGACTAGTAGTTTAGGAGTTATGATTTTCCCAAGTCCAGTTCCAGAATCTGTCCCAATTCTGGACACGTTTCGAAAATTGGATTTTTTGGCTAAGTTAAAATGAGAACCAGTCATTAGTAATTATAGAAGAATTTTAATACTTTTCTTAAGCTTCCCAACAAATTTTGGATCACCCTTTTTGGTGATCTAGAAGTCAGGTTATGGCTGTTTGAAATATGATGTTTGAAGCTATCAAAATCTAGACAACAATGCTTGTTTATATTAACTGACTTTGATACACATTGAATCACTTTGAGATGTTTATAAATAAATTGTAGACAATTCTATTAGCTTTCTAAAAAGTCTAGGATCACCTGATTTGGATTTCTGAAACTCCAGTTATGAATTTTTGAAGTAAGTAGTCGAATTCTATCCAAATCTGGACAGAATTTATGTTTAGCGCTGTTTGACCTTTCTAAAGGTCGAATCTTGTTATGATGGTAATACAAAAGTTATAGAGGACTTTATAAGCTTTCAAAAAGTCCTAGTTTACTATTTTTGAATGCATATCTTGTGAGTTATGAGCTAAACAAGTAGTTGTTGTTCTGCTGTCCAAAAATCAGCAAGTATTAAGTTGATTTCTCGAGTCATTCTTGTTTGACTAGGTAGGATTAGTAAATTCTTGATTCTTGATTATTGAAGACTTGTTGCATATAATGGCTATGGTAATCCATGTTTGTTGGTCGATAAATGTCGAAGTTGGATATTGATCGTTTAGATTATTAATAGTTAATGACATTGTTTGGTCTGCTTCAATTAAAATCTGAATTCTACTTAATGGACGTGTTCATTAGTGTTGTAAGCCTTTAGAGTTTAAAGTGTGGTCTTGTAAAAGTCTATGATCCTAAATAATGATATTCTACCTACTGGACCATAGAATTTCGTAATGATCATGTGACTGGTATGTGATGCAAATTAGTCAAAATAAGTAGTTGAGAAAATAGTTGATGCGTTTCTATCTATGCTCCAAGTAGGTGTCTGATAATGGCGAGTCCTAATATTATTAGTCTTTATTATTATGCTTTAGTTAGGGAGGGCATAGGATGTGTGAATAAGCGTATTATCTTGTAACGTTTGAATTAGCCCGAATAGGTTGGAGAAGTGTAATTACTATGCTTAGTGATATATCGATACCTAGTGTTTACTTGCGAATGTTTGAATGTCATGACATTAGAAGTTTAATTTATTATCGTGCGATTTTGTTTAGCCTTATGTATTCATCTTTATAATCATTCATATGCACCTTGCATATCAAATAGGTATGCTAGATGATTATGCGATATGAAGGGCATGAACCAGACTGGACCACTAGATGATATTGACGGACCGACCACAAGATGGTGTTAAGCGTTGGTTTCTTCGTAAGGTGATGTTGATGAACGAACTTAAGGATGGACAGACTGAACCAATGCCAACACACAAGGCTGGTCGCCAAGTGGACGTCATCTAACAACACTAACTTAGTGTTATCCTAGGCAAGCCCCGGTGCATTTGCCACCTCCTTGTTGTCATAAAACTTTTATCACTTATATGCTGCATTAGGTGATAGGAATTGATTGATGAAACAGTTGATGCATTGCCATTCCTTGGAATTTGATTATCTTCCTTGATACCTGTTTTATAAAGAGAACTAATGAGGCTTAGCCCTGCTTAGAAAAACTAAAAGTTGTTTCTTTTAAAAAAATAATGTGGAACACTGTTATGGGCTTTTTGTTTCAAACATCAAAGCAAACTTATGGTGATGATTCCCCTTCGGCCGGAGTGGGTTCATCATTCGGAAAAGAGTACCCCTGCCAGGTACCAAAAATGGGAAAATGGTTGGAATAAATCTAGACTAGACGTTGAGCAGGAAAGGTCGTCCATCTGTGTCGATTAAGGACCGTTCCGATTGTTGGCCTGCTGATCTAGGACCCTTTAACTAGCCACATGCCTCATCATGGGTAAGCTTAGCCTCGGTTGGACCAATACAAGAACAGCTCGCACGCACTTGGAGTGGAGAGATGGCGAGAGTAACGTGTGCCCACCTGGCAAGTGGCTGGATGGTGGGGTGCTGTGCTCTCGGGTCGCGTGAACCCGTTCTGGTCTTGAGAAACCCGCTGGTGAGTTGACATATGTAAGGGTTATGTGCTACATATGTCGTGTGGTTGGAGATCCCCAGCTGGGTATTAATCGATTCGGATCGCCGAACTTCTCGGATATGAAGACTGGATCTTCGACCTTCAGCGTAGATAACAAGTGAAACTAAAGTTAATAAAAGGAAGCTAGTGTAGGACAAGTGAATGCTCTAGATTAGGCAAATCTAGATTCAGGAAAAGTACTTAACCTGTGAAATAAAACTTTGGCATAAGGATCCACTACTAGTAAGCTTTTCCGCAAAAATGAGTCTTTGGAATTTGATGAGCTTTACCTTGATTCCCGACAAACCAGCATACCCTTGAGAATCTTTTCTTTAGTCGGGTAAGTCTTGCTGAGTAATTGCATACTCATGGTTTTATTCCCTATTGTTTTTCAGGTTATGATTTTGTTCTGTTGTGGATGGTGCTAAGTGCCGGTGGGCTTGGCCTTCTTATAGAGGTGTATCCCATCTTAAGCTTCTGTATTGAGGATTGTCACTTAAGCTAGCATGTATTTTAAAACTTATAAATGTTTTATACATTTTAAAGTGTAATTCTTTTGAATCACGTGGTCTTTTGTAATCACTCCAATAATTGTATAATGTAAACTTATTGTAACATGTAATTATTTTATAATAAAGAATTTATTTCCGCTGCAAATGTTGGTGTGTGATTTGTGTTTACTTAATCCTGCGATCTTGGCGGTAAGTCATTTATCCGAGGTCCTCGAGGCACTCGGACAGATCCTGTTAAGTTGTTTGGTGCACATGCATAGCCGTCTGAGGTCTTTGAGACATGGACAGGTGCGTGTGGGCCCATAACTTGAGAGGTTCTGCGACAATGTATACCCTAAATAATAGTGAACCGACTGAACCGATCTTCCTACAATCTTGCCGACTTATCCCTAATCCGCCCCGATATTCAAGGGCGCTGCACGCAGGAAAGTCGGGTGGGCGCTACGGATAGCGCTCGAGTCTGACGGTTTACTAGGGCCTGAGTCTTCTTCTTTCTCGTGTCAGCCCACTCCGCCAGTAGTTCTATCCCGACCCACGAATGGATGGCCCTGCGAGGTAACTGGCCCAAAGCCTCTCATGAGGCCTTCTTTTCTTCTAATGGATCCGGGGGATATCTGTCTCCCACAAGCCCCCAATCTTTGAGTTGATTTTGAAATAATCAGCCCAAAGATTCTAGGTCCGGCTTGTATGTTTGTTATGTGGCACGGTTTCCATTCTGCCGATGGGTGCACCGAAGGTGCACCCATTGGGTATAGCCCCCGAGCTTTGAATGGATTTTTGAAGATAATCCATTCAAAGGTCTTTATCTTATGCTTTAGAAATCAGCATTTTTGTCATCATGTTATGCTTTAGAAATCAACATTTTGTCTTCCTGGGACTACAAATCTATTGGGTGCACCAAAGGTGCACCTAATGGGTGTAGCCCCCGAGCTCTGAGTGGATTTTTGAAAATAATCCATTCAAAGGTCTTCATCTTATGCTTTAGAAATCCGTATTTTTGTCATCATCTTATGCTTTAGAAATTTACATTTCGTCTTCCTAGGACTAAAAATCTATTGGGTGCACCGAAGGTGCGCCCAATGGGTGTAGCCCTCGAGCTTTGAGTGGATTTTTGAAAATAATCCATTCGAAGGTCTTCATCTTATGCCCTTGTGAATTCAAACGACGTTATCTGCCCACACCTTGTTAGGTCTGAAATTAACTTGATCGACGACAAATTGGACGTTTGGCTGGTTGAAGCATATGGCTCTCAGCTAGACATCACCCTGCTCTACGCTTCAATGCTTCTGTTGATTAGACTTGCAATTCAGTAGCTACATTTGGACATCCTTCCGTCTCAGCCGATCTCCTCCTTTTGTTGTAGTACATTGATTGCGTATATTTTGTGGATATGACTTCTGCGGAAAATCTTTGAAAATTCCTAGCGACACACTCAATGGGTGTGCCTAAGGGGTGTCTTGGTACGCAGAGTATTTACCACACTGTACTGGAGTAGTAACTTGATGTGACCACGAGGTGTAATCATATTGCCTGAGCAGTTGACCTTGGTCCAAATGGTGTCGTGTTACGTGAAGTGGCGCCTGTTGCCTAACTCATTTTCAGGCGGCTTGAATTGCTTATTGAATACTTGTGACTGTTCGGCGAGCGTGGTAGGAAGTGGACGGTCACCCCTGGCCTCTATAAATATCTTGCTTGCACCGTTGCTTTCTTCTTCTTTCTCTCCTTCTCCAACCAACCATGGGTAGAGGCAGGAGGGGTCATGGCTGGCCTTGCCGTGGTGACAACAAGCACAAGCGTGCCCCGTGTCCCCCCTCGGAGGACTTTGGGGACTCAGAGTACTTGGAGGAGGCATCCTTCAAGTCGGACCGCTCGCCCGCTCTAGCTTCTCCCCCGGCGTCATTCGAGGACTCGGATGATTCCATGGGGCTTTCCACCACGGCCGGGGCATACTGGCACTCCATCGAGCTTGCCAGGCTCGATGGGTCGGATGAGTCAGGGGTCTACTCAGATGAGGCAGACTCCAACTCTTCTGAGGAGTGGAGCGGCGGCGACGGTGACGACGAGGGCGATGACAGTGGTGAGGGTGACGGCGGCAACGACGGCGACGACGGCAGCAAGGGCGGCAGCGACGGCAAGGGTGACAACGGCAGCGACGACGACAGCGACGGTGGTGACACCGGCAGTGGCGGCGGTGGTGACGGCAGCAGTGGTGGCAGCGAGGGCGACGGTGGTGGCGGTAGCAACGGCGGCAGCGACGGCAGCAATGGCGGCAAGGCCAGTGGCATAGTGATAGTCGCCTAGAGGGGGGGTGAATAGGGCGAAACTGAAATTTACAAAAATAAACACAACTACAAGCCGGGGTTAGCGTTAGAAATATAAACGAGTCCGCGAGAGAGGGCGCAAAACAAATCGCAAGCGAATAAGAGTGTGACACGAGGATTTGTTTTACCGAGGTTCGGTTCTCTCAAACCTACTCCCCGTTGAGGAGGCCACAAAGGCCGGGTCTTTTTCAACCCTTCCCTCTCTCAAACGATCCCACGGATCGAGTGAGCTTTCTCTTCTTCTCAATCAACCGGGAACAAAACTTCCCCGCAAGGGCCACCACACAATTGGTGCCTCTTGCCTTGGTTACAATTGAGTGATGATCACAAGAACAAGTGAGAAAGAAAAGAATGCGATCCAAGCGCAAGAGCTCGAAAGAACACAAGCAAATCACTCTCTCTAGTCACTATGAGGTTGTGTGGATTTTGGAGAGGACTTGATCAATTTGGTGTGTCTAGAATTGAATGCTAGAGCTCTTGTATTGGTTGAGAAGTGGAAAACTTGGATGGCAATGAATGTGGGGTGGTTGGGGTATTTATAGCCCCAACCACCAAAAGTGACCGTTGCTGGAACCTCTCTGTTCGATGGCGCACCGGACAGTCCGGTGCACACCGGACAGTCCGGTGCCCCTGCCACGTCACCATTGCCGTTGGATTCTGACCGTTGGAGCTTCTGTCTTCTGGGCCCTCCTGGGTGTCCGGTGCACACCGGACATGTACTGTTTGATGTCCGGTGCACCGGTATGGGCGATCCTGACGTCTGCGCGCGCAGCGCGCGCATTTAATGCACCGCAGGGAGCCGTTGGCGCCGCAGAGAGCCGTTGCTCCGCAGGCACACCGGACAGTCCGGTGCACACCGGACAGTCCGGTGCATTTTAGCGGAGCGGCTGCCGCGCGAACCCGAGGCTGGCGAGTTCCGGAGACGGCGTTTCCTTGGAGCACCGGACATGTCCGGTGCACACCGGACAGTCCGGTGAATTATAGCGCGCCGGCTTCCGAGAAATCCCGAGGGCGAAGAGTTTGAAGTCGAAGTCCTCTGAGCGCACCGGACAGTCCGGTGCACACCGGACAGTCCGGTGCCTCCGGCCAGAGGTGCCCTCGGTTGCCTTGCTGCTCCTTTGCTGAATCCAACTCTTGGTCTTTTTATTGACTTAATGTGAACCTTTTGCACCTGTATAACTTATGCACTAGAGCAAACTAGTTAGTCCAATATTTGTGTTGGGCAATTCAACCACCAAAATTATTTAGGAACTAGGTGTAAGCCTAATTCCCTTTCAATCTCCCCCTTTTTGGTGATTGATGCCAACACAAACCAAAGCAAATATAGAAGTGCATAATTGAACTAGTTTGCATAATGTAAGTGCAAAGGTTGCTTGGAATTGAGCCAATGAATACTTACATGATGCGCATGGATTGTTTTCTTTATTTTTCACATATTGGACCACATTTGCACCATAAGTTTTGTTTTTGCAAATTCTTTTGTAAATTCTTTTTAAAGTCCTTTTGCAAGATAGTCAAAGGTAAATGAATAAGATTTGCAAAGCATTTTTAAGTTTTGAAGATTTCTTCCTTTGTTCCAAAATGCTTTTCCTTTGACTAAACAAAACTCCCCCTAAATGAGATCCTCCTCTTAGTGTTCAAGAGGGTTTTGATTTGTCATTTTAAAATAGTACTTGCTCCCCCTTTAGAACACAAAGAGATACCAATTTTGAAATTTACCATTGAAAATCATCAAATTTATAAAATTAGGTGGTGGTACGGTCCTTTTGCTTTGGGCTCATATTTTCTCCCCCTTTGGCATGAATCGCCAAAAACGGAATTATTAGAGCCCATAGAAGAACTTTCTCCCCCTTTGGCCATGAAATGAATGAGTGAAGAATGTACCAAAGTTGGAGAGATGATGCGGAGCGACGGCGAAGGATGAGTAGTAGAGTGGAGTGGAAGCCTTGTCTTCGCCGAAGACTCCAATTCCCTTTTAATATACCTATGACTTGGTTTGAAATGCACTTGAAAACACATTAGTCATAGCATATATAAAAGAGACATGATCAAAGGTATATTAATGAGCTATGTGTGCAAGACTAGCAAAAGAAATTCCTAGAATCAAGAATATTGAGCTCATGCCTAAGTCGGGTAAAAGATTGTTCATCAAGAGGCTTGGTAAAGATATCGGCTAATTGATCTTTAGTGTTAATGTAAGAAATCTCGATATCCCCCTTTTGTTGGTGATCCCGAAGAAAATGATACCGAATGGCTATGTGCTTAGTGCGGCTGTGCTCGACGGGATTGTCGGCCATTTTGATTGCACTCTCATTGTCACATAGCAAAGGGACTTTGGCTAATTTGTAACCGTAGTCCCGCAGGGTTTGCCTCATCCAAAGTAATTGCGCGCAACAATGGCCTGCGGCAATATACTCGGCTTCGGCGGTAGAAAGAGCGACCGAATTTTGCTTCTTTGAAGCCCATGACACCAAGGATCTTCCCAAGAACTGGCAAGTCCCCGATGTGCTCTTCCTATTAATCCTACACCCCGCCCAATCGGCATCCGAATATCCAATCAAATCAAAAGTGGATCCCCGAGGGTACCAAAGCCCAAACTTAGGAGTATAAGCCAAATATCTCAAGATTCGTTTTACGGCCGTAAGGTGTGATTCCTTAGGGTCGGCTTGGAATCTTGCACACATGCAAACGGAAAGCATAATGTCCGGTCGAGATGCACATAAATAAAGCAATGAACCAATCATCGACCGGTATACCTTTTGATCCACGGACTTACCTCCCGTGTCGAGGTCGAGATGCCCATTTGTTCCCATGGGTGTCTTGATGGGTTTGGCATCCTTCATTCCAAACTTGCTTAGGATATCTTGAGTATACTTCGTTTGGCTAATGAAGGTCCCCTCGTGGAGTTGCCTGACTTGGAATCCTAGAAAATACTTCAACTCCCCCATCATTGACATCTCGAATTTTTGTGTCATGATCCTACTAAATTCTTCACATGTAGATTTGTTAGTAGACCCAAATATGATATCATCAACATAAATTTGGCATACAAACAAATCATTGTCTAGAGTTTTAGTGAACAAAGTAGGATCGGCCTTGCCGACTTTGAAGCCATTCGAAATAAGGAAATCTCTAAGGCATTCATACCATGCTCTTGGGGCTTGCTTGAGCCCATAAAGCGCCTTAGAGAGCCTATAAACATGGTTAGGGTACTCACTGTCTTCAAAGCCGGGAGGTTGCTCAACATAGACCTCCTCCTTGATCGGTCCATTGAGGAAGACACTCTTCACGTCCATTTGATAAAGCTTGAAGCCATGGTAAGTAGCATAGGCTAATAATATGCGAATTGACTCAAGCCTAGCTACGGGTGCATAGGTTTCACCAAAATCCAAACCTTCGACTTGTGAATACCCCTTGGCCACGAGTCGAGCTTTGTTCCTAGTCACCACACCATGCTCGTCTTGCTTGTTGCGGAAGACCCACTTGGTTCCTACAACATTTTGATTAGGACGTGGAACTAAATGCCATACCTCATTCCTTGTGAAGTTGTTGAGCTCCTCTTGCATCGCCATCACCCAATCCGAATCTTGAAGTGCTTCCTCTACCCTGTGTGGCTCAATAGAGGAAACAAACGAGTAATGTTCACAAAAATGAGCAACACGAGATCGAGTAGTTACCCCCTTATGAATGTCGCCGAGGATGGTGTCGACGGGGTGATCTCGTTGTATTGCTTGGTGGACTCTTGGGTGTGGCGGCCTTGGTTGATCATCCTCCTTGTCCTCATCATTTGCATCTCCCCCTTGATCGTTGCCGTCATTTTGAGGTGGCTCATCTTCTTGATCTTCTTGTTCAACATCTTGAGCCTTGTCCTCAACTTGAGTTGGTGGAGATGCTTGCGTGGAGGAGGATGGTTGATCTTGTGCATGTGAAGGCTCTTCGGATTCCTTAGGACACACATCCCCAATGGACATGTTCCTTAGCGCTATGCATGGAGCCTGTTCTTCACCTATATCATCAAGATCAACTTGCTCTACTTGAGAGCCGTTAGTTTCATCAAACACAACGTCACAAGAAACTTCAACAAGTCCTGAGGATTTATTAAAGACTCTATATGCCCTTGTGTTTGAGTCATATCCTAGTAAAAAGCCTTCTACAGTTTTAGGAGCAAATTTAGATTTTCTACCTCTCTTAACAAGAATAAAACATTTGCTACCAAAAACTCTAAAATATGAAATATTGGGCTTTTTACCGGTTAGGAGTTCATAAGATGTCTTCTTGAGGATTCGATGAAGATATAACCGGTTGATGGCGTAGCAGGCGGTGTTGACCGCCTCGGCCCAAAACCGATCCGGTGTCTTGTACTCATCAAGCATGGTTCTTGCCATGTCCAATAGAGTTCGATTCTTCCTCTCCACTACACCATTTTGTTGTGGAGTGTAGGGAGAAGAGAACTCATGCTTGATGCCCTCCTCCTCAAGGAAGCCTTCTATTTGAGAGTTCTTGAACTCCGTCCCATTGTCGCTTCTAATTTTCTTGATCCTTAAGCCGAACTCATTTTGAGCCCGTCTCAAGAATCCCTTTAAAGTTTCTTGGGTATAAGATTTGTCCTGTAAAAAGAACACCCAAGTGAAGCGAGAATAGTCATCCACAATTACAAGACAATACTTACTACCGCCGATGCTTATGTAAGCGATCGGGCCGAACAAATCCATGTGAAGGAGCTCCAGTGGCCTGTCGGTAGTCATGATGTTTTTATGTGGATGATGGACACCAACTTGCTTCCCGGCTTGGCATGCGCTACAGATCCTGTCTTTCTCAAAATGAACATTGGTTAGTCCTAAAATGTGCTCTCCCTTTAGAAGCTTATGAAGATTCTTCATCCCAACATGGGCTAGTCGGCGATGCCATAGCCAACCCATATTAGTCTTAGCAATTAAGCAAGTGTCGAGTTCAGCTCTATCAAAATCTACCAAGTATAGCTGACCCTCTAACACTCCCTTGAATGCTATTGAATCATCACTTCTTCTAAAGACAGTAACACCAGTATCAGTAAAAAGACAGTTGTAGCCCATTTGACATAATTGGGATACGGAAAGCAAATTGTAATCTAAAGAATCTACAAGAAAAACATTGGAAATAGAATGGTCAGGAGATATAGCAATTTTACCCAAACCTTTGACCAAACCTTGATTTCCATCCCCGAATGTGATAGCTCGTTGGGGATCTTGGTTTTTCTCATAGGAGGAGAACATCCTTTTCTCCCCTGTCATATGGTTTGTGCACCCGCTGTCGAGTATCCAACTTGAGCCCCCGGATGCATAAACCTACAAAACAAGTTTAGTTCTTTGTTTTAGGTACCCAAACGGTTTTGGGTCCTTTAGCATTAGAAACAAGAACTTTGGGTACCCAAACACAAGTCTTGGAGCCCTTGTGTTTGCCCCCAACAATTTTGGCAACTACCTTGCCGGATTTGTTAGTCAAAACATATGATGCATCAAAAGTTTTGAATGAGATGGCATGATCATTTGATGCATTATGAGTTTTCTTTCTAGGCAACTTGGCACGGGTTGGTTGCCTAGAGCTAGATGTCTCACCCTTATACATAAAAGCATGGTTAGGGCCAGAGTGAGACTTCCTAGAATGAATTTTCCTAATTTTGCTCTCAGGATAGCCGGCAGGGTACAAAATGTAACCCTCGTTATCCTGAGGCATGGGAGCCTTGCCCTTAACAAAGTTAGATAGGTTCTTTGGAGGGGCATTAATTTTGACATTGTCTCCCCTTTGGAAGCCAATGCCATCCTTAATGCCAGGGTGTCTCCCATTATAGAGCATGCTTCTAGCAAGTTTAAATTTTTCATTTTCTAAGTCATGCTCTCTAATCTTATCATTAAGTTGTGCTATGTGATCATTTTGTTTTTTAATTAAGGCTAGGTGATCATGGATAGCATCAACATTAATATCTCTACATCTAGTACAAATAGAAACATGTTCAACATTAGATGTAGAGGGTTTGCAAGATTTTAATTCAATGACCTTAGCATGCAACAAATCATTCTTAGTTCTAAGGTTCGAAATAGTAGCATTGCAAACATCAAAATCCTTAGCCTTAGCAGTTAATTTCTCATTCTCATTTCTAAGGCTAGCAATAGAAACATTCAACTCATCAATCCTAGCAAGCAAATCAACATTATCATTTCTAGGATCAATGCAAACATGTGAATCAACCTTAGCAATTAGTTTAGCATTTTCCTTTCTAAGGTTGGCAATAGTGTCATGGCAAGTGCTTAGCTCACTAGATAATTTGTTACATTTTTCTACCTCTAGAGCATAAGCATTTTTAACCTTAACATGTTTCTTGTTTTCCTTGATTAGGAAGTCCTCTTGGGAGTCCAAGAGATCATCCTTTTCATGGATGGCACTAATTAGCTCATTTAATTTTTCCTTTTGTTCCATGTTAAGGTTGGCAAAAAGAATACGCAAATTATCCTCCTCATTTTTATCATTATCCTCATCACTAGATGTTTCATATTTAGTGGAGGATCTTGATTTTACCTTCTTTTTGCCGTCCTTGGCCATGAGACACTTGTGGCCGACGTTGGGGAAGAGGAGGCCCTTGGTGACGGCGATGTTGGCGGCGTCCTCGTCGTCGGAGGAGTCGCTTGAGCTTTCGTCGGAGTCCCACTCCCGACAAACATGGGCATCGCCGCCCTTCTTCTTGTAGTATTTCTTCTTCTCCTTCCTCTTGCCCTTCTTGTCGTCGCCCCTGTCACTATCACTTGACATAGGACATTTTGCAATGAAATGACCGGGCTTACCACACTTGTAGCAAACCTTCTTGGAACGGGATTTGTAATCCTTCCCCTTCCGTTGCTTGAGGATTTGCCGAAAGCTTTTGATGATTAGGGCCATCTCCTCGTTGTCGAGCTTAGAGGCGTCAATTGGTTGTCTACTTGGTGTAGACTCCTCCTTCTTCTCCTCCGTGGCCTTGAAGGCCACCGGTTGCGCCTCGGATGTGGAAGGTTCATCAAGCTCGTTGATCTTCTTGGAGCCCTTAATCATGCATTCAAAGCTTACAAAATTCCCGATAACTTCCTCGGGGGTCATTAGTGGATATCTAGGATTGCCACGAATTAATTGAACTTGTGTGGGGTTAAGGAAAATAAGTGCTCTTAAAATAACCTTAACCACCTCGTGGTCATCCCATTTTGCGCTCCCGAGGTTGCGCACTTGGTTTACCAAGGTCTTGAGCCGGTTGTACATGTCTTGTGGCTCCTCCCCTTGGCGAAGACGAAAACGACCGAGCTCCCCCTCGATCGTTTCCCGCTTGGTGATCTTGGTGAGTTCATCACCTTCGTGCGCCGTCTTGAGTAGGTCCCAAATCTCCTTGGCGTTCTTCAACCCTTGTACTTTGTTGTATTCCTCCTTGCTTAGAGAGGCAAGGAGGATGGTTGTGGCTTGGGAGTTGAAGTGCTCGACTTGGGCCACTTCATCCGTGTCATAGTCCTCATCCCCTACGGATGGTACCTGTACACCATACTCAACAACATCCCATAATCTTTTGTGGAGAGAAGTTAGATGAAATCGCATCAAATTACTCCACATAGCATAATCTTCACCATTAAAAGTTGGTGGTTTGCCTAATGGGACGGAAAGTAAAGGTGTATGTTTAGTAATGCGAGGGTAGCGTAGGGGAATCTTACTATACTTCTTACGCTCTTGGCGTTTAGAAGTAACGGATGCCGCGTCGGAGCCGGAGGTAGATGTCGATGAGGTGTCGGTCTCGTAGAAGATCACCTTCCTCATCCTCTTGTGCTTGTCCCCACTCCGATGCGGCTTGTGAGAAGAAGATTTCTCCTTCTTCTCCTTGTGGTGAGAAGAGGAAGATCTTTTCTCCTTCCGCTTGGAGGAGCTTTTCTTCTTCTCCCTTCTCTTGGTGCGGGACTCTTCCGATGAAGTGCTCCCTTGGCTTGTAGTGGGCTTGTCGCCGGTCTCCATCTCTTTCTTGGCGTGATCTCCTGACATCACTTCGAGCGGTTAGGCTCTAATGAAGCACCGTGCTCTGATACCAATTGATAGTCGCCTAGAGGGGGGGGGTGAATAGGGCGAAACTGAAATTTACAAAAATAAACACAACTACAAGCCGGGGTTAGCGTTAGAAATATAAACGAGTCCGCGAGAGAGGGCGCAAAACAAATCGCAAGCGAATAAGAGTGTGACACGAGGATTTGTTTTACCGAGGTTCGGTTCTCTCAAACCTACTCCCCGTTGAGGAGGCCACAAAGGCCGGGTCTTTTTCAACCCTTCCCTCTCTCAAACGATCCCACGGATCGAGTGAGCTTTCTCTTCTTCTCAATCAACCGGGAACAAAACTTCCCCGCAAGGGCCACCACACAATTGGTGCCTCTTGCCTTGGTTACAATTGAGTGATGATCACAAGAACAAGTGAGAAAGAAAAGAATGCGATCCAAGCGCAAGAGCTCGAAAGAACACAAGCAAATCACTCTCTCTAGTCACTATGAGGTTGTGTGGATTTTGGAGAGGACTTGATCAATTTGGTGTGTCTAGAATTGAATGCTAGAGCTCTTGTATTGGTTGAGAAGTGGAAAACTTGGATGGCAATGAATGTGGGGTGGTTGGGGTATTTATAGCCCCAACCACCAAAAGTGACCGTTGCTGGAACCTCTCTGTTCGATGGCGCACCGGACAGTCCGGTGCACACCGGACAGTCCGGTGCCCCTGCCACGTCACCATTGCCGTTGGATTCTGACCGTTGGAGCTTCTGTCTTCTGGGCCCTCCTGGGTGTCCGGTGCACACCGGACATGTACTGTTTGATGTCCGGTGCACCGGTATGGGCGATCCTGACGTCTGCGCGCGCAGCGCGCGCATTTAATGCACCGCAGGGAGCCGTTGGCGCCGCAGAGAGCCGTTGCTCCGCAGGCACACCGGACAGTCCGGTGCACACCGGACAGTCCGGTGCATTTTAGCGGAGCGGCTGCCGCGCGAACCCGAGGCTGGCGAGTTCCGGAGACGGCGTTTCCTTGGAGCACCGGACATGTCCGGTGCACACCGGACAGTCCGGTGAATTATAGCGCGCCGGCTTCCGAGAAATCCCGAGGGCGAAGAGTTTGAAGTCGAAGTCCTCTGAGCGCACCGGACAGTCCGGTGCACACCGGACAGTCCGGTGCCTCCGGCCAGAGGTGCCCTCGGTTGCCTTGCTGCTCCTTTGCTGAATCCAACTCTTGGTCTTTTTATTGACTTAATGTGAACCTTTTGCACCTGTATAACTTATGCACTAGAGCAAACTAGTTAGTCCAATATTTGTGTTGGGCAATTCAACCACCAAAATTATTTAGGAACTAGGTGTAAGCCTAATTCCCTTTCACATAGCGCCACTGGTTTAAATATTAGTATAGATAGTTAGCAGTAGTAGTAGTAGCAGTTGAATAATGTAGTGGTAGTTAGTAGTGTAGTGTAGTGTAAGTAGTAAGGTAGTGTAATGTAATGTAGTAACTAGGGTGATAGAAGTCGACTCATAATGAGTCGACTTTGAATTTGTGCTACCCCTCCAGTATGAATCAAGAATTTGGTTGCTTCAAATGACCACTGTTTTGTTGATTTCCATTTGCGCGTTTGAAAGTCTGTCTATGTGCTTGACAATGCTGGCATTTTAGAGGTAACTACCGAGTGATGTTTGAGGCCTTTGCTTTTCCGAGTAGTGATCTAGCACTTTAGAGATAATGCCCGACCCAAGAAACCCCATTTATACTCACGCCGACGTGCCTTTTTGATTTCCGAGCCCTAACTTCACTTTTTCCCTTCAGTTACTCCTCTGCTTCCCTAAAATTCCGAGCCCGCTCGTCCCGCCCGAAAGATTGCGATGGCTCCCAAGCGGAAGAGGCAAAGCGTCGTTGCTGTAATCATCCCTCCCATCGACCCCAACAGCCAGCTTCCATTTGTTGGTAACCACATGTTTGTTATCTCCGAATATGACCTTCTCCATCTTGTTGAGATTGGGGTTTTGCTTTTGAAAGAGCTCTGTTCTTGGCGGATCTGCCGCGGTGTCATTGTTTCGACAAAGGACACTCATGAATCTGTTGTTTACGTCCCATTTCTTATCCGCGGGCTTGCTCTTCCCATCTCCCCTGTTTTCCGCAGCCTCCTTGATTTTTACGAGTTAAATCTGACACATTTGAACCCTAAATCAATTATGCAAGTTGCCATTTTCGTACATCTGTGCAAGGCTTTTCTTGGGATTCTCCCTCATTTCGGACTCTGGAAGTATTTTTTATCACGTCGGCCCGGGATGGCTTGGGGGCAGCATCAACTTATTGCCGGTGCAAGTTTGGAGCTTTGCCGAGGGAGGAAAATAGAGTATCTCGACATCCCACTCAAGGATAGCATTAAGGGATGACGTCTTGAGTGGTTTATCGTGGAAAATCATGGCAAATCTCTCCCCCCTCGATCAGGGAGACAACCAGATGTTCGCACACCTTGCTGGGTAGAGTCTCCCACCTTTTCAGAGATAAATGTGGCCAAAGTGCTACTTGCTGAAATCTGCTTATTGAAGAACAGGGGTCTGACTGTTGAGGCCATGGTCGCTGACTTTGTCCCTTGAAGGATAGAGTCTACCCCACTTATTTGTATACCGGCATCAATGATTCCACCTGAGTCACAGACAGACAGATTCCCAATGAGGATTTGCTGAGACGACTGGATTTTGAGAGGTAGAGTCTCGAATGCTGGTGCTCCTGTAGCTTACACTGCGTGGAGCTTGCCGCCAAATAGGCCATTCTCTGAATTTGTCTCCAACCCTCCTGCTCGTGATGGTAGCCTGGGTCATAGATTGCGACCTTCTCCCGAGGACATTGAGGTCTTGATTGCTCCACTTTGGAGTCTTCCCGAGGCTGAGAGGCAAACTCACTTTGAAATGCCAGCTAGCACCGATGATGCTGAGATGGACGCCGTGCTTAGCCTGCTGGCCGGGGAATTATCCGACTCTACCTGCACCGAGCCGATGGCCGTCACGACTAGACAAGAATTTGGTGAAGGGGTGGAGATCCGAAAACCTGAAGGTGCCCACCCAAAGCATTCACGCCGAGTGAACCGCTCGACTGCACCTGTCGAGGAGAAGAAGAAAAAGAGGCGACTTCGGCGACTGTCATGCTTGGATTAGGATGTTGGTCCTTCTGTGCCGATCACTGATGATGTCCTGGCAGACGCCATTCCCGAGGTTAACGCTGAAGGTTGCGATGATGTGCAGGCTGCTGGCGACGTGTTTGACGAGGATGAAGAGGAGGAAGAAGAAGAGATCCCGCTGATCCGCAAGAACAACCGTCACTATAGAGGCAGCGATGGGGCCAGCGACATTCCCTCCCAAGCTCTGTCGGCACTCGTCAGTCTTCAGGGGCTTTCGATATCAGACTTTGATCAGGCACTGGAAAAGGTCATTCCTGAAGACATACTATCAGAGCCTCCCGAAGCTGACATTCCAACCATCTGTTCAGAGGTCCCAGATGGTGGACTTTCACTGCTTGATTCTACCGGGCAGGAAGTAACTCGGGTGGTGTCCCGCGCATCGTTGACCTTGGAGGGCAGTCTTCCATGCAAGGACGCTGATCCGAGTCACCCAACTCCCATGGAGGTGGCCGAGGGGCCTTTAGCCTTAGAGGTGGCCGCTGCAGAAGACCCAACCCCTGAGGGTGGCGCTGGTAGCTACCCAGCCCCCAAGGGTGTTGCTGGTAGCAACCTAGCCCCCAAGGGTAGTGCTGGCGGTAATCTAGCCCCAGAGGGTGTTCACGCATGCTCTCTCTCTACTGCTTCCATGGACGTCCACATCGGGTCATCCCCAATCCGGTCTGAGGAGGTGACGGCGACACGTGCTTCTACGGCTTTAACTGGCCGAGTCACCTTAGAGGTCGACGAGCCAGACGCTAGGAGCCTACTGCCTGCTGGTGGGGCTGAGGTCACCCCGAGTCATGCTCTCGAGATTGTTCCTGCTGATCTTCCTTCGTCAATCCATACACCGGCCCTTCCTGCATCGGGTCTTCCATTATTCCTTTCCAATCTTCAGGTGAGTCAACCTTTTGCTCTTCATTGTTCCTACTGGCGAATTATCTTTTTTGCTTATCTGTCTATGACCATAGGATTTTGTTGATGGTGTATCCGCCCAATTGAGATCTTGCGGCGCTGCTGTTCCCGATCAAGCTTTATCTTTGATGTAATGGAACCCTCTGCTGCTCCAGAAACAGATAGATGAGGTAAACTTCCCTGGCTGACCCTGCTCTATTATTATTGCTTTAATGTTGAATGCTGCTTTCTGCTTGCAGGAGGAGAAACGAGCACTTGTCGCCTCTTGCGATAATCTAGACAGGTTGTACCGTGACGCTAGTAACTCCTTGACCATCCTAGAGAGGAGCCACCGCTTCACCATGTCTGACCTAGATCATCACCGCCACGAGCTGCAGGCATCTCAGGACGAAGTTATGTGACTTGGACAACTGCTGTCGACCAAAGACTCCACCATCAAGGATCTGTGCGTCTCCAAGAAACTTGTCGCGCAGGAGCTAGAGGCCGCTCAACTTGCTGTTAAGACTCTAGAGAACAATTGTGTCGTCTTGAAGGCTCAGCGTGACGAGGCTATGGATAAAGCCATTCGTGTTGGACAAATCCTGATGAGGAGACCCGGCATCGTGGTGCTTGATGATATTGTTGCTGATGTTAGGGCCGCGCCTGACGCTGCGAGCCGTCCATCCTCTTCTGTTGCTCCTGCGAAAGAAAATGTAGGCAAGGACACTTTGACGTAGTGACTCCCTGTAAAACATTTATTTATCGAGTTAGCATCTTTTAGAGGAAAGATGTAATATGGATCCTGAATGTCCGCAACAGTTATGTTAGAACTTGATTATTCCGTGTGCAGGGTGCTGGAAAACGGCCTTGGCACTTGTAAGCGGAATATTTTCTTTTTCCAAAGTGCTTTTAATCTTAGCTGATCATCCTGCAACTAGGGTACAATGGTCACCCTAAATAATGTGAATGCAAGTATATCGCGCTGGCTTAAGGCGCTCTCGACTTAAGTCGATCGCCCCGCTAGTAGGGTATAGAGGTCACCCTAAGTTAAGTAAGCGTGAGCATGTTGCACCGACTTAAGTCATCACTGACACAAGCTGATTGCTCTGTTAGTAGGGTATAGTGGTCACCCAAAGTCAAGTAAGCGTGAGCATGTCGCACCGACTTAAGTCGTCGCCAACTCAAGCCGATTGCTCCGTCAGTAGGGTATAGTGGTCACCCTAAGTCAAGTAAGCGTGAGCATGTCGTACCGACTTAAGTCATCGCCGACTCAAGCTGATTGCTCCGTTAGTAGGGTATAGTGGTCACCCTAAGTCAAGTAAGTGTGAGCATGTCGCACCGACTTAAGTCATCGCCGACTCAAGCCGATTGCTCCATTAGTAGGGTATAGTGGTCACCCTAAGTCAAGTAAGTGTGAGCATGTCGCACCGACTTAAGTCATCGCCGACTCAAGCCGATTGCTCCGTTAGTAGGGTATAGTGGTCACCCGAAGCCAAGTAAGTGTGAGCATGTCGCACCGATTTAAGTCGTCGCCGACTGAAGACGATTGCTCCGTTAGTAGGGTATAGTGGTCACCCTAAGCCAAGTAAGTGTGCCAATTTCAAGTTAAGCCCAAACGAAGTCAGCTGCAAGTCGAGAATCTGAATGTCATTGGAAAACAAAAACTTTATTGATGATGAAGTCTTCAGATTACAGAGCACAATATTCCTTCAAGAGTTTATTGATGATGAAGTCTTCAGTTACCTCGCTAAGGGTAGAACTTTCTGAGGTGTTCTATGTTCCACGAGTTCCCCACTTCTGTGCCGTCCATCTGAGTAAGCCGGTATGATCCCGGTCGTGTGACTTCTAAAATGATGAACGGTCCTTCTGTCACACCCATTTCTAAGGGCAGAGCCGGGTGCATAGCATATGTGTGCCAGGATCTATTTCCACACATATGTTGACGTCACAAGTGTAATATATCAAAAGAACAATGCATACAAGCATAAATAAAGAATATATTAACATATTACACTTCGAACAGACATAATGTCTTAACCTTTATTCATCAAAGTACAGCGAGACATGGACATCCATCCACAGGAAGATGACCGGGGGTATCACTAGACTAGCATCCATGGAGCTTAGCATCATAACTTCATCTGCAAACTTCTGATCAAAATTAAGCATGGGTGAGCTCACTTATGGTCTGGGCTCAGCAAGTGGGGGAAAACTAATGCAGGTTTAACAAGGTGAGGCTAAGGTTGAGCAGTAAGCATTTTAGTTGGTCAACATTTTATTAACAACACCTGTCTTACTAATAAGTGTGAATCCCAAGTATTCCCATTAAACAAAGGTATAAGAGTATATCAAAAACACTTAAGTGAAACCACTTAAGCAAAACCATTGGCAGATCATCGGATCTCGATTTATTTCCATCTTCAAGTTCAATTATCATGTGAGGAGTCCAGGCTGCTCATAACCGTGAGCACGGCTGATATATCAGTTTTACACTCTGCAGAGGTGGTACAACTTTACCCACAAGCCGTGTATCCCCTCTAGTTTGGGTCGGCCAAAACCCGTTAACACTTCCGAGGTGAGTGGCTAGGGATCCATATGAGGCTTTCACAAAATACACTTAATACGAAGCAACCCGCTAAGGTTTCCAAAGACGATGGTGGAGGCCCCCTGGGTGAGGTACCTTAGCCAAGAATACGTCCCCATGTTAACGTGGGCTGCCACCACCACCGCTCCCCCTCTTGCCCATATTTCAGGTAAGGTTGCCAGGCACTAAGCATATAAAGCTAATTACCAAAGCCAGAGCCATGATAGCACTCGTGGTTGCACTGTTTTCCCGGGTGGTCACTCCATGTTCCAATTAATATGCAATAATCTTGTTTAACCATCGGGTTAACAACAATAATGTAAACTTACCATTTAGGAACATTAATATCATAAGCAGGAGTGACTGCATAAAGTTAAGTTGTAGCAATAGCATAGCTACGAAGGTAAAGTATAATTCCCAGGTTTGATCAAGGAATAAGGTTGGAAAGGTTATCTAAATAGGTAACCCATCAAATTATGCATATATATCCAAAAGAATAAACTTTATTAAATGTATTGTTTGGGATCAAACAGAGTATGCAGAGGGAGAAGTCCACTTGCCTTGCTTATTGAAAACTTGAGACTCTTCCACGGATCTGAATAGATCTTGATTCTTAACTACTGGATCAACCACTGAATATCACACAAACAAACAAGAAGAATAAACACCACTCAATAACATACAACATTCACCATACGTAAAGCTAAAAGAAAGCCTAACGAAAAGAGCGTTCGCTTTTCAAGTACATTGCAAGTCATGGTTATAATAAGAGGGTATTCTTTTAAAAATGTGTGATCTATACTTTATAAAACAAGACATGAGCTTAAAATGTCTTAATTAAACTATACAAATATTAGGTTCACTAATTTAATCTTTTATAAAACGTCATATGCGATACGTCTAGATTAAGGGTTTATAACACGATAAACACGTTATAACGATATTAAACCTTTTTAACCTTTTTAGAAAAGATATAAGTTATATATCTAGGATTAATGCGTTATGAAATATATTGTTAATTTATGAAGCATTATGGAACATATAATTCATTGTTAAATCTATCACTTATGATAAATTAAGATATAAGTCTAAATAGGTTTTATGTGAAAAGATCATTATTATTATTAAACACCTATTTATGAAAAGTTATGGTATATGCCTTAAATGGACTTTTATGTAAAAGGCAATGAACAAACAACTATCTTTTAATTTCATTTGAAAACACATAGCCTATATTATTATATTCGAAGTCAATATATAAAGTAACATTTTAAGTTATAAAAGAACTTAAACTCTTATTACTTTATTTTATCCTTTAGGAAAAACTAAGTGATCCGTATATAATGTGAACTAAATTCTATGGAATCTTTAATCATGCCACAAATCTAATTAAGAACAAATTGACTATAGGTTTAATTAATACATTATGATAAAGGATAATTAATCTATTAATTATCTTTAATTCTATTGTAGTAACAAATGATCTAATTCATTAGAAAAGATATTATGTATAAACTATCATTTTAGTTTATAAAAGCAATGACCTTTGTTACCTTGTAATTAAGAAAATATAAATAATCTATTAATTGGACATATATTTATCTTCTATTTTTATTAAGAGACATATGGTCTACATATTCTTTTAAGTTTTTATTTAATACAGCTATACTTAACATCTATAACGAACCTTATTAAATCAAAAACATGATATCTACTAAAAAGGTCATTTTAAAGTTAGAACCAAATTATCTAATTCTTTAGTAAGAAACTTATATTTACCAGCATAACTATCAATTACTTTATTAGGAAAGCATGAGTGCCTAATTAAGTTATTTTAAAATTATTATAAAATTCTACTATTTCGGTTTTCTCCTTTCTTTTCTAAATAGAATTTATACGCATAAAAAATATTTATTTAATTCTTCTAACCTTAATATACTAAGAATTAATTGTAAAATAACTAAATGGGACTTTAAATAACCTATTCATGGTTATTATGACATAAATGAGCATTTTACTATTCTACGTAATTAAGTGCTATACTTATGAATACATTTATTGTGAATAGTAAAATCTATATTTTCATTCGACCGAAAATACGTGGCTTAGGATTTCTTCTATTTCTTCATGCAAATAAGTGTACACTTAAAATACTACTAACAATTATCGTTCCACATATATTAAAGCGAAATTAATTATAAACATTTCTAATACGAAAACCACGGAAGTAGTGAATAGTGACCGTACTCATTTTTAAAATTATAAAATCATACGCATATTTAAAGTATTGTCGTGGGGTTCGATTTTGGCTACACGTATACATCGCATCTCTAAAATCATACACATGAATCGCCAAATCGCATCATTACAACAATAATTGACAATAAATTCAAAACATAATTTAGAAAATAAATATTTCGGGGTTGTCTTCAACCTTGGTTTTCGTTCATGCGCAGGGATGAATGTCGTCGAGGGAGTTTCGACAGTGCAGGGGAGGGACGGTGGGTTTGGCATCGAGCAGGGAACGACGCGATCCTCGTGCTGCGTTCAACGGAGCTCCGGCGGGGTTCCACGAATGGCGAACGGCGTACGGATGCGGTTAGTCTGGCGACGAGCTTCACGATGGCGAGCTGTGCACGGCGCGAGCAAGGGCTTGATGGCAGGTACGTGGCGTTGCTGCGGGTGTCAGGGTGCTGCGAGGACGCGGTGGGCACGAGCTCTGGTGACAGCGTGGTTCAATGAGCGAGCACGTGAGATAGGTGAGGGAGAGAGTGAGCTCGACAGGGAGGAGCAAAGGGCTCAATGACTTTTATAGAAGAGAGGAGGGAGAGGAGAGGGCAGCCAGGGGAGAGAGTAACGGGCGCCGGTGTCATGGCTACCATTAATGGCATCCGCATCAATGGAGGGATGGAGAAACGGTGGCATTGAACTCCATTACACGCGATGAAGAAACAGATGTGGCACTTGGGCTTCGCGCTAGGTCAGAGTCGCGGTTGGATGAGCAGGGTCGGTCGGGTTCTCTTGTCGCGGCTACTGGCGGCTTCGACTGCGCGTAGGGGCTCGGCGGGTCGAGGTCCTTGGTCGCGTCGGGGCTTGAGCGCGCGGTCGAGAAAGTTGCAGGGGCGCGGGGCAGAGGCTTGCTCGGGGCTGGGCTCGACGCGCACGGCGCGGTGTCGCGGGCGGCGTCACGGTGCTCCGCGGGGCAGGGCGCATGGGGAAGCTCCTGGGCGTGTCGCGGTGGGGCGCGGCCTAGCAGGGGCGCTCGGCTGGCGTCGAACGCGCAGGGTCGGGGCGCGGGCGGCGTTCCTGGGCGCGGTCGCTGCGTGGAGCAGATAGGAGAGGCAGGGAGGAGAGAGAGTAGAGGGAGGGAAAGGAGTGCAGGGTGGCGACGGCTGTGAGCAGGAAGGGGGCGGCGGCTGATGGGCCTAATGGGCCATATGGCTGGCTAGGGTTAGATTAGGTTTTGTTTTTTCTTTTTTATTTCCTTTTTCTAATTTCGAAATACCAATTCAAGTAATCATAAAATTCATAATAATCAAACCAAAATTATTTATAAATAAAATATTAATTCTTGGATTAATATTTATTATATTACTTATTTGGATTTTCAATTAAGAAGAAATGCTATTAAATATTCAAAAATCAATTATGGGCAATCAAAAATCATTCTAAAGGCAGATAAATGACAACCACTTAAAATAAAATTCATTACCATATTTACCTTTAATAACTAAATTTATTATTTTTATTTGATGATTTTTATGGTGTTACACCTTCCCATAGTGGTGATAACTTGTGTCGTCCCTCCCCCATTAGAATTCGGCGGAGGACCAAGTCTCTCACTGCAAAGGATCGATGTCGCACAGCTTTGTCGTGGTAGCGCCTCAAGGTCTGCTGGTACCTGGCTGACTGAATTACTATGTTCAATTGTTGTTCCTCCAACACATCAATGTCTTCTAGCCTGGTTGCTTCTGCTTTAGCTATGTTTTCGAAAGTCAGCCTTGGAGCCCCAAAGATTAGATCGGCAGGCAGCACTGCCTCCGACCCGTAAACCATGAAGAATGGGGTGTTTCCATGCAGAGCTCGACTGGGTTGAGTTTGCAGGCTCCAAACCATGTATGGCAGTTCTCTAATCCATTTTCTTGCAATCCATTCACTCTTATCGGATACCTTCTTGCTGAGTGCCTCAAGTATCATTCCATTGGCTCTCTCCACCTGGCCATTGGCTCTCGGGTGTGCCACTGATGCGTACTTAATCTAGATGCTTCTTTGCTCGCAGAAATCGAAGAATTCAGAGCTGGTGAAGTTGGATCCCAGGTCAGTGATGATGCTATTCGGTATTCCAAACCTGAATATTACGTCTTGGATGAACTTCACTGCTTTGGCTGAGGTTAAAGAGGCGATTGGCTTGTACTCTATCCATTTTGTGAATTTGTCAATGGCAACTAGGACATGAGTATAGCCTCCCTGAGCCTTCTTGAAAGATCTGATCATGCCCATCCCCCAGCATGCGAACGGCCATGTTACGGGAATGGTCTGTAGCTGCTGCGCTAGTAAGTGTTGTTGCTTTGATAAGAATTGGCATGCCTCACACTTCTAGACTAACTCAGCAGCATCACTCTTTGCAGTTGGCCAGTAGAAACCAGATCTGAAAGCCTTCCCAACCAGAGTTCTTGATGCCGCATGTACTCCACACTGCCCGACATGAATTTCATCTAACAATTGTTTCCTAGTAGCCGAGTGAATGCATTTCATGAGGACTCCTGCTGCACCTCTCCTGTACAGTAAGCCCCTATGATGGTGTAGTGGGCCGACTGCCTCGCGATGCATTCCGCCGCAGCCTTGTTATCCGGCTCTTCTTCATTTTTTATGTACCTGATGATAGGCTCTCTCCAGTCGTTGGAATCTGCCTTTGGTTGGCTCAAGGCGTTGCACTCTTCCACCTGATTCGAGAGGATGCTCGATTGTGATATTTCTTGGACAAAGATCCCAGGTGGAGCCTAGGCCTGACTGGATCCTAGCTTCGACAATGCATCTGCTGCTGCGTTGCGGTCTCTTTCCACGTGATGGAACTCCAATCCTTCGAATTTGTCCTCCAGTTTTCGCACAACTGCGCAGTACTTGCCCATGGAATCAGTCGAGCAGTCCCAGTCTTTGTTTATCTAGCTTATGACCACTAGCGAGTCACCATGTACCATCAATTTCTTGATGCCGAGTGATACGGCGATGCTTAGCCCGTGAATCAGTGCTTCATACTCTGCCGCATTATTTGATGCTGGAAACAGTAGCTGGAGTGCGTACTTGAGTTGCTCACCTCCAGGAGCAATAAAGAGAATCCCTGCACCTGCTCCTTATAGCTTCAACAAGCCATCAAAATACATTCTCCACACCTCAGTAGCTTCTGGGCTGTCTGGGACTTGGTGCTCAGTCCATTCTGATATGAAGTCGACCAACGCCTGAGTCTTTATTGCCGTGCGGGGCCAGAACTCTATGTCGTGGGCTCCCAGCTCGCACGCCCACTTGGCTATCCTTCCAATAGCTTCTTTGTTATGGAGAATGTCTCCTATCGGAAATCCTGTGACTACTATGACTTTGTGGTCGTCAAAGTAGTGACGGAGCTTGCGAGCGGTTAGGAGTACCACGTACAACACCTTCTGGACTTGAGGATATCTTATCTTTGAGGGCCTGAGGACTTCACTGATGTAGTAGACTGGATGTTGCACCGGGTACACATGTCCTTCCTCCACCCGCTCGACTACTAACGGAGTGCTTACCACGTGAGTCGTGCAGGAGATATATAGCAGCAGTTCTTCTGCCGACTGACTCGGCGTAGCTCGGTGCGGCAGTTTGACTACTGGTGGTGTGGTCAAGAACTTCTTCAGTGCCTCTAGAGCTTCCTGTGCCTCTGTGGTCCACTGAAACTTGTCCATCTTTTTGAGCAATTTGTAAAATGGCATGCCTTTCTCGCCTAGCCTTGATATGAACCTGCTTAGGGCTGCCATGCATCCGGTAAGCCTCTGCACCTTTTTCTGTGATCGTGGCGCTTCCATTCTCATGATGGCCTCGATCTTTTCTGGATAAGCTTCAATTCCTCGGTGGCTAACAATGAATCCGAGCAACTTTCCTGCCGGTACCCCGAAGACACACTTTTCTGGGTTAAGCTTCCACCGGTAGCGCCTCAGGCTGTTGAAGACTAGCTGCAAATCTTCGATGAAGTTTTCTAATTTTTCTGTTTTGATTACCACATCATCGACGTAGGTTTCCACCTGCTTGCCCCAGTGATCGGCTAAGCATGTTTGGATGGCCCTCTAGTAAGTTGCTTCCACGTTCTTGAGGCCGAACGACATGGAGGTATAGCAGAAGGCTCCAAATGGGGCGATAAAAGCAGTCTTCTCCTCATCTTCTTTTGCCAAGCTGATCTGATGGTATTCAGAATTGCAGTCCAGGAAGGACAACATAGAATAACCAGTGGTCTAGTCAACTACCTGATCTATTCTAGGGAGTCCGAAGGGATCCTTCGGACAATGCTTGTTGAGATCAGTATAGTCTACGCACATGCGCCAATCCACTTTATTCTTTTTTAGTACAAGGGACTTGCTAGCCACTCGGGATGCAGTACCTCCCTAATGAACCCTGCAGCCACTAAGCGGGCTAACTTGGCGCGAATAGCTTCTCTTTTATCAGGCATGAAATGACGCAACTTCTATCGAATCGGCCTTGCTTGAGGATAGACCTTCAATTTGTGCGTGCCCAGTTCTCTCGGGACTCCGGCATATCCGCAGGTTGCCATGTGAATACATCCTAGTTATCTTGCAGGAACCGGACGAGCGTGCTTTCCTATTTATCGTTGAGGCTGGAACTGATGATGGCAGTCTTGCGCTCATCAGCGAATCCCAGGTTGATCCTTTTAGTCTCCTCAATCGGTCGTATAGAGGTCACGGCTTGAGCTTCGTTAGTGGGTATTGTGAGATCCTCTTCCGGCTTGATGTCTGCCTGCATGAGGGGAGTTGTCGGGGGTCCGACAGTGAGGGCTACCTGGATGGCTCCCCGAAAGCACTCCACGGCGCCTTGGAAGTCAGCGCGCACGGTGATGATTCCTTGAGGTCCCGACATCTTTAATATCATGTATGAGTAGTGTGGAATGGCCATGAACTTCGGCAGTCCCGATCTGCCGATGATGGCATTGTATCCACAGACGAAGCGTGCCACCTCGAACCTCAGGAACTCGGTTCTATAATTCTCTGGAGTCCCAAAGGTGACAGGCATGTAGATGTGCCTGAGTGGGTACTCTCCTTTGGTCGGTACGATACTGAAGAAAGGTGTATCTGACTCAGTGAGGTCTTTGAGTGCAACCCCAAGGCTAGGAGCGTTCGGGGAAAGGTAACGTTAATGCTACTTCCCCTGTCCACTAGTACTTTCTTTACCCTGCTCTCTCGGATCACCAGATCAACGAGGAGCGGGTACTTGCCGGGGTGGTCGAAGTTGAGCCACTGATCTGCTCGGCTGAAGGTTATTTCATGCTCTGACCATCGATAAGGAGCTGGGGCACTGGTGGTTGCCGCTAAGACCTATCAGTCGTTGAGCTTCTGCTGCCTTATGTTCTCCTGCGATCCATGTTCTCCGAAGATGACGTTGACCTCCCTATCAACGCGTGGGAATGCTCCACCCCCTCCCCCTTCTGGTTGATGAGGCTGCCTTGGCTTGCCGGGCCCTCCTCGTGGTGGGGGAGGTGGTAGAGGCTAGAATGGTCGGCCGTGTCTGACGGAGTGCTTAAAGTCCCTACAGTTACGTAGGGTGTGGCGCATGTCCTTGTGGTACGGGCACTGGGCGTCTAGGATGTCGTCTAGTGTCCATTCGCCTCCGCGGGGCGCACCTCGGGCTCGAGCGTTGGGTGGTCCGGCGGCATGTACCTCCTCATGAGGCCTCTTCTCCCAGCGCCTGTCAGGTTGCTGGTTTGTGTCGCGCCGCGGTGCCAGTGGCGCAGGTTTCGTACCTCCGATGAGGTCCTGGGCCTGCTCATCAATGGTGATGTAGAGGTCTGCCTCTCGAAATAGTTGCTCGGAGGTGGTCGGTGCTTTCTATAGTATGGCTCAGGCGAAGGCTGAGTCATTGTGTCCCCGATAGAAATCTTCAATCACCGCTGCCTCGGTGACTTTGGGGATGCGGTTTCTCATGGTCTGAAACCTCTTGAGGTATGGCCGAAGTGTTCCATCGCCCTGGCGCCTGATGGATTTGAGGTCCCATGGCCGTGTCGGCTTGTCAGAGAGGGACTGGAAGTTAGCGATGAACCACCGACTAAAGTCGCTCCAATCATCGATACAGTGTCGCGGCAGATGTCGTAGCCACTATAGTGCATCTTGCCCTAGGACGATGGGCAAATATGCTGTCATTACGTCTTCTGTGGCTCTGGCAGCTCGAGCGGCGGTCGTGTAGATGACCAACCAGCCCCCGGGTCCTGCTTAGGCTCGTACTTTTCGACGTTGGAGACTTTGAAGTTAGAGGGCCACTGGATGGCCCGGAGACACGAAGTAAGCGCGAAGACTCCACATGTGTCTTCTTGTCGGTGTTCATGACGTCGGTCCTGGGGAGGGGAGTCGGTGATGTGTCATCTTGACTGTCCCCGGATCGGGCCACTAGTTGAGGCTGCAGTCGACTCAACTTGGGTGGCGTGACTTCGAGCCGGGACACCGTGATCCCGGTCATACTCCTCTCGGCGCCTTATCTCGTTTTCGTGCTGTCGGTCGCGTGAAGCATTGATAGAGCTCCGCGCATCTCGTCGACTATTGATGGTGTGTCGTAGGTCGCTTGGGGGATGAGCGATAGGGAGAAGGTGGTTAGCTGCCCGAGTAAGCAGTCGCCGATAGCCTTCAGCGTCTGGAGTTCGCGGGAGGCCATCGGCTATCTGAGCCAGCACCCCTCCAACTTCACTCAGTGTGTTCATCGCGTGGGCGAAGTCAGGGTTCAGGTTTCAAGAGAAGAGGGGATTTTCCCGGTGCACCCTTGCACCCTGCTCGGCCTGCGCCTATTCTCGGTTCTGAGCCTGTCTACGATCACGCCGGCGAGAATTCTGCCTTTCTCGGTATACTCGCTCGTCGGGAGTTTCTCCTACTTCTGAAACTTCATCACGGGATACGGGCTACACTAGGTCCCGCTCCCCAGCCTTGTGATATCGTCGAACATTCCGGCGTCTATTCCTTCATCGCCGTGCTTCACGCTGGGGAGTTCTTCCCCTTGCACGGTCGGCTCGTTGTCGGAGATGGGAGATGATTTCAATCTCCCCTCGATGAAGAGGATGTCGAGGTAGAAAGGAGTTGTTGTGATGGAGTGTTTCTTTCTGTCCTCCTTTGAGGGCGAAGGTGCCAGAAAGATAACTCGGCGAAGCTCCGTCCCCTTTCTAGGAATGCTTGCCTCTTTCTTTCTTGTAATCCGCGTCCACTCTGTGGGCGAAGTGGGCAGCGGAGTTTTTCGGGCAAGTAAATTCTTGATTTTTGGCTTGTAAGAGGTAGTCTTCGCTCGAGGTGCGGGAGGTTGCGCTATCCGTTGTCTTGCTCCGGCTTTCCTGGGGATTTCCGGGGAAGGCCTCTTCTCCGGCGGATCTGCTATGCAGTGCAGCGTTCCTTTCTCATCTGCTATGGACGAGATGGTTCTGAAGCAGAACACGGATCCAGGGCAAAGAGCTATCTTGCATTGGGATGTAACGGCCATTGAGCTAGCTTGGGTCAACGACACACCCCCTACCTGGCGCGCCAGCTGTCGGCGTTTAGAGCTCGACCGCACACCCGGGGTTACCCCTCGCGGTGCTTTTGGGTAGGACGGTGCTGTCGACTGTAGCTCAATGGTTCGTGCTAGACGCACGAGAGATGACAGTCAATTTTCTGTAGGTTCGGGCCGCTTGGAGAGGCGTAATACCCTACTTCCTGGGGTGGATCTTTACATGGTAGGTTACAAGTGAGATCTCCAGAATGGAGAAAGAGCTAATGAGATAGGTAGATGGCTGATCAAAATGATGGAGTACACTCTAGGCCTTATATACTCGACCGTGGGGCACTACATGCATACATGACGATTATGTATACCCTAAATAATAGTGAACCGACTGAACTGATCTTCCTACAATCTTGCCGACTTATCCCTAATCCGCCCCGATATTTAAGGGCGCTGCACGCGGGAAAGTCAGGTGGGCGCTACGGATAGCGTTCGAGTCTGACGGGTTGTTAGGGCCCGAGTCTGCTTCTTTCTCGTGTCGGCCCACTCCGCTAGTAGTTCTGTCCCACCCACGAAGGGATGACCTTGCGAGGTAACTGGCTCAAAACCTCTCACGAGGCCTTCTTACCTTCTAGTGGATCCAGGGATATCTGTCTCCCGCACCGACGGGTTGGGCTACCGCGGAGAGCTCTACTCTGTCGTGCTTGAGCAGCAAAGTAGGAGAGGCGTGCGATGGTGGTTGATCTAGTGAGAAATGGTTGTGATTAAGAGCAGATGATACCCTTCGATGCCTAAGATCTGTGTCGTTGAAATCATCAGGGACGATAGAGACCAGATGTTTGTTGTTTTGAATCATGGTCGTTAGATTGAGATGAGCGGCTGAGGTCATAACACGCGTACCCTTTAACATTTTTAATCTGGGGCCACAGATCTAATAACCGACGGCCTGGGGGTGAACCACTTAACGCATATGCGTTGGGGTGGTGGGGATCCGGTGTTGATAGAATCTTGTGCGCTCTCACTGTGTGTGCCTTTGTGTGGCATGGTTCCAGCTAGTCGTTCGGTGACGCTTGTACCTAAGCCAGCGTCCTAGGTCAATTTTTGCATAAGACACATTGGAGAACTTGCCAATCAACCTGCAGTATAAGTATGTGTAAAGATTAGAACAATTGGGACCTAGATTTAATATATTTGACCCTGAACTATCTAAAAATAGAATTCACAGTCCAGGAATATCTGAAATTCTATAAATAATTAAAAAATGATTTTAATTTAAAATTAATCCCTAAAGCTAAGAAAATTCATAACTTTTATGTTCTAGCTCCAAATTTAGTGGTTCTCGAACCTACGGATTCGTGTCGACACTAGAATATTATCATGCATTTTGTTTTCATATTTGATGTAATGCTATTTTTAATTATTATTTGCCTATATGTTTGTATTGCTACGATTAGACGAGCGAGTGTATGTGGATCTGCAGATCTAAGACTTTTGAAGACTCTTATAAGTAGGTTATCGCAAGTAAAAGGCAAGTTGTGTCCTTGATCACATTCTTTGACCTAATAATATTAACTTTTATGTTCTCACCCTACTTGCACTGTTAGGTTAAATTAATGGGACCTAATAGGTTACTTAGTTTGTTTACCCTACACCTTGCATACAAATAAATTATTGGGTAGTCCTGCTATTGCTCTATCTGATTTTGGTATTAATGTTAAATATGAATTATGATCATGCCTTATTACTATTGTTGGCTTTATTATTATGCATGATAAGGTAATTTTGTTAATTTAAACATGGAGCGACCATGAGAGACAATAGTGCTAACACAATGATAGAATGAGACGTCCTTAGCCAATTAATTAGGAAAGATAGTGTGAGATGATCCTTTCCTGAAAGAAGCAAGCGGGGAGTGAACCACACAAGCATAGCGCTAGCTGTAATTACTGCGATGGGGTTGTAGACCGTGGAAAAAGGTCTGCTTTCCTTTGCCTAAAACCGTAGCGAGTTTTTTTATACTAGTGGAATTTTGTAAAGGCCTCGTAGTGGATCCCTAGTCATTTAGCTTGGAAGTATCTAAGGGTCTAGCTAACACAGGCTAAAAAGGAAACATGACTTGTGTGTAAAGATGTGTCACATTTGCAGAGGGTAAAACTGATATATCAGTCGTGCTCACGGTCATGAGTAGCTCGGACGCTCATATAAGTAAATTATGAAATTAAATTTAACCATTCATGCATTGCATTGTGGGATATTCATTTATGATCTTTTATTTAGTTGAGCTAATATTTATCTATACTTATTAATTGTTAAGGGTGTTTTTGGACCCGAGTGTGAGATGTGCGATCGCATAGGGCCTCCAAAATATGTGGCCCTCAAAATTTAATAAATGTACCAAAGCCCAGAAGGCTAGAACCATTATTCCGATTTTCTATGCTTATGTTTTTTTAGGCCTGACCTAGAAGTTTACGTCGCTTGTCTGTACGTTGTCGCCGTTCCTGCCTGGGACATCACGGGCGTGTGCCTCCGCCCTCCGTTCCTGCGATCCTGCCGCTGTGCTGCAGTTCAACTTGTATGTGATTCACTGATTTGTAGCATATTAGAATTTTTTATTTGTTCATGGAGATATGGACGAGCTCCCACATTATGAGATATGACGTTTGATTGTTTTTTTATTTCCTAACTAGGTATATGCCCGTGCGTTGCTATGGAGTCAATATTATAAAACACGATATTTTTTACATATCAATATGTTTTATCATAGCAACGCACGAGCATATACCTAGTTGGATTTTTATGTGGTGAGGTCACAACTATTTAATTTCATTGTGCTTTATAGGTTGCATGTACACGAGATAGTTCATGGACAACGTACTGATCAAGTGGTTTCTAAAAAGCTTCGGGCTACATGACAACAACGTGCTGATGAAGTGGTTCCTAATGCAAGGGCTACATGACAACAACGTGCTGATGAAGTGGTTCCTAATGCGAGAGCGTATTGGTGAAGTGGTTCCTGATGCAAGAGTCGAAGTTACTCAAGGACTGATATTGACATCAATGGAAGGAATGAAGTGGTGACTGGAGGGCTAAGGGTGCCTCATCAAATATTGCTATGAAAGAAGCTGGTAATACGTTGCTCACCCTTGTCATTGGGCAACATAACAATCAGCCACAACTATTCAGAAATAGTGAGGAACCATAATGAAATGGGAATAAAGAACATTATGATGCCATTACAAATGCACGTGCCTCTTACTTTTGACTTCCTTGCAGATGATGTAGTTGTAGCCTCATGCTTGTTGACACCACTTGCAATAACTGATCAAGAAAAAAACAAGGATCATAATTTGCAACCCCGTAGTAGTAGATGATTATATCACTCAATAAGGTAGCAATTCTTACAGATTGGGTATGGTCACAAGAATGAAAAGAATGGGCACAAGGGCAACGAAAGAAGCAAGCCTTAAAACTGCTTTATCCCGTCAAAACAAAATCATGCCAAACAATTGGTTAGTACAACATCCTGTATTTACGCTGGTCAGTGCCATTGCTTCGCAATCTCCTCATCAAGGATTTGGCAAGCCTGCTGCCTAGAATTGTCGCCCAGAATTCTATTGCTCATCAGCAAACTAAGTAGTGCTCGCAGTTCATCACAATTAGCCCGCTGGAAGAGCCCCCTCAGTGCAACAAGGGGTGGATCCTGAGGTGACATATTCTGATTGTCTCGATTTTCAATTGTTGCATGGGGCCTTGATCGCCAGTACTCTATACAGATATAAAATTAAAAGAAGATAACAACCAATTTATGATATTCTCCACACTGTGCAGGTTGTTTCTTACACACCCATATGAATTAAAAGATAATAACAATTACTGATATTCTCCACACATAAGCCTCACAGTGCTGGTTCATTCTTACACATGCTGACAGAAGGATGTGACATGTATATGCATTCTAAATCTGCAAACAAATCTTCTCTTGTAAGTTGTGAACTACTTCCTAATTGTAAAATTATGAAAAAAAAGTCACGACTTTTGGCTTTTTCCAGATTATAAGTACACGTGGTAGTATGAATAGATGCGCTGAAATGAACCGTAGGTGTAGTGTCCACCACTACTGACTGATTTTAGATGGCTTCTGCAATAACAGCAAACACTACAATGCCAGCTTCAGGTTTAATCAGTTGTCCATGTCAGGCCATCAGGTTGCTAAAAGAGTGAGTTCTGCAAGTCTGCATTATATTTGACGACCAACTAACGTTAATCATCTGTATATACTGGCTTTTGCCAGACTTTGGTGTTCTTTTTGGGATCATCACAAAGGGTTAAATCACTGTCAAATTCTCGCATTGTCTTGATAAATGTCTTTGCTCCTTGCATCATTAGCCTCTCTACCATGAATAACTGATAGTTATTCTCAATTATTGGCTCCAATATGCTACTGAAGTTGGACGAGTACGCTAACTTGTACCTGAATTGTTGCCAAATGAATGATCAAACACTTTAGGTAAGCACAAAGTGATTCTTGATATAATAGCACACATGGAGGTAGAAACCTGAATAGGATTTAATCGGCATACAGATTGAAGAACTGACATGACCAGCCACAACAAAACATCTTATTGCTAAGAAATGTTTAACCATGGCAAAATGGAAAGTGAACAGAAATATAAATTTAATTTCTTTAAGTAATCCTTAATAATAACAAGAATGAGAACAACTTTCCAAGTGCACTTACCCAGAAGTGCACTGCAATGCATTAGGATGCAACAGGAAAATAGATGCTAATTTAAATAACACCAGAAATTCTAGTTGGACAGAGAAATGAGAAAGTAGTGCAGATAATACCTGTCTGACAGAGGGGAAAAGAAGCCTGGAGTTCTTTCATTTGATGCAATGAATAAAGTTCGACCTGGTGGAATCCATTGTGCAATTCTTTTTATAATGTACTCAGGTTGGGTGTCTCTGTCTAGATGAGGATGAAGGCTCCATTCAATACCAAATCTATCTTTCCTATTTTTCAATAGACCACCACGTCTCACATGAATAACATCATAATCACCAAGTATTTCTTTCATCTGAAATGGAGGAACTGATTTAGGGGCTGCATCATAGCCTGCGATGTATATTACTGAACTTAACAAAAGAGAGAATGACTTGGTCTAAGGACTTACGTAAAGGAGAATTAACAAGTATCCAAAACCAAACTTCCAAAGATGATGTATGCTAAACATACTTGAAACTGCTTTATCCTGTCAAAACAAAATCATGCCAAACAATTGGTTAGTACAACATTCTTATCATTCTGTTAGTAAATTTAAAATTGAACTAAAAACATCATTAGGCGAAATTGAACTAAAAAACCTCATCTAGCCTTATCTCCAAGATTTTAAATCACCGATCATCATAAGCGATCAAATGGAGGCCAGTTCACATCGACCGACAGGACTGATACTAACAGGACCATCCACACTTGCACATACTACAAAGATTAATAAGAGATTACATAAGAACTAAGTAGTGAATCAGACACCCATTGCTGACCTTGTTAATCAACCCATTGCTAATGAAGGTGTTGTCGATCTTCTTGAACAACCTGTACAATGCCTCGACCTCGTTCACGCTGACTGCAAGAATGACAAGCAGAGGAAACCCAACCAGGCAGGAAAATAAATGGTCACAATTACCAGCAGCACGTGATTTTCTAAATAATTTAAGCATGTGCGGTGTTCTTCCAGATAAAACTTAGGGGACGACCACCTAGTTCATTGAAAGAGGGGAATAGACCAAGCTCCAACTTTCAAGCTTGTCAAGGCTTGGCATTATTAATTTAAACAGGACAGCCAATTCCAGACATAATGTTCCAAACTGCTAATGAATCTATAATGCTCAAAATAAACAACCAGGTTCTGAACTGTCAATTACACCCACAAGATGCACATAATTAGAAAGGATAAAAGAGAAGGCGAATGGAATACCAGGAATTATATGACTACTAAATCATTTATTTAGATAAGTAGATGAAATAATTTATGGTACATAATATAAGAACGGGTGATTAGTTATGAGAAATAAAAGGTCACCATTACCAGCAGCACGTGCTGTTCTAAATAATTTAAGCTTGTGTGGTGTTCTTTGAGATAAAACATAGGAGACGACCACCTAATTCATTGAAAGAGGGGAACAGACGAAGCTCCAACCTTCGAGCTTGTCAAGGCTTGGCATTATTAATTTAAACAGGACAGACAATGCTCAATCTGAACTGCCATTGTATCTACAATACTCAAAATAAACAACCAGGTTCTGAACTACCAATTACACCCACCACAAGATGCACATAATTAGAAAGGGTAAAAAGAAGGCGAATGGAATACCAGGAACTGGTGCGGGTCAGGGCCAGGCAGAACGGTTGAAGCGCTTGACAACGATGTGGCGCTGGGCATCGAGCTTCCCCTTGTATACCACATTGGGCACCTGCGAGGTCGGCGACGGCCAGGTCTAGCATGCGAAGGAACTTGATAACGATCCGGCAGCGCAGGGTCGTGGGAATGGGCGGACATCGTTTGCTGGGGGAGGAGGCGAGCGCGGGCGAGGGGGAGCTGAACGCACGGTGAGGTGGGGTGGGGATGGGGGAGGTCGGGGCAGGGGTATGCAGAGCGGTTGAAGCGCTTGACAACGATGTGGCGCTGGGCATCGAGCTTCCCCTTGTATACCACATTGGGCACCTGCGAGGTCAGCGACGGCCAGGTCTAGCATGCGAAGGAACTTGATAACGATCCGGCAGCGTAGGGTCATGGGGATGGGCGGACATCGTTTGGTGGGGGAGGAGGCGGGCGCGGGCGAGGGGGAGCTGAACGCACAGTGAGGTGGGGTGGGGATGGGGGAGGCGAGGCAGGGGTATGGCAACGCGGGGTTGCGAAGCCGATGGCGAGCACGTGTCAGGCGAGGGCGCGGGAATGGCGGATTTGCGCGTTCTCGGGCTCGACAAGCGCAACAGACGAGATTGACGAAGACTCGCCGGGCGGGGTCGAGGAGCGCGCTGCAGTCAAGGGATGGAGCGGCGGGGATCGCGCGGCGGGCTAGGGGCGCGGTGGAGGGGAACGCTGGGTGAGGTGGAGCGCGAGGGAGGGGGCGCGGGTGTGGACAGGCGGGGGCACGCCGACACGGGCGTCGAGGGCGAGGGCAGCGCCATGGATCCCGTGGCGCCATGGATGCCGCGGCGAGATTAGCGAGGGAGGCCATGAGGCACCATGGGGCGAGCGGATCTCGAGCTCGAGGGATGGTGGCGTCGATCTCAGACGGGGGCGAGGTGGCGACGCCGAGGACGGGCGCACGCTTGCCCTTGCCGGCACACCAGCCACGACCAGGCCCGTACCTGAGTTTATTTTGGCCTGGTGCAAAACACAAAGTGGAGGCCTATATTTATATAATATTGCAATTAACCATATGTATTTAGATATCATAACTATCATGAGCATTCATGTTAAACAGTAAAAGATGAATCTTCCTTACAAATATTCTTAGCTTCTATTAAAAAGCATCATTTGCCTATCGATTGCAATTTGCAAGCAAAGGAAAAAAACAATGGAGTGTTTCCTGATCACATACCTGCAGTCTCGATTGGCTTGTTGCGTCGACCTTGCAACGTCCAGGTGCGGCAAAGGTCAAAGCGTCGGCAACGGCGAGATCACGGCCCCATAGTAGCTCGACATCGATGGCGTGATGACTGGCGATGGAGCGTTTGTGGTGGCGGCGCACTCCCAGATCGGCGTCGTTTCAGCTAGCGAGATTGGCGGAACTACGGAAGGAAGAAACAAAGCCTAGAATTCCAATCGTAATGCACAAATTTGGAGGCCAAGTATATCCTGGACCAGCATACATGGACCACGTGTATATGGAGAATTCATAATTGGAGGCCTACTGATATTGGTGGCCTGGTTCCGTCGGCCCAGTTGCACTGGGCCATATACGGGCCTGGCCACGACGACCTTGCCGGAGAACACCAGCTCCTGTGGCGCAGGGACGGGGACTGGGACGTCCTTGGGCCCTTCCCGGCGCTGTCCAGGTCCACGAGCCAGCCACCAGGCTTGGCGTGGCCCCCACGCCGAGGATGCCAGCTGTTTTGCATGGGGGTGCGGGCGCGACGGACGGGATGAGAGGATGCGGGCGCGGCGAGACGGGGAACGCGCGGTGGGGGGTAGGGGTGTGGGACGGGGAACATGGGGCGAGGCAGTCGCTAGCTTCTGTCGATGGAGATCAAGGCGAGGATGACGGGGGCGCCGATGGAAGGGGATGGCAGGGAGCGGGGCAAGAATGGCGAAGGGTGGAGCGCTGGGGGAGGGGCGGCGGCGGCGACGCTGGCGAGATTATCGGGGGGCTGGTAGGCAGGGGGGCGGGCAGCGAAGGCGAGCGCGGGCGCGACATCCGGGCGGGGGCGTGGTGAAGCTGTGGACACCCTCGTTAGGTCCTTATAGAGTAGTAGAGATTATAAACAAACTTGTATGGAGCACAAGTGCATAACTATCTTCTTAAGGAAGAAGACTGATTTAATATGTATGTAGTTCATTCTTAATTTAAACAAACCTCTATATACGAGTTAATTTGTAAATTCAGGTTTACGCTCAAAGACTGTACTGTTTTTGAACAATGTTCGCCACCTCAAACGATATTCTAACAGAACCAATAAATAGAAATGTACATAATTGAACTGAACCTAGATTCACAATGCACTGAACAAGATTTTAGTGAACCATTGAGAGTAAATCTATTAAATAGACATACATGGAACGAAAATGAAACCGGTGGGTTTATGTAAGTAGTTTTGAAAAAAATAAAAAAGCATTGCAGATCTGTTTCAGTAGTAACTTAAATATGTTTGTGTAGTATTCAGATGACCTGAACACCATTGCAACGGTGAATTGGAAGAGTACCAGACCAAAAGACTATAAATTAATTGAAGTGTATTTCTACAAACTACTACTTGTGTGAGCAACCACTACTAAAAGCCATAATTTAATTTTGTAACAGATTAAACCTCAACTTCACATAAATCATGCGTGTGAAATTGGAAACTTGAAGTACACAGACTTAATAATCATGCGTGTCTGTGTAGTATTCAGATGAACTACTAATTAATTTTTAGTATTGTTCAGATCAATTGAACATCAGCTGAAATGCAAATGGAAGTGCTTATCTCTCATAATACCAGGCAAAAACACTATGATAATCATGTGTGTCTGTGTAGTATTCAGATGACATACTAATTAATTTTTAGTATTAATTGAACATCAGCTGAAATGCAAATGGAAGTGCTTATCTCTCATAATACCAGGCAAAAACACTATGATAATCATGCGTGTCTGTGTAGCATTCAGATGAACTACTAATTAATTTATAGTCTGCAAGTTCACATCAACATCTTCGTCGTACTCGAGACAAAGTTCTTCATGCAGTGCATATTGTGCATCAGCATCATGTGGTAATCACAAACACAAAATAAAAGAAAATGTAAACTAAAAGAAACTGTGAAACATTGAAATGAAGTATGAACTTTGAAGTTGTCTCCGCAGTCCTTACCTCATCTCACTGGTGTCGGTGGGCATTGGGTGCCTCGACTGAGCCGTTGTGCAGTGCCGCGGGCGACGTCGTTCTTCTTGCGGAGGCAAGGGGTAGATTAACAATTATTATTAACAATATAAAATAGTACAGTGTACCAGATGCAAACACACTAATCACATGATAGCACCTTCCAAGAGTAAACAAGCATATGAAGACTATGCAGATTAACAACAAAACAATTTTGACATTTTTTATCTGCAACCTAGCTAGACCATCGCAAAATCTAGTCTATGAGACAAAGCACCTAATGACAATTCGTTGTTCTACTACCTAACATCCAAACCATCTCTAATCTCACGTTTCCTCCTTTATGAAATAATAAAGCTAATATCTCGAAAATACTCATTGAGTCCAAAAAGTAGAAGTGTACCATTTGTAGAAAGAAGCGGCAGAATCACACCCACAGAGTAATCTCTGCAATTCCAATAAACTAACCTGAATATTTTCTAGGAAATTAACATACAGAAATCAAATGGGAATACTCCAAAGAAAGCAAATTAGCTGCTTCTTCACAGATTCCCCCAAGGAACCAAATTCTCCTGCAGAGCCCAGATCACAAAAAAAGTAAACAATCTATCAAGTATGAACTGGCAATAACTCACTGAATAGGCAGCGCCTCCTCCAATGCCTCCAACCCAGCGAGGCTGCCCATCAGATCTAACACGCATCACAGCAATCACATAGACATAATTAACAGTGTGCTTTCAGGTCAATAGATAACTAACAATGAACATTTCAGGATGGTTAAAACGAAATTGACCTTGAAGGCAGTCGCAGTTCTCCGCCTCTTTCCTGGATGTTGGCGTAGCTTGAGAACATGGCATTCTTCTAGAGCGGGTGGGGCGGGGCGATGCGTGGGGGGTGAGAGTGCGCGCATCGGACGACTGAGAGACTCTAGAGCGTATTGGACGGTTGAGATCGTCGGAAGGCAGAACAAGCAGAGGCAGCCTACCCCTTAGAGCCTTAATAGGTAGTATAGATTAGGTTTGTGGCATATTACGTCTTGGTTTTCATCATGAGTCAAGCAAGGAGGCTGCAAAAGAATTGGTGGAGCAGCAGCTCATTCTAAACAGTCTACGATGGAAAGGAAAAGATCTAGCTAAGAGTGCTTTAGACTGAAGCGAGCCTCAAATAGTTTTACTGAATGGTAAATTGTTAGTGAAATTTCTAAGTTAATATGTCATAGAAATGCTTACCATGCTCATGATCTAATCGAGCTCATGGTGTCTAAGGATGTTTAAAGGGCGAGTGACAAATGATCTGAAGAAAGCTGGTGACCTAATATTTTACAAACCAAAATTCAAACATATTTTTTGTGATATGGATGATATATCCTTTGCTCTCTGCACATCTTCGCTGCTGTGTTACAGACCACACCAGATGTGGCTAAGGATACTCCTGATCTACCACATCTAGAGGTGCAATGCTAACACTAATATGAGCTTTGTGGAATGTGATAGGCAAAAAAATAATAAAACTAACAAGGATTCTCTCAATTCTAATTGCCAGTCGAACCTAGAAACTTGCCAATCCTTTGAACTAACTAACAATCCTTCGAACTAACTGAATATCTAGATTAGTTCTCAAGAGATATGAAATGTATACATGTTTAACCAAACAGACATTTGCCATGAAGAAGAGATAAAAGTATTAGAAGATCTAGAGATATGAAAAATGCAATTTGTAAACTCAACTCTAACCAAGCAGGGACTATGATCATATAAAAGTAGCGAATGGTGTTGAATGGTATCAAAGAATATATTCATAATATATTTCATTGCTGCAAGTATAATATGCTTCAAAGAAATTGTAGGGTGCACTCAAAAAGGAAAATAAACTGTAGGCATGAACATGATACAGGCAGAAGTTTACTTCTCTAACAGCACATGTGTGGTCTTCCTCATCTTTATTCCTCTTTCCACGAGGAAAGCTCCAGCTGGCCCCAGCCTTCCATCCTTTAACAAGCAAGCACTTCAGAGAAGGGGGGAAAAGATAATTGGTCTTGAAAAGAAACACAACCCCAAGCCCCACCCCACCCATACAAAAATTGAGCTCAAAAGAGTAAAAAAAATCTAGAGTTCATGTATGTGTCTAATTTTATTGCAGAACAACGTATGAAATTGTATGCCTACTGATTTTAGAGTTATAGCTGGTCCTATCTACTGATTTTAAATGTAAGGAAAATGATATTGTTCAACCTACAATCGACATGGAGCTCTAAAATGCAATGTGTTGGGGCAAAAAAAATAAATTACCCTCTCATAAGTGTCGTCTAGGATGATGGCGCCGGACACAGGCACACGAAACTTGTAGTTGTTGAAGTCCTTGTAGATATCATCCAGGTGCGCGATGTAGGGCCGGAGAGCAGTGCAGCTCTTGAACACTGCACACACCATCGATCCAATACACCATATCAACGCAACGGAACTGGAGTCGGTGACCAATCCAACCATAATCTCATATGCATCCATGCACAGGCGGGCTTACTGAGGGAAGTGAAGTCCTTGAAGGAGAGGGACTTGAGGTTGGGGTTGTGCTCAACGGAGTTGTCCTCATAGAACCAGTGCGCCTGCTCCAGCAGGATCAGGATCCGCTCGAACGACTCCAGCTCCTCCTTGGGCACATTCAGAAGGAACCGGCTGCAGAGGTGACTCAACTCAGATTTATTTAAGCAAATCCAATAAGAACTTCAGAGGGGTCTAGGGCTTAGGGAAATACCTGCAGAGATCGTCAAGCAGCTCTTGCGGCGGCAGCTGCCCCCTCGATGAAGACCGGTTCAGTCCCCCGCCACCCGCCATCGTCATCCACCGGCCAGCGCGCCTTCCAAGCGCCTATTTGTTTGAGATAAGGTTTTGGTTGTGAGCAGTTAGTTCGAAGTTCGTAGGCATCAGATAGCCAAATAGCTTGAGGTTAGAGTACGGGACGAGGGGTGGGAATACCTGATCTGGTGGGCGCTCTTCTCCGGCGCAGATATCGGCGAAGTTCTCGGCACCTTGTGTAGGGCGGCGGTAGCCCACCCAGTCGTCGCACGGAGAGGAGGAGGGGGAGGAGGGGAGAGAGAGCACGCACGCGGTCTGCGGGGGCCGGCTGCGGCTCGTGCGGAGGAGGGGGGCAGGAGGCGGCGGGACGATGTGCGGATGAGGGGGGCAGGAGGCGGCGGGACGATGGGGTGCTCGCACGGTTGGACGATGGGGGCGGGGCGATGCGTGGGGGTGAGACTGCGCGCATCGGACGCATCGGACGGCTGAGAGACTCTAAAGTGTATTGGACGGTTGAGATCGTCGGAAGGCAGAACAAGCAGAGGCAGCCTACCCCTTAGAGCCTTAATAGGTAGTATAGATTTCTATTCTGTACGTGCTGGGCTAGGGCTAGGCTATTTGGGCTCCCCTTCTCCCTGTTGAGCTGTAAAGGCAGAAGCAGAATAGCTTAGTGTTGGAGGGATTGAGGGAGTTCAATCAACGGTCAGCGGTGATAGGATTGGTTCTTTCTCATCCATCGTTATGTATGTAATATTTAATCTAAGATAAATATATATTCTATGTTATTTGATTATTTTATATTTTGTGTGTTAATAATTTAATTGACTATTGCTCAATTGTTCCATCTAGAAAACTATGTCGTCTTCAAATCGGATTAGAAAATTTGAGTCTGCCCATAAAAAACGTAAAAAAAACAAAGACCAGAGAAATTAACTCAATCTTAGAAAGGGGCTATGGAAAGATTTATCATTAAAGAACCACAAGTTTTTCTCACAATACTCAGGTATTTGATCAAGATACTGCAGAAGATACAAACAATCCCAATAATATTAATGATAGTGAGACAGAGACTGCAAATATTGTTGGCCAAGCTCCTAATAGTGTTGGTGAAGCTAGCTTTGATATTAACTTGGGTAGTTCTCCTGCTACAAATATTGATGATGCACCTTTTCTTATTGATATATTTGATCCAAGGTATTGGGATTCATTAGATCCTCGACAAGTTGACATCTTAGAAGTAAAGGGACCAAAAAGAGACCTATCAATTGTGAAGGGTCCCAAAGATATATTGTCCAGAAGGTTTTCTACAATGTTTTATACTAGAATTATATCTAATGGAGGGTAGTATAATAGACATTGACTTGTGTATTCTAGAGAACTTGATAAAGTATTTTGTTTCAGCTGTAGAGTATTCACAAAAGGGCATCGAAAAGATCAAACAATTGATAAAGCTGCTCAGAGACAACTTGAGAAAGAGAAGGAGCATTGGAGAAAAGTTTTGTTCATAATAGTGGCCATTGTAAAATATCTTGGCAGGCATAATCTAGCATTATGTGGTCATAATAGCAAATTGTATGAAGATAGCAATGGGAATTTCTTGGGTCTGGTAGAAATGTTGGCTGAATTTGATTCGGTTATTCAAGAGCATGTTCGCCGCATTACAAATAATGAAACTTGGGTTCATTATATTGGTCCTATAGTTCAAAATGAGTTGATACATTTGCTTGGTTCTGCCATTAAATCCAAAATTATTAAGAAAATCAAGCAAGAAGGTACTACTCTGTCATACTTGATTGCACCCCTAATGCAAGCCACCAAGAACAAATGTCTTTAATTATAAGGTATGTGGATTCATCTTCATATCCTGCTCGCATTGAGGAATCTTTCATAGGGTTTTTGGAGGTAAATGATACGACAGGGCAGTGGCTTTTTGATGTGTTACAGAAACAACTTAAGTATCTTGGTCTTGATATAGATAATGTTAGAGGACAAGGCTATGATAATGGAGCAAATATGAAAGGAAAACATTCAAGGGTAAAAAATAAACTTTTGGATATTAATTCTAGAGCCTTTTATTCTGCTCGTGGTTGTCATAGTCTTAATTTAACACTTTGTGATGTGGCCAAGAGTTGTGGTAAAGCGAAAGATTTTTTTGGGATCATCCAACACATCTACACAATTTTTGCTAATTATACTAAGAGATGGCAGATCCTTAAAGATAACCTAACATGATTGACTCTAAAGTCAGTGTCAGCTACTCATTGGGAGAGTTGTATTTATAGTGTTAAAGCTATCAGGTTTCAATGTGCAAATATTTAGGAGGCTCTACTTCAATTATCTGATAGTGATAATGACCCATTGATAAGCTATTAAAGTCATACTTACGCTCTACAATGACACAAGAAAGACTTAATGCATTGGATGTCATAGCAGTTGAGGGAGATATGCTAGAAAAGATTGATTATGAATATATTATTGAAGATTTCATTTCAAAGAACACAAAGAGATTGACAATTTTCAAGTGAATATTATGTACCGGGTATAATACTAAGTTCACACCTTTATGATTTATAAAATTTGTTATTACATACTACTATTCTTATTTTAGTATGTTAAATTAGGCCTCTACTTTCATTTCGCACTGGGACTTCAATTTTTCTGGGACGCCATGGTAATTGCTAATAAAATTTTGACCAACAAAATTAAAAGCTATGCTCAGCCTTCGCCATTTTCCTTGGTAAGCTTTACACTATACTTCTTGAGCTCCAACCATAAATGAGCTCATACACACTTTTTCCCACAATTGCTGAGTGATGACCGTATAAGAGCTCACCCTTGCTATAATCACACTAGGTCAAGAGCATGTACCGCTAGAGGAGGACCATGAAGATGAGTTTAGAGAGGTTTAGGCCATCGTCTCCCAGTCAACTATGGTTATTGAGGACCATCATCGTCATATGGTGTAATTTATTTAGTTATTTTGTATAGAAATGTATTTAGTAACAAAGATGTGACATTGTCTTCTATGGACTGAGTTGCCATATGTGTGAAACTTGATCCTGCCACACATATATGTGAGATGCATCTGGATTTGTCCTTAAATACGGGTGTGACATAAAAGGATCCCCTAGGCGCCTCCAACAAGTACCCAAGTACTCCAAGACACACCAACACTCTAACTCTCTACATCAACGCATTTTAGTGATTTTAGTGAGATTTGAGCGCCAGTTTTGAGCTATTCTTGTGTTGTTGTGTTCTTGCGCTCGTTTCTTTGTCTTTCTTGCATGTGTTGTTGTGATTTGCTCTTATGTGTGTACTCTCTCCCATCCTTACTCTAAGTTGTAATTTTGATCTTTTGTAAGGTCGCAAGAGACTCCAAGCTATGGAGATTCATTGCAAACGGGAATACTTGAGATATAAGGAAGAACCGTGGTACTCAAGTTTGATCTACGTGATCACTTGACATGGGTTGATTGCAACCCTTGTCCAAAGGAGGACACAACAACGTGGAGGTAGGCTTTTGCCGAACCACTAGATAAAATTGTTGTCTCACCTGTCTCCTTTACTTTCTTGCGATTTTCTTTCTTCATAAGTTCTCTTTTCTCACTTGTGATATTGCTCTTAGTAAAATTCATATCTTGGAAGAGCAATCAAGTGAAGAGAACTTTTCTCATCTTTTCTTATCCAAAACTTGGTTTTAGTTTACTCTAACTTCATTATTAGACCAATCTTGTGTTGTTTTAAGTTATTTTTGCAGGATCACCTATTCACCCCCCTCTAGGTGCTCTCAATTGGTATCGAAGTCGGTCTCTTCCGTTGGGTATAACAATCTGAAGAGATTGCTAGCAACGATGCTAAAGAGAAGGTAAAGGTGACCAACGAGAAGGAGGCGATCAACTAGAGCGCCAAGGGGAAGGAGAAGAATAAGAAGTTTTACAAGAAGAAGGGTGAGGCGCACATCGACAAGAAATGTGACTCGGATTGCTCTTCATCCGACTCCGACGACAAAGGACTCGCCGCCTCCGCCTTCAACAAATCAACTCTCTTCCCCAACGAGCACCACACTTGCCTCATGCTTGGCTAAGGAGAAGAAGGTATTTACGTGTGAAACTCCTAAGTATACTTCTTCTAGCGATGCGGAGTTCGATGATGATGATGTAGACTATAGTGATCTATCTAAGGGCTTAGTTAGATCTAAAGTTGATAAAATTAATGAGTTGATTGATGCTTTGAATGATAAGAGTAGCAAGAGGATTTGCTTTTTGAGGAACATGATAAAGTTGTAGAAATAAAGAAATTCGTTTCTTTGTCTTCATGTCATTCTTGTATTTCTAGTCTTAAAAATGCTAATAATGATCTAGGTAATAAATTGGATGAGTGTCATGTTTCTAGTTCTTCTCTTTCGCATGTATCAATTTGCAATAGATCTAAGGATTTTGATATTGATGCTTGTGTTGGTCATGCCTCTACCATTGTTAATTTGAATGATGAAATTGCTAGATTAAATGTTCAACTTAAAACTTGCAAAAATGAGGTTGATAAAGTTAAATTTGCAAGGGATGCCTACACCATTGGTAGGCATCACTCTATTAAGGATGGTCTTGACTTCCATAAGGGAGACAAGGACACAAAGAGCCATAAGGCTCCCAACTTCATTAAAGAGAAGACGAATGTGTCTATGGCTAGTAGTTCACATTTTTCTCATGATAACAAGAACCATGCTTATTTATATGCTCATGTTAAGAATGCTTCTCATAATGCTCATGATGCTCGTATTGATTGTGTTGTGCCTGCTATGCATCATAATGTTGTTTATTCTTTGTATGCCATGACTGCTTCTTCTAGTTCTTCATCCAAACTCATGGTAAGAGTAGACTTAGGCGACATGTTCATCATGTGTGTTTCTCATGTGCCTAAGACTAGGAATGCATCATATGGTCATAATGTCTGATATCGTACATTTGATGCTTCCTATGTGTTATATTGCAAGTATGGTCGTGTTGTTTCTTCTCATGTGAGACCTGAAAGCAATAATGATAAAACTTGTATTTGGGTGCCAAAATCTTATGTAACTAACCTGACAGGACCCAACACTAGTTGGGTACCTAAACCCCAAGCCTAAATTCACCTTGCAGGTTTATGCATCCGTGGACTCAAACTGAATCATTAATAGCGAATGCACAAACCACATGATAGGAGAGAAGCAGATGTTCTCTTCCTACGTAAAGAACAAGGATTCCCATGACACGATCAACATTGGAGATGGTGTAACACCTCAAAATTTCCATTTTGGGATTTATGAAAACTTCTCCAAAAAGGTGTGAGTTTAAAACAACTTTTAAATAAAGCTTTTCTCCTTTTTTTCAAAATTTTTTTTTCTTAAACTAAATAGATAGGAAGGATTTTAATTAGAATGAATTATTCCCCTCATAGATTACATGATTATAATCAATCCTTAAAATAGGGGTTAAAGTAATTCTTTATATTTATTAACATTACTTTTCATAAAGAAAATACTTAATGCATGCTTATTTTGAATTAACTTTTAGTTTTATCACACACTCAAAATAATATTTTTCTTCCTAAAAGAAATAAGATGTGAAACATTTTCCCAAATAAATAAAGTAATTAATGTAACTACTTTAATACATGTTGAGTATTTTTTATTTGTGCATTTGACTTGTGCTTGATTTCAAAACAAATTAAAATTTGAAAATTGGAAACTAGAAACAAAAAGGAAAAAGGAAAATAAAAAATAAAAAGAAAAGAAGAAAGCTTACCTGACGGTTGGGCAGGAATCCACGCCGCTTGCCCCAACTCCTACGCGCGCTAGCCTCTCTTAAAATGTAGTGCCGACATGTGGGTCCAAGTGGACAGTCACCTTCCACCCGCGATCACATGCATGCCATGGAATTGCCTTACTGCATCATAGGTCCCGCACGATAGCCTCTCCTTCACCCAAAGTCCGCGCGCCTTGGAGTGGTCACCGTCGCGTGGACCCCGTGTTCCAATGACCCGACCAATCAGCGTTGCTCGCCGCATTGGCTGACGGGTGTACCCTGGTGTTGGACTCGCCCCTTCCCCGAGTTTGTTACAATGACGCACGAGACTCGCTCGCATTTGCTGGCGTTCGACCAAGCCGACTCCTCCTACCTAGGTCCCATGCCCTGCCCCTATATAAGGGTCTGTTTGGTTGGGCTGTGGCTGTGAAAAAAGCTACTGTGGGCTGTGAGCTGTGGAAAAAGCTGTTGTGGGCTGTGAGCTGTTAGAAAACTAAAAACCATTTGGTCAAAACCACTAAAAATCGTTAAAAATTCTTCGATATATGTTTTCAGAGTTCCATCTGAAAGTCACTAAAAGCAGGTCCAGAGGTGCTTTCGTTTTTGCACTACGAGAAAGTCGGCTTTTAGAAAAAGCTGCTTCCTGAATCTTGCCCTTTGGTTTGGCTTTTGGCTTTTAGGGGACAAAAGTCAAAGCCAAAAGCCAAACCAAACACACCCTAAATCGGTCAAGACATCCCCCTTCTCCATCATCAGAGGTGAACTAGACCGAGACCATACCATCCCTGTGTGGAGCCAAGCTTCGTCGAGAGAGCTGAGGAAGGAGAAATGACCGCCGCCGTCATTGTGCACATACACGCACGGGCCACGACGAAGTCCCCAAGTCAGGCCTGAGGGCTTCACCTAGTCCTCGGGATGGCGTGCATGGACTTGCCCGGCGCAACAGGTGTGTGGAGCGTTCGGAATTTCTTGCCGACGTGTTCAGATCATCGCAAAGCCGCTCCTCAACATCGACGGCCTCATTGATGCCCCAAACCGAGGTGAGATATTCTCCATGTAGTTCTCCTCCATCTTCTTTATGTGTAGCACCTCCCAAATCGGTGTTCGAGTGCGGGATTTGAAGTTTGGGAAAACTTCGACGAGGGCACCGCCGTCTGTTGTCGTCGTGGAGTGAGGAAGGGTTAATGGTTGTGGCGGAACCGCAGATTATTCCAACTTAGGCCTTGTTCGTTTCTGTTGGATTGGTGGGTCGGAACGATTCCTAACTGGATTGCTTCTCTAATTTATATAAACTTTGATTAGGTGGAACGATTCCAGGTGCAATCCGACACAAACGAACAAGGCCTTAAGTGTCTAAGTTCCGCCTTATAGGCAACGACACACTTAAATCGGAATAAACCATCAGTACCTGAGATCTGGTTCGATAAAGCCACTAACAAGATCGAGTACCACTTGCTCACTCGAAGGTGAGACACAGAGAAATACAATAAAGCATAATACCACAATTTAAAAGAGTACTTAATGTTATTACATCATCATCGAAGTTTCAAAAGTAGTAACCATTGTTCTCGATGCAGCGGAAATTAACTAACGATAAAAGAAAGGGAGGATGGCGAAGCCGGCCATCACTCCTCATGCTCCTCTACTGCTGAGGCAGCTATCCAGCCCGATGGCAGGGTGGATGGACAAGTCACTCCAGCAACCATGTCATCCAAGGTACTTGTAAAATTGTGCCACAAACAAGGCTGAGTATACTAATACTCAGCTAAACATACCCGGTGTGAGGAGTCTACTCTACCTCTAGACCATGAAGTTGTTTGGCTGAGGGGTTTGGTTTGCCAAAAGCACTAGCTGAGTCTAAAAATGGTTTTAGCTTTTCTAGTTCTAGCATATTTAATTAAGCTAGGTTTGCTCCTTTCTAAGCATACATGGTAACAATCATTTAGTACAATCAACATGTTTTCTCAAGAAAACCTCATTTCACTTTTACTCGATGCAACATCATGGATCAAGCAGTCTCATTAGCTGCGAGAAGCAGACGGTTCGAATCGAGTTTTTGACCTTGCAAGGTAAACCTAAACACATGACGTGGAGAGGTATTCCGTCCCCACACACGTCAACCGTCCCTATTGATTCCCTGGCAACAGAACAGGGCCCACCGCCTTGGCATACAATGCTCCACTGACCCCGGCTGCCGTCGTACAGTGACCACACTTGTACCCACCATATCCGAAATGGGAGACCACGTCTCAGGACGAGTGAGGAGAGAAGTCTGTGCAGGTTCACTCAGGTACTAGGCTTACCAATTTTACCATATTTCTCGGCATGTGTTTAGTACGTTCAAACGCTTGACACACGGTACCACACATTAATCCTTATTCCAATTTTGTCTCGTAGACAACGCATCCCCATGGATCAGTGTCCACATACCATCATCATTCCGATATAAAAAATGGATACAACCAATTCCTGACCTCGCGCGAGTGCTAGAAAAATCACTCGACTTCTACTGAGATCCCTAATTAGCAAAGCAGCTACTCGACCTAGTCATACTAGTATCCATCTCAAAAGGAATCCTGAGTTCATGCAACTAGGGTTTTAAGCAACTCCTACACTTAAGTGCACGGTACAAGCCTACAAACATTAAGTATAGTAAAATAGCATATATAAACGGTTATGCATAAAACTGGGGCTTGCCTTTAAAAGCTGGGGCGGGGAGATCCTCGGTGGCAGGCTCTGATGCTGGCTCCTGGACTCCCTCCTAAGCAACTCCTTGCTCCAGGATGAGCATGTACTCTCCGTCAGCGAGATTACAATCTATCAAGTGCAATGAATAAGATACATGTATGCTATGATATGCAAATTTAGTAACTATGATGTATGGTGAAGTAATACTAACGTAGTTGGTAAACTATGGTTTCCTTGTCGTACGAAGCTCTTAGTGGTTTATACTTAGCAGTCTAGGTTTTGAGTGGATTAAGATTTAGATCATCCCTTAAAGGTTTTAGTGGGTACTTAGAGAGCTTTTGTTGGAGTGGTGAGGGTAACATTAATTTCCTCTACCAATTTCCCTTTTCATTCTCTACTTATGCTTTTAAGGTGGGTTTGAACTACCACAGTGATTTAAAATTTTCCAAAACTTCTGTAAAAATTACAATGGGTTAATATTGGTCACTGTAGTCTATCCTATAAATTTTAGGTTAAAAACAAATATAATAAGCCCTGGACAAAAATAACAAAAGTTAGGGCAGAGGGTCACTTTGCACTATAACTCTTATCTAGGTGGGGGTTCTGTACTAAGGGTTAATTTTGTTGGTATCTATGTGTAATAATGTGCTTCTGTGCCAAAAATCACAGAGGGTTACTTAGTGGTTATTTAGTTGTGATTTTTCTAAAGTTTAATGCCAAAAAGACACTTATAACTAACTTGCTATTTGAAAAATGTCAAACAACAGAACTTGTATTTTTCCTAGATTCTTATTAGCATAAGAGTAGTCATTCCTAAGGTTGGGGTGTTTTGTCCTTAGGATTATTTTCCTATGACTTTTCAAAGTTCTCTCTGTTTTCATTAAATAAATGGTGGTGCAATTTCTTTTTACTGGACTAGGGTTCAACAAATTTTTCTTATGAACAACATCACCTAGGCAGGTTAGGAAAATGTGGTTGCTCTCTGGTTTCCATTTTCAATCCCCTTTTTATTTTCCTAAAGTTTGGGCAAACACAAGTTTTAGTGGATAAACCTTCCTTAACCTAGTATACTGGGGTGTTAATATTTTTAAATAGTGTAACTACTGGTTAAGTATCTCTCAAATTTTTCTCAGCCCTAGTCTAAAAGCCATTCTATTTTTCCTTTTTATTAAGTTTTGGGTAGTTTTCTTATTTAAATCAAAACTCTAGAAAGTATTGTAGGAACCATGGTGTTTATTATTTTTGCTTGATAGTTTATAATATGTAGGTCCTAGCAAAATTTGTTTGACCAAATTTGGTTGAATATAACTTAAGTTATGAAATTTTTAAGTTCCTTGCTCATTTCAAAAGAATAAACCTAAAAGTTTAAAGGAAAACGACTTTGCATCGGGGTCCCTAGGCTTATTCTTAACCGAGTCATTTAAATTGTGCCCCTGGGGAACTATTCATATGAGTCACTGACTTAACACTTAACCAACCCCCTGGCCTTTTCCCCTCTCTAACCCACACTCCTCCCTCGCCGGAACAGTAGCCGAGGAGGAAAAAGCGGTGGCGCGGCTTGCCGGCGATGGTAGAGGTCCGGCGAAGGGTCGGGCGAGGTCGGGGGGTCTCTGGCGGTCACGTTGAGGTGCGGGTCATCGGTGGTGGTGAGGTGGGCTAGCCACGTGCGCAGGCGGTCGGGCTCATCGGCGGTGCGTGCTCCAGCCTGCTCACGGCGGTAGAGCTAAATCAAAGTGCTCGGGGAGCTTCATGGGAAGTAAGTGGTGTCGTGGGTGCAAGGAATTCGGAAATGGCTCACTGTGTAGTTCGGTCCACGCGCGGTGGCAGTCGGCTAGAGTCCGGCGATGGCGATCCGGTGCCTCTGGCGAAGTAGCGTTCGGTTTGAGGGCTCGGGAAGCTCTACGGGGCTTTAGGGAAGCTAGTCGTGGAGCAGGATTGGGTGGAGGTGGGCCAGAGTGGCTGGTCTACGGTGGGCGGGCTCGGGCGGCCGATGGCGCGTCGTGCTCAGGGAAAACTCTGGCGAACTCGGGTTTGGGTGGAGCTGAGGGCGTGCGAGGGAGTACAGTCACGGCCTTGGGCTGCTTTATAGGCGCGTGCGAGGGGTCGGGCGTCGCTTGGCGCGGGCGCGCGGGGCCGAGCGGCTGGGCGTGCTCTGGCGCGCCAGAAGAGGTCGAACACGTGGAGGTTTGTTTCTGCCCTTGTTCAAACGCCTGCTGGTCGACCAAACGTGTATATCTTGCCAAAAATCCTGTGTAGAGTCTCTTCACTATGCCAAGGGCTCTCCGTCTTGTGTGAGTTCCAAGTGAAGATATGGTCTGGGTTGGAAGATATGGTGGCGCAAAGTCTGGTCTGTCTGGACTATTCAGCTCGAGACAAAACCCATGTCAATTCGTGTCAAACTATTTTGGTTTGAGTTCAAACTTTACCAGAGTGTGCCTACGGTATTTTGGCGCCACTTTGTCAATTGGACCATGTGCATTTGGAGTTTGCAACTAAGTGAACACATGTGATCTTTAGAAGAGGGCTGAAAATAGTCTTAGAGAAAAAGTGATTTTTCTTTTGTGCTTCCCACTTGAGTGATCATTTTGGGGATTTTGTGGGACCTTTTTGGGAAAACCCCCTTACTATTTCTTGTAAGCATTTAAATATGCTACAACTTTTGTGAATGGGTCAAGTCATGATATTGTGATTTATATAGTTCTACCACTAATCCTTTCTTGGTGCTCTAATGGCTTAAGGAGGGTAGTCCTAGGGTTTGAGCATTTTTCCCAATTGGAGGTGCATGAAAGGGCTAGGATATGACTTCTAGGATGATCAACACTTGGTTAAGACCTTGCTCCTCAATTTTGATGTCTCTTTCTCAAACTAAAACACATGTGATAATAAGTCACAAGTGTTTGTGTTGAGTAAAGGCCCTAAGTAACACCTGGGGTGTTACAATGGTTGTCCATCTCAAGTGAGTGACTAAGATTAGACTTGCCACACCCGTCAGATGTGGATCTGATGGCCCAGATGCATCTGCGGGTTATAACAACCATAGTCTTTTTCATGAGTCCATACGATTTTCTCAAAATAACTCACCGTCCGCATCTATTAGGAATGTATTAAATATAAGTCCTAGAATTTTGAAATTAGACATTGGAATCTTTTAAAACTGAACCCAAGGTCTAGGATGAATTCGAGTTTTCATAAATTAACTCTGAAAATGATTTTAAGTATAAAAATAATTCGATAATCTTAGAAAATTCACATCTTTCTCATTTAACACCGAATTGAGTGGTTATTGAACCTACGATCTCGTCTCGACACGCATAATATTATTATTTAGTTTGATTTCATGTTTGGTGTAATGTTATTTGTATTCATTATTTGTTTATTTGTATGTATTGCTATGAGTAGAAGCTAGGTTACGAGGAATTTGAAGCCCAACTTTGGGAAGCACTTGGAGTTACACCAAAAAGGCAAGTTGTGTCCTTGATCGCATTCTTTGACCTAATAATATAAACTTTTATGTTCTCACCTAGCTTGCACTGTTAGGTTAAATTGATGGGATCTAATATGTTACCCAGTTTGTTTACCCTACACCTTGAATACAAATGAATTATTCGATAGTCTTGTTATTGCTCTACCTAGTTGATGGATGAATATTATATATGAAGTATGTTTGTGCCTTATTATTATTGTTGGCTTAATTATTATTTTGTTAATTGGAACATGGAGAACCACCGGGGAAAACAATGCTACCAAAAGGGTGGAATGAGATGCTCTTGGTCAATTAATTAGGAAAGCTAGAGTGAGATAATCCTTTCTCGAAAGGGGAAGCAAGGAGTGAATCGCACAAGCATAGTGCTAGATGTAGTTACTGCGATGGGGTTACAGACCATGGAAAAAGGCTTATGCTTCCTTTTGTCTGAAGTAGCGGGTTTTCTCATGCTAGTAGAACTTTATAAAGGCCTCGTAGTGGATCCCTACCCATTCACCTTGGAAGTGTTTAAGGGCCTTGCAATCACTGGCTAGATGGGATACACGACTTGTGGGTAAAGATGTGCAATCTCTGCACATTGTAAAAGTGGTATATCAGCTGTGCTCACAGTCAAGAGCGACCCTGACACTCACATGATTAAATGATGGAACTAAATTTAACCTGTCATGCTTGCATTGTGGGATTTATTATTCATTATGATCTATTATTTAACTTGGTCAGTATTTACTTATATTTAGTATTTGCTAATGAAATTTTGACCAACTTAATTAAAAGCAATGCTCAGCCTCAACCACTTTCCTTGGTAAGCCTTACACTTCTTGAGCCCCAACTATAAGTGAGCTCATACACACTTTTCCCCACACTTGCTAACCGATGACTGTATGGGAGCTCACCCTTGCTATAATCACATCAGGTCAAGAACAGGTACCGCCAAGAGGAGGATCACCATGAAGATGAGTCCGGAGAGGTCTAGGTCGTCGTTTCCTAGTCAACTATGGTTGTGGAGGATCGTTGTCGTCATATGGTGTATTTTATTTAGCTATTTTGTATATAAATTGTTTTAAGTAATAAAGATGTGACATTGTTTTTTGTACACCGAGTTGCCATATGTGGGAAACTTAATTCTTGCACACATGTGAGATGCATCTGGATTTGTCCTTAAATCTGGGTGTGAAAGATGGGGACCAAGGCAAGGTAAAGGGGTTAGGTAAGATAGCGATTACTACTGAGCATTCAATCTCTAATGTCTTTTTGGTAGAATCGCTTGGTTATAATTTTCTTTCCGTTAGCCAACTTTGTCATATGGTTTACAGTTGTTTATTTACAAATATTGATGCAACCTTCTTTAGAAGGAGTGATGGTTCATTAGCTTTTAAAGGTGTACTAGATGGCAAGCTTTATTTAGTTGATTTTATAAAAGATAATGCTAAACTAGATGCATGTTTAATCGCTAAGACCAACATGGGTTGGTTGTGGCATCACCGTCTAGCGCATGTTGGAATGAAGAACCTTCGTAAAATTCTAAAGGGAGAACATGTGTTATGACTAACTAATGTCTGTTTTGAGAAAGACAGACCTTGCGCAATGTGTCAAGCAGGAAAGTAGGTGGCAACAAGTCATCCAAGCAAGAATGTATGATAACATCAAGACCATTAGAGCTGCTTCATATGGATCTCTTCGAACCTGTTGCTTATCTTAGCATCAGATGAAGTAAGTATGGTCTTGTTATAGTTGATGACCATTCTCGCTTCACTTGGGTATTCTTTTTGCAGAATAAATATGAAACCCAAGAGACTCTCAAGCGCTTCTTAAGACAAGCTTAAAATGAGTTTGAATTAAGAGTCAAAAAGATAAGGAGAGACAACAGTTCTAAGTTCAAGAACCTTCAAGTGGAGGAGTACCTCGAGGAGGAAGGCATCAATCACGAGTTCTCCACCCCCTACACGCCGCAACAAAACGGCATGGTGGAGAGGAAGAACAAGACGCTCATGGACATGACAAGAACAATTCTTAGAGAGTACAAGACACCAGATCAGTTTTGGGCGGAAGCTGTGAACACGACTTGACACGCCATAAACCAACTCTACCAACAATGCTTCCTCAAGAAGACTGCACGTACGAGCTTCTAACCAATAACAAACCCAATGTATCTTATTTTCATGTATTTGGGAGCAAATGCTACATTTTGGTTAAGAGAGGTAGGCATTTTAAATTTGCTCCCAAAGTTGTTGAAGGGTTTTTACTTGGTTATGATTCAAATACAAAAGTATATAGGGTCTTCAACAAATCCTCTGGACTTGTTGAAGTCACTAGTGATGTTGTATTTGATGAGACTAATGGCTCTCCAAGAGAGCAAGCTGATCTTGATGATGTAGATGGGAATGAGGTTCTGACTATTGGTCACTTGTTTCTGGGTTGCTGTGAACCATAAAACAAGGCAACACGATTGTTAAATGTTAAGGACCTTCGTCTCTTGAAGCATTATCTCCTTTCGGGTATAATGAATCTTGTACGAAGGTCATGAAAAACACGTCTTCATCATTCAAAAATATACAAATATAAAAATATAGTTACAAAGATAATGTTATATCATTTATTCATTTCATATCAACTATTTAAACAATATTGAGATCCATATCATGGGTTAACAAACTGATATATAATGTACATTACATTTATAACTTCGGCTTGCTCGAAGGTAAAAGCGTGAATGCAATTTCAATCCCGCATGAACAGTACGGGGCACTGTTCATCTATTTATAGGCATGGGACGCAACCCAAGCAAAAGTACATTTATGACGTTCATACATACACATTATCCTTATATAAGCATCATGGACTAACGGGTCTTTTCCTCTCTGGCTCGATATCACGCCTGATCTTCGTAACCATCTTGGGCCAAAGCTATAGACCTTCAGCATTTTATGCATGTCTGTTGTAGCTTCGGCGCTCAGTCCTTTTGGCTATAGATGATTTCTTCGCCCCGAGGACCTTCGACAGAGAAGGAGACCCCAAACAGTAGCCCCTTCACGGCGCTAGGTCATTTTTTATAACGAGCTCGATCCATAAAACACACAAAGGCTTCTGAATACCGATGGTCCAAAAAACACCTTCCCTGAGCTTGTTATTAAAAACGAATAAAAAGTTACAGTCTGTGCCGGTCCACCGATCAGTCAGTATGATCAATGCGGCGATTCGCCTTCTTCACCTGCAGGACTATATAAGCAGACGAGTTGGTGAGAAGTTACCACATCATTCATTGCTATTGCATCGTTGTGTTGTTGAAAATTTTTATTGAAGCCGAAGCTTTTTGTCATCTGTGCACTTGTTGTCTAGTCTTCGAACAGTCGTCAAGTTAGTTGAAAGTTAGCTTCGTCTTAAGAATTGAGATGGCTAGGGTAAGGTCTACTGCTAGGCTGACAAACGAAGGTGAAGAAATTGAGGCAACTGAGATAGCCCCAATCTTAGAAGTAATGAGGCGTTCTAGGTTGGTTGTTCAAGAGGGAGAAGGGTCTATTCCCGAGAAGGATATTGTTATTGCCGAAGCTGAACATACTATTGCCAAAGCTGCTAGTGATGTCGCAGAGGATGATGGCATCTTGAGTCCGAGCAAGCCTAGCCATGTTGAATTTGGAAAATCCACTGTGAAGGCAGAAGATTTAGTTTTAATGAAAAAGTTTGGATATTTCGAGAAAAATGATGATGAGTTGATAAGGTTCGCCGGAGACGAAGTGGTTCTAGAGCCAAGAGATGATGAAGTTGTTGTTTTTAAGAGCTTCTTTAGAGTAGGGCTTCGGTTCCCTCTATATGAAATGATCAGTGAAGTTTTGAAGAAATTTGAAATTTATCTTCATCAACTGACTCCAAATGATATAGTGAGGCTTAGCGTGTACATATGGGCTCTCCGAAGTCAGGGAAGGAGTGCTAATGCTGAAGGATTCTGCAGAGTCCATGAACTCCATTACCTGACCAAGGCGAGAGCAGATGGTCTGCACAAGAACTTCGGATGCTACAATTTTGCATACCAAAAGGATACGAAGGCCCTTGTGATTGCATACCACACCAAGTGGCCCACCGGCTGGACAAATGGATGGTTTTATGTAAAAGCTGATGAGAAGAGAAGGGAGAAGTTCATGAGTATGGTGATGAGTCCCTTGAAACTGAGCTTCGGCATGACGAGGCCATTATGCAACATGCAACTCGGCTCCCCATGCCAACTAGCCGAAGTAGAATTCAGGGTTGTGGCCGAGCATATCAGTACTTGGGACCTAGTTCAAGAATACTTGACCTACAAAAGTTTTCCCACATCAGATGGGTGGGGAATGCCTAAGAGGAAAGACGAAGGAAAGAAATTTGAGCTTGTTAGACTTCCATATCGCTTTAAGTTTCAGAAAACCTTCAGCGGCCCTTGTGCCGAATGGTTGGAGGTCATTGAAACAATGTGTAACAAAATCCTTGGAAATTACACTAAGAAAGAGGACCAGCTAATGACCGCTGCCTTCGGCACACGAGAGAAATGAAGGCTAAATCGAGTGATGGATGTTCTTGGCTTCGACTATCCTGACTATGACAGACTTGATGAAGAGGCCGGGGGAGTGAAAAAGAAAAGAGTTGTGAGCATTCTGAAAAGACAAGCACAAAGATCAGTTGTAAACCCTAGTATAGAACACTCATGACCTTGGTCATTGAAATTAATAAGGAGCTCTTTTGATGAGATGATGTAAGCATGAGACACATTTTATTTCAGATAAATACCCAATAAAAACACCTGGAAATTATGCATCATGCTAGACTTCCTTTGTTTGTGCATCAAAACTCAAAATTCATAATTAAAACAGATCTAATTTTGACATGGAAATTTGGGCTCTAGAAAAGAAATTATATACATAGAAACAAAAGAGTGGGAAAAATAATAGTAATAGTAATTTTGATAAATAGTGTTATGGCAACCAGTAGAAGCATGATTTACATTGAAATTATATTTGGAATTGTAAAGTTCAAAACAAGAATTCAAATTTGAGATTAAAAAATAATAAAGAGAGAAGAAAGCAGAAAATAAAAAATAAAAAAGAATAAAACGCTATGGGCTAGATCCCTCGCTTTCGGCCCATTAATGAGTTTCCTCCACGTGACCCAAACCGAAACGGCTGCACGTGCTCGTGTCTGGCATGTGGGGCTCGTGTGTCGGTCGCGTTGCTCTCGGCCATCTGACCGGTGGGACCCGGGCGCCGGAGCTGGCCCTTGGGCGTTCATCCGCGCGCGCAACGGAACACCCTATGCCAATCCACGATCAGGCCGAAGACTCTAGGATCGTGGTGCTTATAGCTGCAGCCGCCTTCCCTAGGGTTATCGCTCGCTCCTCCCTCGCGCTCCCACCGCTACATCCGCCGCCACCGCGAGGGTTAAGATCGAATTAGCAGGGGAAGATCCTATAAAGCCCAAAAAATTGTATCAGATAAAAATAATCATATAAATAAATAAATATTGACATGTTTTTTATATTGATTTATTCAGAGAGGATTATTCTCCTCATAAATTATATAAGTGAAAACACTTTAAAATAATAGGTTAAAATATATCTTGATAGAGATTTCACATATCTTGCTCAAATAAAATACGTAATGGATAGCCATAGTGAAATTAACTTTTAATTATATCACACAATCAAAACAACCTTTTTCTTAAGTAACTGATGGGTGGGTATTTTGTATTTGCAACACAGCATAAATAAATTGATAGATTAAATAATTATATTACTACATTTGCATCATGATGGTTTTCATGTGTTGTTGCATTTATAACTGAATTTGTGACTTAGAGTTGAATTTGAACTATGAATTTAAACTTGAATTTGAAATAAGAAATCAAAAATAGAAAGGGAAATGGGGGGAGAACCTGGGTGGGCTGGAGTCTTCGTTTTTAGCCCACTCCACCCTTCGTGTCATGCAACCCACTTTCCCCATGACATCGCTTGAGCGCGACCCACGCGCTTGGCACTGCTCCCGCTGGCGCTGGCAAATGGGCTCCGGTGTCAGCGCTACACAAAAACAATTCGCGCCCCATTCTGAAAGGGAAATGTGCCCTTAGGTCATTTCTAAGTATTTTGGTGATTGAGTGCCAACACAAGTGCTTAAGTGTTAATCTATGCCAATTGATGGACAAAGTGCAAATCAAGAGTAAAGGTATGTTTCTAAGACTTAGTACATTGTTTTGGAGACTAATGTATTGTGTCTAAGTGCTAGAAATAGGAAGACCAATTTGGAAAAGACTTGGCTAAGCAGCCAAGACTCTGCGCAGTCTGGGTGCACCGGACTGTCCAGTGGTGCACCGGACAGTGTCCGGTGCGCCAGGCTGGCGACTGTCAACTGGGCTGCTCTCGGGAAGCGATCAACGGCGTACGGCTATAAATCACCGGACTGTCCGGTGGTGCACCGGACTGTCCGGTGAGCCATTCACAGGCGAAGTCCTCGCTCTCGGGAAGCGATTAACGGCGTTCGGCTATAAATCACCGGACTGTCCGGTGGTGCACCGGACTGTCCGGTGAGCCAACGATCAGCTGGGCCAACGGTCGGCCGCGTAATCCGCGTGCGACGCGTGGCCGAGCCAACGGTCAGAAGGGGGCAACGGACTGTCCGGTGTGCACCGGACAGTGTCCGGTGCGCCAACGGCTCTGGATCTTCAACGGTCGGCTGCGCCACAGAAGGAAAGAAATTCGCACCAGACAGTGTCCGGTGGTGCACCGGACTGTCCGGTGCGCCAGGCGACAGAAGGCAAGAATTGCCTTCCTGGAATGCTCTCAACGGCTCCTAGCTGCCTTGGGGCTATAAAAGGGACCCCTAGGCGCATGGAGGAGTACACCAAGCATTCTCTAAGCATTCCTAAGCACCAAGACTCCAATTCCGCGCATTTGATTCTTTGTGATAGCAACTAGAGCTCCATTTGAGTAGAGAACTCTTTGAGTTGTGTTGAGAGCTCGTGTTGTGACTTGTGTGCGTGTTGTTGCTCTGATTTTGTGTCTTGTGTGCGTTGCTCATCCCACCCTTACTTCTGTGCTTCTTTGTGATAATCAAAGTGTAAGGGCGAGAGGCTCCAAGTTATGGAGATTTCTCGCAAGCGGGATATAGTAAAGTGAAAGCAAAACACTGTGGTATTCAAGTGGGTCTTTGGACCGCTTGAAAGGGGTTGAGTGCAACCCTCGTCCGTTGGGACGCCACAACGTAGAGTAGGCAAGTGTTGGACTTGGCCGAACCACGGGATAAACCACTGTGCCATCTCTGTGTTGATCTTCTTATGGTTATCGTGTTGTGCAAGAACTCTTCTCTAGCCACTTGGCTTTATTGTGCTAACTCTTAATCAAGTTTTGTGGATTAAGTTTCAAGTTTTTACAGGATCACCTATTCACCCCCCCTCTAGGTGCTCTCAATTGGTACCAGAACCGTTCTCTTCACGTGAGGGACTAATCGCCCGAAGAGATGGATCCTAAGGGCAAGGGGATGGTGGTCAATGATAAGGAGAAGGAGTCCTTTGTCAATGATCCAAAGGATGACAAGCCTATTGACTCGGGCGCGAGTCACAAAAGAAAATACGGGAAGAAGAAGAAAACAAGGCGCATCAAGGAGATCGTCTACTACGACGACAGCGACGAGTCCTCTTCTTGCCAAAAGGACGACGACAACGACTATGAGAAAAAGAAGACGGTTAATTCAAATTTTTCCTTTGATTATTCTCGTATTCCGCAAAGTTCCAATACTCATTTGCTTTCCATTACCCTCGGTAAACCCCTCACTTTGATGGAGAGGACTATGGATTTTGGAGTCACAAAATGCGTAGCCACTTGTTCTCTCTCCATCAAAGTATATGGGAGATAGTAGAAAATGGAATGCACTTTGATAGTACAGATAGTCCCATGTTCATCAATGAACAAATCCATAAAAATGCACAAGCTACTACTGTCCTTTTAGCATATTTGTGTAGGGAAGAATACAATAAGGTGAGCGGCTTGGACAATGCCAAGCAGATCTGGGACACCCTCAAGATATCACATGAGGGAAATGACGTCACCATGCTCACCAAGATGGAGTTGGTGGAGGGTGAACTTGGGAGATTCGCAATGATCAGGGGGGAGGAGCCAACCCAAACATACAACAGGCTCAAGACCCTCGTCAACAAAATAAGGAGCTATGGAAGCACGCGATGGACGGACCACGACGTCGTCCGCCTAATGCTAAGGTCTTTTACTGTCCTTGATCCACATCTTGTAAACAATATTCATGAGAATCCTAGGTACACCAAGATGTCGCCCGAAGAAATACTTGGAAAGTTCGTAAGCGGGCGGATGATGATCAAGGAGGCAAGATACGTCGATGAGGCGTTGAATGGACCAATTCATGAGCCTCAAGCCATTGCTCTCAAGGCAACGAGTAGCAAGGAGGCGCTACCTAGCAAGGTGGCGCAAGTTGAGGCGGTGGGGCTAAATGAGGAAGAGATGGCCCTCATCATCAAGCGCTTCAAGACGGCGCTAAAGGGCCGCAAGGAGCATCCCAAAAAGAACAAGACGAAGGGAAAGCGCTCCTGCTTCAAGTGCGGTAAGATTGGTCATTTTATCGCTAATTGTCCCGATAATGATAGTGACCAAGAACAAGATAAGAAGAGGGAAAAGAAGATGGCTTACAAGAAGGCTAAGGGCAAGGCACACCTTGGCAAGGAGTGGGACTCGGATTGCTCGTCGTCCGACTCCGACAACGAAGGACTCGCCGCATCAGCCTTCAACAAATCATCCCTCTTCCCCAACGAGAGTCACACATGCCTCATGGCGAAGTAGAAGAAGGTATGTACTCGAAAGTCTACTTATGCTTCTTCTAGTGATGATGAATCTAGTGATGATGAAATAGATTACTCTAGGTTGTTCAAGGGCTTAGATAGATCTAAAATTGATAAGATTAATGAATTGATTGATGCTTTGAATGATAAGAATAGATTGTTAGAAAAGCAAGAGGATCTTTTGTATGAAGAACATGATAAATTTGTAGAGGCACAAAAATCTCTTGCTTTAGAGGTTAAAAGGAATGAAATGCTTTCTTGTGAACTATCTACGTGCCATGAGACAATTTCTAGTTTAAAAAGTGTTAATGATGATTTGAATGCTAAGTTAGAAGTAGCAAATAGATCTAACTCTTGTGTAGAACATGTTGTGATTTGCAATAGGTGCAAAGATTTTAATGTTGATGCTTGTAGTGAACATCTAGTTTCCATTGCAAAACTAAATGGTGAAGTGGCTAGTCTTAATGCCCAACTTAAGACTAGCAAGGATGAATTTGACAAACTAAAATTTGCATGGGATGCCTACACTATTGGTAGACACCCCTCAATTAAGGATGGGCTTGGCTTCAAGAGGGAAGCCAAGAACTTAACTAGTCAAAAGGCTCCCATTCCTGCCAAGGAGAAAGGGAAGGCCCCTATGACTAATAGTTGTCAAAAGAACCATGCTTTCATGTACCATGATAGGAAATTTTCTAGAAATGTTCATTATGATAGGAGTTGTAATGCTTACAATTCAAATGCAATGATTGCCTCAAGTTCTTCTATTATGCATAATAGAAATTTGACTAGGAAAAATGTCATGCCTAGAAGAAATGTTGTTCATGTTCCTAGGAAAGTAAACAATGAACCTTCTACAATTTATCATGCTTGCAATGCTTCCTTTGCAATTTGTAGAAAGGATAGAAAGGTGATTGCTAGGAAATTAGGGGCAAAATGCAAGGGAGATAAAACTTGCATTTGGGTCCCTAAGGATATTGTCACTAACCTTGTAGGACCCAACAAGAGTTGGGTACCTAAGACCCAAGCCTAAATTTGCCTTGCAGGTTTATGCATCCGGGGGATCAAGCTGGATTATCGACAGTGGATGCACAAACCACATGACGGGGGAGAAGAAGATGTTCACCTCCTACGTCAAGAACAAAGATTCCCAAGACTCAATCATATTCGGTGACGGGAATCAAGGCAAGGTGAAAGGGTTAGGAAAAATAGCTATTTCATCCGAGCACTCCATTTCCAATGTGTTTTTAGTTGAGTCGCTTGGATATAACTTGTTGTCTGTGAGTCAGCTTTGTAATATGGGATATAACTGCTTATTCACAAATGTAGATGTGGCTGTCTTTAGAAGGAGTGATGGTTCATTAGCTTTTAAGGGTGTATTAGACGGCAAACTCTATTTAGTTGATTTTGCAAAAAGAGGAGGCCGGTCTAGATGCATGCTTAATTGCTAAGACTAGCATGGGCTGGTTGTGGCATCGCCGCTTAGCACATGTGGGGATGAAGAACCTTCACAAACTTCTAAAGGGAGAACATGTGATAGGTCTAACAAATGTTACTTTCGAAAAAGATAGACCTTGTGCAGCTTGTCAAGCAGGCAAACAGGTGGGAAGCTCTCATCATACCAAAAATGTGATGACCACATCATGACCTTTGGAGTTGCTTCATATGGACCTCTTTGGACCCGTCGCCTATCTAAGCATAGGAGGAAGTAAGTATGGTCTTGTTATTGTTGATGATTTTTCCCGCTTCACTTGGGTATTCTTTTTGCAGGATAAATCTGAAACCCAAGGGACCCTCAAGCGCTTCCTAAGGAGAGCTCAAAATGAGTTTGAGCTCAAGGTGAAGAAGATAAGGAGCGACAACGGGTCCGAGTTCAAGAACCTTCAAGTGGAGGAGTACCTTGAGGAGGAAGGAATTAAGCACGAGTTCTCCGCTCCCTACACACCACAGCAAAACGGTGTGGTAGAGAGGAAGAATAGGACGCTCATTGACATGGCGAGGACGATGCTTGGAGAATTCAAGACGCCCGAGCGATTTTGGTCGGAAGCCGTGAACATGGCTTGTCACGCCATAAACCGGGTGTACCTTCATCGCCTCCTCAAGAAGACTTCGTATGAGCTTCTAACCGATGAAGAAGACGTTCCAACGGCCGCAATACGCACCATGGAGATTGGAGAAGTGAGGCCACAGGAACAAAAGGAGCAAGATCATCCTTCTTCCTCAACGATGGTGCACCCCCCAACTCAAAATGATGAACAGGTTCTTCAAGAAGAGGTGTGTGATCAAGGGAGAGCACAGGATGTCCAAGTTGAAGAGGAAGAAACACCACAGGCCCCTCCAACTCAAGTTCGAGCGACGATTCAAAGGAATCATCCCGTCGACCAAATTTTGGGTGACATTAGCAAGGGAGTAACTACTCACTCTAAATTAGTTAATTTTTGTGAGCATTACTCTTTTGTCTCTTCTATTGAGCCTTTCAGGGTAGAAGAGGCTTTGCTAGATCCGGACTGGGTGATGGCCATGCAGGAAGAGCTCAATAACTTCAAGAGAAATGAAGTTTGGACACTGGTGCCTCGTCCCAAGCAAAACGTTGTGGGAACCAAGTGGGTGTTTCGCAACAAACAAGACGAGCATGGAGTGGTGACAAGGAACAAGGCTCGACTTGTGGCAAAAGGTTATGCCCAAGTCGCAGGTTTGGACTTTGAGGAGACTTTCGCTCCTGTGGCTAGGCTAGAGTCTATTCGGATTTTGCTAGCATATGCCGCTCACCATTCTTTCAGGTTGTTCCAAATGGATGTGAAGAGCGCTTTCCTCAATGGGCCAATCAAGGAGGAGGTGTACGTGGAGCAACCCCCTGGCTTCGAGGATGAACGGTACCCCGACCACATATGTAAGCTCTCTAAGGCGCTCTATGGACTTAAGCAAGCCCCAAGAGCATGGTATGAATGCCTTAGAGACTTTTTAATTGCTAATGCTTTCAAGGTTGGGAAAGCCGATCCGACTTTATTCACTAAGACTTGTGATGGTGATTTATTTGTGTGCCAAATTTATGTCGATGACATAATATTTGGTTCTACTAACCAAAAGTCTTGTGAAGAGTTTAGCAGGGTGATGACTCAAAAGTTTGAGATGTCGATGATGGGCGAGTTGAACTACTTCCTTAGGTTCCAAGTGAAGCAACTCAAGGACGGCACCTTCATCTCCCAAACGAAGTACACGTAAGACTTGCTAACGCGGTTTGGGATGAAGGACACCAAGCCCGCAAAGACTCCGATGGGAACTGACGAACACGTCGACCTCAACAAAGGAGGTAAGTCCGTTGATCAAAAAGCATACCGGTCCATGATAGGTTCTTTGCTTTATTTATGCGCTAGTAGACCGGATATTATGCTTAGTGTATGCATGTGTGCTAGATTTCAATCCGATCCAAGGGAGTGTCACTTAGTGGTCGTGAAGCGAATTCTTAGATATTTAGTCGTTACGCCTTGCTTCGGGATCTGGTATCCAAAGGGATCTACCTTTGACTTAATTGGATATTCAGACTCCGATTATGCTGGATGTAAGGTCGATAGGAAGAGTACATTGGGGACGTGCCAATTCTTAGGAAGGTCCATGGTGTCATGGAGTTCTAAGAAACAAACTTCCGTTGCCCTATCCACCGCTGAGGCCGAGTACGTTGCCGCAGGACAGTGTTGCGCGCAACTACTTTGGATGAGGCAAACCCTCCGGGACTTTGGCTACAATCTGAGCAAAGTCCCACTCCTATGTGATAATGAGAGTGCTATCCGCATGGCGGACAACCCCGTTGAGCACAGCCGCACAAAGCACATTGACATCCGGCATCACTTTTTGAGAGACCACCAGCAAAAGGGAGATATCGAAGTGTTTTATATTATCACCGAGAACCAGCTAGCCGATATATTTACCAAGCCTTTAGATGAGAAGACCTTTTGCAGGCTGCGTAGTGAGCTAAATGTCTTAGATTCGCGAAACTTGGATTGATGTGTAGCATACATGTGTCTTATGCTTTGATCATGTTCCCTTATGCATTTTGTTGTTTATTTATGGTGCTCAAGTTGTACTCATGATCCCCGGACCTCACAAGTCCATTGGCAAGTGATGCACTTATTTAGGGGGAGGCATGCTACAACTTGACCCTTTGAGACTAACTGTGTGCTTGAGTTTACTTGATTTAGTCTCAAAGGTGGATTGAAAGAGAAAGGTGGACTTGGACCATGCAAGACTTCCACTGCACTCCGATAAGAGGGTAACTTATTCCAAGTTCATCTTCATGCTCTTATTGCCTTTTTACTCTTAATTGAAGATTTTGGTGAGGCAATGGGGTTCTAGGGCCAAGATTGATCCCATTTTGGTGCTTGATGCCAAAGGGGGAGAAAATAAGGCCAAAGCAATAAATGGATCAGCTACCACTTGAGAATTTTGAAAATAGTAGAATAGAGCTTTTGGTTTGTCAAAACTCTCTTGTTGTCTCTTTTGTCAAAAGTTGGCCTCTTGTGGGGAGAATAGTTGATTATGGGAAAAGGGGGAGTTTTTGAAATCTTTGATCAATTTCTCTTGGAACAACTCTCTTTATGTCTCAACAAGTGTGTTTGACTTAGAGATAGGAAATTGAGGTTGATTTGCAAAAACAAAACCAAGTGGTGGCAAAGAATGATCCAAATATGCCAAATTTGAATCAAAACAAATTTATGTTCTCATTTGCATTGATGTTGCACTTCTTTAGTTGCTTTTTGTTGTGTTGGCATAAATCACCAAAAAGGAGGAGATTGAAAGGGAAATGTGCCCTTAGGTCATTTCCAAGTATTTTGGTGATTGAGTGCCAACACAAGTGCTTAAGTGTTAATCTATGCCAATTGATGGACAAAGTGCAAATCAAGAGTAAAGGTATGTTTCTAAGACTTAGTACATTGTTTTGGAGACTAATGTATTGTGTCTAAGTGCTAGAAACAGGAAAAGGCCAATTTAGAAAAGACTTGGCTAAGCAGCCAAGACTCTGCGCAGTCTGGGTGCACCGGATTGTCCGGTGGTGCACTGGACAGTGTCTGGTGCGCCAGGCTGGCGCTGTCAACTGGCTACTCTCGGGAAGCGATCAACGGCGTACGACTATAAATCACCGGACTGTCCGGTGAGCCATTCACAGGCGAAGTCGTCGCTCTCGGGAAGCGATTAACGACGTTCGGCTATAAATCACCGGACTGTCCGGTGGTGCACCAGACTGTCCGGTGAGCCAACGGTCAGCCGGGCCAACGGTCGGCCGCGTAATCCGTGTGCGACGTGTGGCCGAGCCAATGGTCAGAAGGGGGCACCAGACTGTCCGGTGTGCACCGGACAGTGTCCGGTGCGCCAACGGCTCTGGATCTTCAACGGTCGGCTGCACCACAGAAGGAAAGAAATCCGCACCGGACAGTGTCCGGTGGTGCACCGGACTGTCCGGTGCGCCAGGCGACAGAAGGCAAGAATTGCCTTCCTGGAATGCTCTCAACGGCTCCTAGCTGCCTTGGGGCTATAAAAGGGACCCCTAGGCGCATGGAGGAGTACACCAAGCATTCTCTAAGCATTCCTAAGCACCAAGACTCCAATTCCGCGCATTCGATTCTTTGTGATAGCAACTAGAGCTCCATCTGAGTAGAGAACTCTTTGAGTTGTGTTGAGAGCTTGTGTTGTGACTTGTGTGCGTGTTGTTGCTCTGATTTTGTGTCTTGTGTGCGTTGCTCATCCCATCCTTACTTCTGTGCTTCTTTGTGATAATCAAAGTGTAAGGGCGAGAGGCTCCAAGTTGTGAAGATTCCTCGCAAGCAGGATATAGTAAAGTGAAAGCAAAACACCGTGGTATTCAAGTGGGTCTTTGGACCGCTTGAAAGGGGTTGAGTGCAACCCTCGTCCGTTGGGACGCCACAACGTAGAGTAGGCAAGTGTTGGACTTGGCCGAACCACGGGATAAACCACTGTGCCATCTCTATGTTGATCTTCTTGTGGTTATCGTGTTGTGCAAGAACTCTTCTCTAGCCACTTGGCTTTATTGTGCTAACTCTTAATCAAGTTTTGTGGATTAAGTTTCAAGTTTTTTACAGGATCACCTATTCACCCCCCTCTAGGTGCTCTCACATTCGTTCGCCACAGGTTTGTGGGACCGCATGGTCAGCTGCTTGTCTCGTGTCCACGCATGTAGCGACCACTGATGCATGGGCCCCAGAAGTCAGACCTTTCTCCCTCCCTGTAACAAACTCGACGCATTTGATGCGTGCTTCTGCGTCCGCCGTACCCACCGTGTGGGCGGATTCGTCCCTCAAGCCGCCGTCACGTGGGACCTAGGGGGGGCAGTCAACCTCTCCTACTTGTGCTCGCCGCTGGAAGATCTAATGAATGGGGTATGGTGCAAAAGTCATCCGCTGCGAGCATTGCGGACTCCACCTGGGAGGGATCTCCACGCTAAAATCGGCGGTCGTTGCGCCCTGTGCCCTTTCTCATGCCTATTTATTACCTCCGAGCACCGCACCTCCCCCATGAACTGGCTGGGCGAACCAGCAGCCTTTCTTTCCTCTTCCCTTCCCCTTCGGAGCTATGAGTTGGGGAGAGAAATTAGGGGAGCGCCTCGTGAAGAACTTGGTGGCGCTTGTGATTGGTTGCCGGGGCGGGAGCGGGGAGCTGCGCGTGCTCATCTTGAGTCGAGCCTGGGACCCTACTGTGCCTATCAGCCTAGTTCTGGATGGACCACCATCACCGGGTGGATGCTCGTCGAGGCGTGGATCTTTCCATGGACAGGGTCTCCTACACATCATAGCCTGGTATGAATCCCATCAAACACCTCGCCTAAGCTCTTGGATCAGGTAGCATGTTTTGATTGACTGTTTGGGCGTGCTGTGCGCCTGGTGGTGTGGCTCCGGCGAACCGCGCCACCATTGGAGCCCCCTTGGCCGCACTCTGTAGTCGTAGGGAGGAAGATTCCAGACAGCCATTGGATCCGGTAGGAACGCGTACGATTAGATCCACGATTGATAGTGTTTCGGCCGCCAGATGTAGCTTGTGCGGTCAAGATTAGAACCCCTTACCCCTTCGTCTTGATTGAACTCAGACCACTGGATTAAATCGAAGGGGTGTGATTGACTACCGGTTCGCGATTGGATTTGGGGCCTTGGATCACGATCGTGTGGTTATAATTACATATCGGTTCATAACCTAATCTGAACCATGGAGCGCTGATCGGACGGCTCAGATTTAAACATACCCCTTCACCAAGTACCTTTTGCATAAGAAGCCCTAGAAAATCTATAAACTAACCCGCCGTCCTGATGCAGTTGTAGAAAATTTAATCTATGCCCCTAAAATTTGTGGTTTAGCCACTGATCTTTAGGGTATTAGTGTCCGCGGTTCGGTTAGTGAATAGAATGAGTATATTAATGTAGAAAATGAGTTTTAGTATGAAAAAAATTTTAGAAACTTGTTTAATTCCTATTTAATTCATTTTAACTCCGAATTAACCCATTCCAGTGACATTAATTTTGTTTTCATGTTGATTATCACCTAGTAACTCTATTTAGACATGGATTCTCCCTCTGCATTTATATTTGTACTGAAATGATGCATACAATAATGTTTACTTTTGGATATATATTGCATAATTTGATGGGATTTGCCTAAATAAGGATTTCCTAGAATTACCAACCCTATTCCTTGAATTACCCTGGGATAAATGCTATGCTTAGCAGTTTTTGCTATTGCTCAACTTGATAAATATGATGTCACTCTTTTAATGATACTATGTTCTGGAAATGAAGTTTTATTATGATGTTAACCCGATGGTTAAACAAGAACATTTTTGTGTTAAATGGAACATGGAGTGACCACCCATGATAACAGTGCAACCACGAGTGCTATAATGGCTCTGGCTTTGGTAATTAGCTCTATAGAATTAGTGCTTAGCAACCCTACCTGAAAGATGGGCAAGAGGGGGTGGCAGTGGTTTGGTGGCAGCTCATGTTAACATGGGGTGGTAGTCTTGGCTAAGTTACCTCACCTAGAGGCTCATCAATACTGACATGGAAACCCTTAGCGTGTGGCTTTGTACTAAGGATATTTTGTGAAAGCCTCATAGTGGATCCCTAGCCATTCACCTCGGTAGTGTTTACGGGTTTGATCAACCCAGGATAGATGGGATACACGGCTTGTGGGTAAAGTTGTACCACCTCTGCAGAGTGTAAAACTGATATGTCAGCCGTGCTCACAGTTAAGAGCAACCTGGACCCTCACATGATAATTGAACTTAAAGATGGAAAATAAATCGTGATTCGATGATCTACCAGTGGTTTGCTTAAGTGATTTCACTTAAGTGTTTTCGATATAATCTTATGCCTTTGATTAATTGGGATATTTGGGATACACACTTATTAGTAAGACAGGTGTTGCTAATAAAATATTGACCAACTAAAATGCTTATCGCTTATCCATGGCCTACCTTGTTAACTTTCATTATTTCCCCCACTTGGTAAGCCCCGACCATAAGTGAGCTCACCCTTGCTAATATTTTGATCAGAGGGTGATGATGAAGACTTCACAGATGATGTTGATGAGTTTTGAGTCTAACGATGCGCTAGTCACCTTCCTGTGGAAGAGTGTCCATGTTTAATTTCGACGTACTTTGATTATGATATTTGTTAAGATGCAATGTTCTGGATGATGTAATAAAGTTACTCTACTCCCTTTTACGTCTTTATTGCATTGTCTTTTGATATATTACACTTGTGACGTCAACATATGTGTAGAAAATGGATCCTAGCCCACATATGCTATGCATTCGATTTTGCCCCTAGAACCGGGTGTGACAATTTGACACATGATTATTCTTTATTAGTACTGTTGATTATTTATTATTCATGATAAGATTACTGTGTTAATTGGAACATGAAGAACCACCCAGGAAAACATTGCTACCACAAGGGTGGAATGGGACACCCTTGGCCAAGTAATTAGGAAAAATATTGAGAGATTACCTTACCTGAAAGGGGCAAGCGGGGAGGCGTCGCTGCAGAGTATAGGAAGGTTCTCGGGTCGAACTGCCTGGCTTTCAGGAAGGGGGATTCCTATGCTTCCTTCTTCCTGAATCTGTAACGGGTTTTCTCGAACTAGTGGAACTTTGGAAAGGCCTCGTTGTGCTACCCTGCCTCGTCTCCTCAGTAGAGATGAATGGGAAGTCGCGATCCCTTGGCAAATGGGTAACATGACTTGTGGGTAAAGATGTGTAACCTCTGTAGAGTGTAAAACTGGTATATCAGCCGTGCTCACGGTCATGAGTGGCTCGGACACTCACATGATTAATTTATGGAAGTAAATTTAATTTTGTCATTTTCATCACATAGTGGTTTATTATTAATTTTGATCTACTATTACTTTGGGTTGGTATACACTTACATTTAGTAAATGCTAATAAAATTTGACCAACTTATTAAAAACCATGCTCAGCTTCAACCATTATTTATTGCTCAGCCTTACACTTCACATGGGCTCCCACCTTTGGTGAGTTCATGCACATTATTCCCTACAACTTGTTGAGCTATGATCTTTTATGAGCTCACCCTTGCGATATATAAACCCCCCACAGGAGAAGAACAGGTAGTCCAGGAGGAGACCTACAACGAGGAGTATGAGCTTATCTAGGTGTCGTCTCCTAGTCAGCTTGATGGCGCCAAGAAATAATTATTAGTTCGTTTTATTTTTATCATTTATTTTTGTAAGACACTTCCGCTATGTAATAATATTTGTGACATTTATCTCTATAAACTTGGTCATTATATGTGTTGTTCTTCTTTGGCGCACATATGAGACGCACCCGGCTTTATCCCTTAAATCTGGGTGTGACAAACTGTGAAGATCGACTGATCGAGTCTACCTCTTCCTGCCTGTGTGATGGTTCACCATCAGATCCAAGGGTTGAGGTTGGGCCAGAAACCAAGGCCACGACAGCGGTGGGTAGCGAGGTTACGATGATAGTGAGGTTAGACGATAGCGGACATGATTAAACTTGCGGCTGAATTGCAAGTGTTTGTGAGCCGAGCTATGGAGATGAAGAGCTAGGGAAAGGAGTTCCACATGATTTTTTGGGAACTTCCTCTCGTATTGGGTTTGGGTGGTCACGACCCATCTGTGGGGTAATGGCTCACTAATAGGGGTTTGGGTGTAGGGCAACAGTCCACTAATAGAGGCTTGGATGGTTTTCACAGCCTACCTATAGGGTATCGACCCACTGCTAGCTGGAGGGGAATAAACCTACGCGCTTCACGTTTCACGCGTGACGCAGAACGACCGTCGAAACTGATGCTTTATAGTAGTAAAGATAGATAAGACATATATATATTTTATCTCATTGTTATTTCCAAATGTGTAGCTATGTGTATGTCAGCATCTAGCAACACATGCTATGATACAGTTGAATGGCTTGATATTCTTCATGGTTGCTATAGAAAATCCTAAGAAGCAACATATCTTAATCCACTGGAAATTATAAGCTATATCTAAAAGGCATCAACATCATTATCATGTACAGAAGCTTCAATATTTCATTATGTGGCTTCAATAGTCATCATGTATAGAAGTCTGTTTGGTTGGGCTGTGGCTGTGAAAAAAGATGTTGTGGGCTGTGAGCTGTGGAAAAAGCTGCTGTGAGCTGTGAGCTGTTAAAAAGCTAAAAACCGTTTGGTGAAAACCACTAAAAGTCGTTAAAAGTTCTTCGATATATGTTTTCATAGTTACATCCGAAAGCCACTAAAAACAGGTCCAGGAGTATTTTCAGTTTTGCACTACGAGAAAGTCAGCTTTTAGAAAAAGTTGTTTGCTGTAACCAACCCTTTGGTTTGGCTTTTGGCTTTTAGGGGACAAAAGTCAAAGCCAAAAGCTAAACCAAACACACCCTCAATATGTCAATTTCCAATTTATTGTTGATCATAGTAAATAGAGCAACAACTTTAGGCTCTTGCAAAAGAAACACCGAGGGCCTGTATAGTTTCTAGATAATACCAAGTTTATGGTTTATAAAAATGCCATATATCACAAATGTTTGGCACTCTTAAAAACTATGGTTTATAATGCTATATCTAAACAATGTTTCTCGAAATTATGATATTTTTGGAGTCGGCCAAAATTTTCGTATTGTCCGCAAAGTATGGTATTGTAAGGATATGGTTTTGTGAAATATTGTCCTAATCTGCTCCAAATTTACCAATTTTGGCCCTGTTTGGTACAACTGCTGCTTGTTGAAAAAGCAGCTTATCTGAGAAGCTGGTGAAAAGCAGCTTCTACTTGTTGGCTGCTTTTAGTGTATTCTGAGAAGCAGCTGAACTGATAAGCTGCTGTAGAAGCTACCTGTTTTGCAGAACTTCTGCTTAAATTTATGAAGAAGCTAAAAATAAGCTGTGCCAAACAGGGCCTTTAGCTAGGGCAAAACGGATCCCGATTCCCGGATGGATGTGCCGGCCCGGCCCGCTCGGCGCTCGCGCTTCTCCCCAGTCCCGTCCATCCAAAGCGTTTTGCACTTGTGCACAAACTGCGGCTGCTGTAGATACGCGCGCCGCCACTCCAAGGTCCAAGCCTCCCTTGCTCCCGCCACTGCCCTCCGCCACTGCCCCTCACCATGGGCAGCGCCGCCGCCTCTCCGCAGCCGTCTGGGAATCTGACGCAGGACGAGCTCAAGCGCCTGGCGGCGCACCGCGCGGTGGAGTTCGTGGAGCCCGGCATGACGCTGGGCCTGGGCACGGGTTCCACGGCCGCGCACGCGCTGGACCGCCTGGGCGACCTCCTCCGCGCGGGCGCGCTGCCCGGGGTCGCCGGCGTTCCCACCTCCCTCAAGACGGAGGCCCACGCCGCCCACGTCGGGATCCCGCTGCTTCCGCTCGACGCCGCCTCGGGCGCCAGCATCCGCCTCTCCATCGACGGCGCCGACGAGGTCGACCCGGACCTAAACCTCGTCAAGGGCCGCGGCGGGTCGCTGCTCCGGGAGAAGATGATCGAGGGCGCCGGCGATCGGTTCGTCGTCATCGTCGACGAGTCCAAGCTCGTGCCGAGGCTCGGCTGCACGGGCGCCGTCCCCGTCGAGGTCATCCCCTTCGGCGCGCCCCACACGCTCGGCCTCATCCGCAAGGTGTTCGATGGAGTGCCTGGCTTCCACGCCAGGCTGAGGACGGTCCCCGCCGCCAATGGGGAGGACTCGGACGCGCCGTTCCTCACCGACAACGGCAACTACATCGTGGAGATGTTCTTCGAGGACGGTATCCGCGGCGACCTGCGGGACATCAGCGACCGTCTGCTCCGGATCACCGGCGTCATCGAGCATGGCATGTTTCTTGGCATGGCCACTACAGTCATCGTCGCTAACAAGGACGGCACCGTCACAGTCATCAACAAGAAGAAGTAATAATCTACAAGTAGCCTGTATGGGTGCGTCCGTGTGTGATCCAGCTACCTAAGTTCTGCTCGTTACCGTTGTGTAACCATCATTTTGTTTTATCATCTCCTATCTTTCCTACTGGTGATTCCAATATATCTTATTTATCATCCCTCCAATATTATCACACATTGCCTTCTGGTGATTCTCATGCAACTACCTCCAGCCAATTAAGATTGACTTGCTTCTAGCTTATTATGTCTGTCTGAAATGTCAGCTTGTCCTGACCTGACCGGAGGGAGTATTAAGAGCTGTTTGTTTGGTCTTTTTTAACCTGAGATGCATTCCCAGCGTGACCCATTCCCATTATTGAGCGTTTGGTTGGGACAGCCCGTGTTGGATTGCACTGTCTGTGACGGGATACGGAAGGTAGCTTCTCATTATCGCTCTTAGTCTATCTTCAGCAGATTTCTTATTCCACTCTCTATCTCATTTTCTATTTCAAACTTTACTCTGCAAACAGGGTAATCTATCGTACAAAACAGTACTTTGCACGACTGTTTACATGTCCTACTGGAGATGGCCTCACCCGACGTCAAAGGATCCCGCAGCGCTACTCCCGACCTCCCCTCGTGCGGCGTGACTCGCTCAGGAGCAGGTTCGGTCTACGACCACCGTGCTGCAAGTCCGTCAACAGCGGTGCTCCTTCGGCCCTGTTCGTCGGTGAGGATTGTCCTCTCCCTCCTCTGGTCCTGTTCTTCGGCCCTGTTCGTCGGCGTGACTCGCCTAGGATTGGCCTTCTTGCTGTCTAGCCTCCCAAGAAGCACTGTCCACTTTGGTCCTCCGGACTGTAATAACCAGAGCATATATTAATTGTGACGAAGACCAGTAATCGATTCAGTTAGAGGCAAAGATTCAGTTAGCTACAGGCAAAGACTCAGTTAGCTAGCCAGTTAGTTTGGACTACTAGTAGTATGTATATTAGTTGCATTATTAAACCAGTAATTGATTCGATCCATACATTGCATGTGCATCAAGAAGTTAGGCACATGTATGGGGCCCTGTGTTTTGTCGTCGTAGCATGACAAAACCCTTTTGTTGGCATATGTTTCAGCATGATATGCGTGTTCCTACTATTTTATATGGTCGTTTGTGCAATTATGTATGTTCGTGTATTTGAAGGTGTTATATCCATAGAGAAATAGGAAACCGAAGTAGTCCCTCAGTCGCAAAATCTATTTGGTTTATTTCATTATCCCAAATGTTCAATATCTAATTTTGTGCTATATATTTTGTTAAAAAAATCAGGCGTTCTCATTTTTGAAAACTTTTCTTGCTTATTAAGTGCATATATTTGTGGTTCTCATCATTAAACCCTATACTATTTTTGTACATCTAATGGCTCATCTTCCTTTAAGTACCCAAACACGGAAGAGAAAAATGGTTCTCAGAAATATGATGGCTTCTTTCATGTTTATGTTTTATTACATTTGAGCACTACTACTAATGTTGTATAAGCGGAAGTGTTGGAAAATAGAGAGAAGGATAAGGGTCAGAGAACTTAGAAGCGAGTGATGTTCCTTGTATAAGCGAGCTTCGCATGGATAGGAGAACGTTTGATGTATTGTGTGAGATGCTTAGATATGTAGCTGGTTTGCAGGGCACTAGGAATATGCCTATAGAAGATATTGTAGCAGCATTTTTGTATATGTTGTCTCATCATATGAAGAATAGAACAATAGGTGGTTATTTCTTCCGAAGTGGTGAGACCGTTAGTCGGCATTTCAACTCATGTCTACTAGCTATTCTGAAACTTCACTAAGTACTACTTAAGAAGCCTGAACCACCTGAGGATTGCACAGATTTAAGGTGGATTTTAAGAATTGTTTGGGTGCATTGGATGGTACAAATGTGAAGGTTACTGTCCCAACTAGGTTGAGGGGGAGGTATAGATCTAGAAAGGGAGACATTGTGACAAATGTATTAGGAGTTTGTGCACCAGACAGATATGCGGTTTATATATATTCTACCTGGTTGGGAGGGTTCTGCAGATGATGGGCGTGTTCTTCGAGATGCTATCTCAAGGTCTAATGGCTTAAGAGTCCCTCAAGGATGTTATTATCTTGTCGATGCTGGTTACACCAATGCAAATGGCTTTTTAGCGCCATACCGAGGTCAAAGATATCATCTAGGAGGCTTCAAATGCAAAATCCACCGCAGACCATAGAATTTTAACTTGTGCCATGCTAGAACTAGAAATATTATTGAGAGAGCTTTTGGAAGGCTAAAGGGCCGCGGGGCTATTTTAAGGTCTCCAACTCTCCATCCTTTTTCCCAGTCAAGACACAATATCGAATAATAATGGCATGTGCTCTCTTACACAACTTAATTTTGCAAAAGATGGGTAGAGACCCACTTGAGTGTGAGGAAACAACTATTAGTGAGCCATCATTTGAAGTCATGGAAGGAGAAATTAGTGAGCCAGAATTTATCACAGCTGTATCAACGTCTAACAAGTGGACTGGTTTTCGTAATATTCTTGCTCAAGGTTTGTACAATAGCTATAGAGCTTCTAGGTCTAACCAAGGTTTGTGTCTGTCTATTGTTTTTTGTATAAATTATGTTCTTCTAAGCTATTTGTAAACTGATTTAAACAAACATTTCTTATAGGATGAATCAAGCCGTGAGCTCAACTTCAATGCGTGGAAGAGGAAAAAGTGAAAGGGTGTGGACTTATTTTGAGGATGAAGCATTGTTGAAGGCACTCTTTGAGCTATCCCTTGACCCAAAGTGGAAAAGTGAGGGTAGTTTCAAGAATGGTTATCTTTCTGTCCTCAAAGCTACACTTGCTGAAAAAATTCCAGGTTGTGACCTCACTGCAGTTCCACATATTGAGTCTAGGGTCAGACACTTTAGAACAAAGTATAGTGCAATTGAGGTTATGCTAGCAAATAGTGGGTTTTCTTGGGATGAGAACAGGAAGATGGTACAATGTGAGAAGCAACAATATGAGGACCATTGTAAGGTAAATCACTTAAACATATGCTCAATGATGTGAAATTATTTGGTTTAGGATTGTCAATGATTTGTTAGTCTAACTGCTAAGCTAGTCTAACTGAATTAGATATTGAACATTTGTGCTAGTCTAACTGCTAAGCTAGTCTAAGTGTCTAACTGAATTTGTGCTAGTCTAACTGAATTAGATACTCTATACCTATGCATCACTGCATGTCTACCTAACCATCATGCTCCTGCCATCTTAAAGCTTTGTATCTCTCTAATTCTTTGAGCTTCATTCTCCAAAACATTTCAACCAACGCCAGAAACTATAGTAGTATGGGACTACGGGTGTGCACATAGCGCAAATAAAAAGGATTCAGGTCTCAAAAATCAACCAAAGACCTCTTAGCCATTTTTTTCTTAACCTTCTCCCCTAATTCTTTGGCTTGAAATCTTCTGGGCCTATTAACTTTGAAGCACTTGAAATCTTCAGTGCGCTTTTGTGCTAGTTCTAACTGTCCAGCCTTTTTCAAGTTGGCTGTTGCAAACAGGGCCACACATGCAGCAGGGCCTGTTGCAAACATGAGCAGAGGAAGATGTTGGTTTGTGAGTTGACGCTTCTTCTGCCCCACGGGCCACGGTGGGAGCTAAGGTGACATGCTGTGTAGGGGTAGCTGTGCACAACAGAGGCTTAGGTATAGAGTATCAACGCAAAAGCTACAGGAAGCCAAAGATTTTTTTCTCTTGCACAGCAGCTTGTGGGATTATACTACTAGTTGCTTTTGTTACTTCTGGGATTTGATTCTAGAACTGGAATGCTATAAGCAAACCACTGTTACTTGTTTGTACTGATTTCTTAAATTGATTTCTTGTAGAGACATCCTGATGCAAAGGGCTTATATGGCATTTCATTCCCACACCTTGATACCTTAGCCGCTATATATGGGAAGGACATTGCGACTGGAGAAGGTGCTGAAGGTCTTGGTGATGCTATTTCAAACTTGGAGAAAGAAATAACTTTGGAAGAGAGTCATGATCGAGAAGTGGAAGAAGATAGTATGTCTAGAGAAACACCACGATGGGCTTCAGATAGGAACTTACTTGATTCTAGTTCATCAACCTCTAAGAGAAGGAAACGAGACAAAGGAAATGAAGTTCGCAAGTCAAGTGACCCATTTTTGGATATGTTAGGTGAATTTTGTGATAATCTTAAGAACGCTTCAAATCACTTTGGAAAAATGACTGAAATCATGGAGCGTGAAGCTAAGCTCCAAGAGGAGGCTGCACATAAGGATCCAATGCAAGCCCTACAACAAAAATCTATAACTGAGCTGACTAGGTTGGGATTTACCAGTACTGAGATTGTCAAAGCAGCGAGTGTGTTTGTGAATGTGCCAAACCAGATGACCATGCTTTTTGCACTTCCAGAGACTCTAAGGAGGGGGTTCATACTGAACATGCTCGCCAGTAAGTTCTCAAGCCTTTTGTACTAGCTGTCCTTTGTTGCTGTTAGTGCTATTAGGTGGCAACATTCTCAAGCCTTTTGTACCAGCTGTTCTTTCTAGCTGCTAGTGCCATTAGGAGGCAACATTCTCAAGCCTTTTGTACTAGCTGTTCTTTCTAGCTGTTAGTGCCATTAGTGACAATTTTTAAAGAAAAAACAGCTAAAACAGGGTGAGGGTGTTGTGAGTCTTCTAGTAGATCAAAAACAATTTTTAGTTCAAAGCCTAACTAAAGAGGGCCCTAATGGTACTGATTTGTTTTAATAAATCTTAACACTCTTTTGTTTTAATTAAAAAGCTGGATCATATCTGATGCTTGTTGTATGGATCATATCCGATGCTTGTTGTATGGATTTAAATATAGATAATATCTGATGCTTGTTGTATGGATCTAAATGTGCATGCACAAATTACTACATGTATGGTTTGACTATGACTTTGCTTATATTTGAATTTTTTGTACTTCATTAGATGAGGTTCAAAAGAATTGAGAGCTGAAGAGATGATCAGTTCTGATAAGCTAATGTTCATCTGTGAAGCATTTGAAGTTGGAACAATTTTACAGCATGGATAATGGTCTGAAATTTCTGGAATACAAAATTTTGGAAGTATTTTCTTAGCATATGCAAGTTTGTGCACATTTCTGGATGTGCAAGTTCTATAAATTTTTGGAAGTATTTTCTTAACTTCATGTTCTTCATTAGACATGGTGATGCAGCATGGATAATGGTCTGAAATATGGAAGTATTTCTGTTATTTTTGTTGCATCTATTGTTTACTGCTAGACGTCAGTATGGTGCAATTTCCACATATCAGGCTGCAGCATTTCCAGATCGCTAGTAGGTATCCTGGCCGACAGCCAACAGTGTTACCAAACGCTGTAGGGGGGGGGTGGGGGGGGGGGGGCTAATCACGTTTTCCACATTAACCAAACAAAATAAGACAACGGTTACAATGTAGTATCAGATAGCGGTGGTACTCACTCCATTCCCATTACCATTTCAGGTAATGAACCAAACAACACCTTAATTAAACCAGCTAATTTTGCAATGTATATTGTAGTAGATGGATATGTTTTATGCTGGTGAATCACCGGATTGTAATTGTTGCTGATTAAAACAGTACCAGGCTTCAAGATTTTCGGCCTCGAATGGATAGTCTTGAACACGCCTTACCCATATGAGTACTTTTTTGACATAAGCTGTCCTGCTTCTGTAGGTTGAGTTTCTTTTACAGAGCTTTACAATTGTCATATATTGAAATCTGTCACTCCTCAGTTCTGTCCGTGCTAATTAATTTGCCTTTATCGTGTGTAAGCCACTAGATGATTTGATGTTTTCCTGATCCATTATCATCGTGTTTGGTTTGAGAAACAAGGTAATCTATCATATTCTCACTTCTTACTCATCACTTTCTTGTTTGGTTTGTAAAATAGAATGAATTGATCCATCATTTCATTTTTCATAGGTTAATAATTAGTGATAATATGAGAAATGAGTTTATTCTAATAAATATACTTATGATGCGCCACCTTATTTAGAATGAATTGATTCTTCAAACCAAACACCCTATATGTGTATTAACCCTGCATGGTGAGTTATACATTGTTCCATCACCAAAGCAAACATTCCTCTAGCGTTCTGTGCATAAATCTTTAATTATTTTTTTTCTAGTATACTATGAGGATTGATTTAATATTCGCAATGAAATTGTAACACCCCGTCCACTTTTGGACCGGCGTACTTACTCCCATCAGCCCTCTAAGACTATATATCATCCCTACAGACCAACACGAGTATTTTGTGCGCACTTTGTCTTTACTCATACGCACCTGGGAAAACTTCTCAGTCAATCACCCATCCTAAGATTGTTCTGGGCCAAGCACACGCTTAATCCAGAGGTGCTTTTGAAATAGACTTCCGAAAAAGAAGATGCACCTTATTGTTATAAGTACTCTATTAATTCTATTAAGTCTTGGACCATGATATCACCATCTGTTGGGGCCATGATATCACAATCTATCCCTTTAGAAGACCGACGTCCTCGTCGGTCAACCCCAAGCCATGAACATCACCTCTTGGCTCGTCTATGTGTCTAGTGTCATCATATGCCATGCTATGTGACCACTTCGGGCCTACATGCGCTATGCGCCATATACCCGAACCCCTAGGCCACACACGCCCATGAAATCGCGAGGGTCGGTTCAGATACCATTTTTAACACCCTGTCCACTCCTGGATCAGTTGTACTTACTCCTGGCAGCCCTATAGGACCATATACCATCTCACATACCAACATGAGTCTTTTGTGCGCACTTTGTCCTTACTCATGCGCACTCAGAAAAATTTTTCAGTCGGTCACCCATCACAAGATTGCTCTGGGCCAAGCACGCTTAACCTAGAGGTGCTTTTGAGACAGGCTTCATCCAGGAAAACTTCTCGGTCGGTCGCTCATCCTAAAATTGCTCTAGACCAAGCACGCTTAACCCAGAGGTGCTTTTAAGACAGGCTTCCGAAAAAGAAGATGCATCTTGTTGGTATGAGTACTCTATTAATTCTATTAAGTCTTGGACCAGGATATTACTATCCACTAGGGCCAGGATATCACATAAATTGGATGTGGTAATGAACAAATTGAAATTTCAACAAATTGAAATTTCAAGGAGACAGCTTCGCTCTCAATGAGAATCACTCCCGCAGAGCTAAATTGTAAAAATCTAAACTGCTCCATGGTGGGAGTGGAGTGAATCTAGTCTCTAATCTACTTCCCACCGCTCCCAACCTAGTCCCCACTCTCTAACACCTCAGGAATCACTTCACAACCTATTTGCTAAACAGTTTTCATTAAATAGATTCGCTTCTGCTTGAGAATCACTTATGATCACTCTATTAGAGAATCAACTCTCGGAGCTAGAGAATCATGGAGCAGAGCTTTGCCAAATGAGCCCTCATTATCTTGTCTGTCAGGCCATCATAATTCATGTTTGATACTGTAATACCCAAATTTGTAAATCATGGTAATGGAGATAATTCTCTTATTTGCTTTGTTTCAATTTAACTAATCATGTGAACAACCCCATTTAAAAATGATTAAATGACTAAATGTCAACTAAACAACATGTGCATCATATTGGAGTTTTGTTTGTTGTGCATATAATAATAATAGCAACACTATTAATCAAAATATACTAAAAAGAAAATTGAATTAGAACCCAAAAGGAGATTAGGGTTTGAAAAAGGAAAAGGGAAATAATATATATAAGGCAAGAGAAGCAAAATAAATCTGTAAATAAATAAAATTTATCCATGCTATGCTCACATTGAATATTTAAATGAAGACAAATTCGCCACAAACTTTGGATTTAAATTGGAATTTAAATTTGAATTGAGTTGGATAATTGGAATGGAAAATAGGAAAGAAAATAAAAAGAAAAAAGAGAAAACCCCTACCTGGGCCGGAATACTCCATTTCAGCCCACCTAAACCCTCCCTCGCGCGCGCGGCCCAACCTGCTCTTCCGCTGCGTGACGCCGACACCGCGGGACCCGCTTGCCACTCACTCGTGCGCGCGTCAGCTGTAGACACCGACGGATGGGGCCCACTGCCCAGAACCCTCTCTCTCGCACTCGTGGAGGTCGCTGACATCTGGGACCTAGCGGCAGGCTCCGTCTTCATCCTCTCCGCCATGGCCGCGCCAACCTCGCAGCGAAGACCGGAAGTGGGGGCGTGATTCCAGGGTTGAATCCGTCGCAGCTGGCGCCCCAAACTGACCTCCGATATCTCCGGCGAACCTCCCCCGCCAGGACCGGACTCCACGCGGACTCGGCCGAATTGCGCGCAGACGACGGAAGATCCCCATCCCATCGGAACAAGCGCATGCAACGGAGTTACCTCGGGCTCGCCTCTGACCCTATAAAACTTGCCCCCTCTCAGCTCTCTTGCATCGCATAGAACCGATTGACCATGTGTACCATCGCCGAACCGGGAGGGAGTTGTGGGAGCGTAGAGAGAAGCAGGAGATGCCGCCATCGACGTACCTCGGCCAAACCATCGATCTACGCCAAGCGTTTGGTCTATGGTCTTTGTCGGGAGTCAAGGGTGGTGCGCGTGCTCTTTCCGTGGTTAATTGCGGGCCAGCGGCGCCGCAATTTCTCGCCGTACTTGCTCCTCCGCCGCGACGGTACGCTCAACCGTGGTCAGAGCTCGTGGCGGCGAAATCCCCGGTAAAAACTCCTCTCCTGGGTTTGTTATTCATTCGGCAACACGTAGGTGCTCTCGGATTGCGTGATTGGGGTGTGTGCGCGCGGGTTGGTCACCTCGCCGGTGAGGGCGCGCCGCGGGCGCGGCGGCGCCGCCAGCCTCCCGGTCGAGTTTGGGGAGATGATGTTCTGGCCGTTGGATCGGCGGGGAACGGCTGAGATTTGAAACAACGCATACCGCTTCGAAGGATTAATCCCGACCGTTGGATCTGATCGGGTGTATGGGATCCTCTCTCGGCTATTTAAATCCTGGGCGTTGATCACTGATCGAACGACACGGAATGCGTACCGGTTCGCAGGGCTTTGATCTAATCTGGATCATCGATTGTGGATCGGACGGTTAGGAATAACGGGTACCCCTTCGCGACGCATTTTTATTAAAGAGCCCTTATGTTTCCCCGAAAACAACCCGCCGTCCCTCGGGCACTGTTGACTGAGTCTCGGGAATCTTGCGCCGAGCCTCCTGTGCTTCTGTTTAATTGAGGCCCAGTCCAGAGAGTTATAAAATCAGGAAAATGAATTAGAAAATGAGTTTTTAATATAAAAATAATTCCCAGAATTTATATAATTCATAGAAAATGCATATGAACTCCAAATTAATCCATTCCACTTCCTATAATTTTGTAATATTATTGTTTATCAATTAGTGCCACTGGTTTTACATAAAAGTCACATTAAAATTGTTATCTTAATTAATCTTGTACTAAGCACATAGAATCTTTGGAAATCCATAACTTAAAATCTATGATTCCAAAATTAATAATTCTTGTTCCTGTGATCTTATTTCAATATGTAAATTATTATTATGTATTTTGTTTACTTGTTTGGTGTGATGTTAATTTTGCCTATACACTGCTTGTTTGTATTGCTACGACTAGCGTGAGGTCACGTATCATCTGAAGATCATCCTGGTACCTGGAATCTCAAGGCCCAGGCAAGTTGTGCCCTTGATCACTTCTTTTCACCTACTCATGTTCTAATTAATCATAATGATCTGCATAGGTTAATTTTGATGGGACCCAATAGGTTACCCTAGTTTGTCTATCTTTATACCTTGTTTACCACTGAACTCTTTGGGTAGTACTTGCTAGTGCTTTATGTGGTTTTGGGTATGGAGATACATTATTCATGATTACACTTTTGTTATCAGTTGTTATTTACTGTTCATGTTAAGATCATTATGTTAATTGGAACATGGAGAACCACCCGGGAAAACAGTGCTACCACAAGGGTGGAATGGGACGCCCTTGGCTGATTAATTAGGAAAGCTAGTGGAAGACTACCTTACCCGAAAGGGGCAAGGGCAGTAGGGGAGTGGTCAGTGTAGGGAGGCCCTCGGGAGGATTTTGCTGCGATGGCGGTCCTGCAAGGGATTCCTGCACTGGAACTTCCTATAAACTGTAGCGGGTTTTCTGAAGCTAGTGGAACTTTGTAAAGGCCTCGTAGTGTTACCCTGCCTCGCCTCCTCGGTAGAGGTGTATGGGATTGGCCGTCTCTTGGCAGATGGGTAACATGACTTGTGGGTAAAGATGCGCAACCTCTGCAGAGTGTAAAACTGGTATACTAGCCGTGCTCACGGTCATGAGCAGCTCGGACACTCACATGATTAAATTATGGAACTTAAACTCAATTTGTCATATGCATTGCATCGCAGGTGAAGTTGTTACTTTTGTTCTATTACTTAATTGGGTTTGGTATTTACTTATACTTAGTAACTGCTAATAAAATTTTGACTAACTTTAAAAGCAATGCTCAGCTCTAACCATTCTCTTTGGTAAGCCTTACACTTCACTTGAGCTCCCACCTTTGGCGAGTTCATGCACATTATTCCCCACAACTTGTTGAGCTATGAACGTATGTGAGCTCACTCTTGCTGTCTCACACCACCCCACAGGTCAAGAACAGGTACCGCAGGATGAGGCGCTTGGAGGATGTCGTGGTGTATTCGAGAGAGGTCTAGGTCGTCGTCTCCCGGTCAACTTTGGGTTGCTGGACCGTTGTCTCCTTATAATGTAATTATTTATTTTGTATAGAACTCCTGTTATATATAAAGTTGTGACATTCGATCCTGTGCCATGATTCATCATATGTGTGAGACTTGGTCCCAGCACACCTGGTGATTATGTTAGCGCCCGGGTTTTGGACCCCTAAAATCCGGGTGTTACAGAAGTGGTATCAGAGGAATGTTGACTGTAGGACGAAACCTAGATAGAACTGGACAACCATTATCTACTTACCTTTGCTACTCTGATTCTTTTCTAAACTTTTCTTAATCTTTTCTCATCTAATTCCGCTTTACTCTGATTATTCTCACCTTTTCTTTCTAAAGACAAATGTGGATTTCATACTTTGAAATCCTGTGCCTAAAGAGACCTTTAGGAATAAGAGACCTACTCTTAGGGACAAAAACAAAACTATTATTTTTATATGCTTGAATGCTTGTTCTTATGATATTTGTCTGATTTGGATCTTTGGTTGAGTGTGATGGGTTGTGGAGTAATGTCCACAATTACATCTGCATACGCATATAGGCATAAATATAAAAAAAAATCATAAGACAACTAATCAACTTAGATTATCCCTCATTAAAAGTATCTAGCCTAACAATATATATCTCATCTTGAAAGATTCATACTCCATACTCATAGATCCATCTCATCTCAAAAGATCCCAACTTATCCTAATTGAAATATATCTCATCTTAATAGATCCATTTTATCTTAAAAGATACTCTATTATTTTAATAAATTCATCTTATCTTGAAAAGATTTTGTTATCCTAATAGATCTAATTTACCTCAAAAGATTATACCTTATCCTTATGAATTCATCCTACCCTAATTAGCATATTTATCCTAGTCTAAAATATCAACCATGATCTAATTCAAAGTAATTAGATAATGTCTAGACTAATCTGGTGATACCGATCTAGATCCCATCTAATCTAATATGATCCAATCTAAACTAAGTTATTTAACAGATTGGTTAGTACTAGTTAAATGGATTAGACCTCACTTCTATAGTGTTTTAAGCTAAATTGGTGCCCTAGATTAATTTGACCATATACAACTACCTGATCATATGCAACTACCTTATCCATCCGATAGTTGCATAATCCCTCTGTTTTAACCCACTCAAGATTCTGACCTACCTACACCATATAATCTATCATATCTCAAAAAAAAACATATCCTAATAATATATATTCTACCGTGGTAGATTTATCAGATCTTAACTAGTTCAATCTAGTCATACCAACCTAATCTGGGTTCTATCTAATCTATTACGATATAATCTAGAGTGAGCTACTTAATGCTGGTATAAAGAATAAGGCCATACTCCTAAATCACTTAAGCCTAATTTGGAGACTTATATCAACTTGGCCATACACAACAACTCGACCTATATAACAAGTTGCATAACTTACCCAATCAATAGAGTCTTAATGGATTGCATAATCTATCAACCACCACCTAACATCAAACAAACTTTTGACCTACATCATGTAGTCTATCTCATCCATACCTATATTAACCATATTCCCCAGCCCAATAACATACACTAACTCCTAATCAATGAGACAAGACCGAAGAAGATGATCAACTTCATCAAGGGAGGATGAGCACCAACTCAAGTCTTCAAGGATCAAGTGAGGTCACCAAGAAGAGTCAAGATCCACAATCTTGGATGGAGTCTTTTCTTATCCTACTCTTTCTTACCCAAACCTATATATGCCCTAAAGACATCTTCTATCCTACATAATAAAGTGGACATACATATAATACCCATGCTCTCCTATCACTTACTAATAATAAAAAGAGAGACCCTTGATTTAGAAATTAAAAGCTAAATTGCAAACCAATCCTTTTTGTATTCCCTTTTCTTACAAATCTCGAGGGCGAGATTATTTTTAAGGGGGGTAGGATTTGTAATACCCAAATTTGTAAATCATGGTAATGGAGATATTTCTCTTATTTGCTTTGTTTCAATTTAACTAATCATGTGAACAACCCCATTTAAAAATGATTAAATGACTAAATGTCAACTAAACAACATGTGCATCATATTGGAGTTTTGTTTGTTGTGCATATAATAATAATAGCAACACTATTAATCAAAATATACTAAAAAGAAAATTGAATTAGAACCCAAAAGGAGATTAGGGTTTGAAAAAGGAAAAGGGAAATAATATATATAAGGCAAGAGAAGCAAAATAAATCTGTAAATAAATAAAATTTATCCATGCTATGCTCACATTGAATATTTAAATGAAGACAAATTCGCCACAAACTTTGGATTTAAATTGGAATTTAAATTTGAATTGAGTTGGATAATTGGAATGGAAAATAGGAAAGAAAATAAAAAGAAAAAAGAGAAAACCCCTACCTGGGCCGGAATACTCCATTTCAGCCCACCTAAACCCTCCCTCGCGCGCGCGGCCCAACCTGCTCTTCCGCTGCGTGACGCCGACACCGCGGGACCCGCTTGCCACTCACTCGTGCGCGCGTCAGCTGTAGACACCGACGGATGGGGCCCACTGCCCAGAACCCTCTCTCTCGCACTCGTGGAGGTCGCTGACATCTGGGACCTAGCGGCAGGCTCCGTCTTCATCCTCTCCGCCATGGCCGCGCCAACCTCGCAGCGAAGACCGGAAGTGGGGGCGTGATTCCAGGGTTGAATCCGTCGCAGCTGGCGCCCCAAACTGACCTCCGATATCTCCGGCGAACCTCCCCCGCCAGGACCGGACTCCACGCGGACTCGGCCGAATTGCGCGCAGACGACGGAAGATCCCCATCCCATCGGAACAAGCGCATGCAACGGAGTTACCTCGGGCTCGCCTCTGACCCTATAAAACTTGCCCCCTCTCAGCTCTCTTGCATCGCATAGAACCGATTGACCATGTGTACCATCGCCGAACCGGGAGGGAGTTGTGGGAGCGTAGAGAGAAGCAGGAGATGCCGCCATCGACGTACCTCGGCCAAACCATCGATCTACGCCAAGCGTTTGGTCTATGGTCTTTGTCGGGAGTCAAGGGTGGTGCGCGTGCTCTTTCCGTGGTTAATTGCGGGCCAGCGGCGCCGCAATTTCTCGCCGTACTTGCTCCTCCGCCGCGACGGTACGCTCAACCGTGGTCAGAGCTCGTGGCGGCGAAATCCCCGGTAAAAACTCCTCTCCTGGGTTTGTTATTCACTCGGCAACACGTAGGTGCTCTCGGATTGCGTGATTGGGGTGTGTGCGCGCGGGTTGGTCACCTCGCCGGTGAGGGCGCGCCGCGGGCGCGGCGGCGCCGCCAGCCTCCCGGTCGAGTTTGGGGAGATGATGTTCTGGCCGTTGGATCGGCGGGGAACGACTGAGATTTGAAACAACGCATACCGCTTCGAAGGATTAATCCCGACCGTTGGATCTGATCGGGTGTATGGGATCCTCTCTCGGCTATTTAAATCCTGGGCGTTGATCACTGATCGAACGACACGGAATGCGTACCGGTTCGCAGGGCTTTGATCTAATCTGGATCATCGATTGTGGATCGGACGGTTAGGAATAACGGGTACCCCTTCGCGACGCATTTTTATTAAAGAGCCCTTATGTTTCCCCGAAAACAACCCGCCGTCCCTCGGGCACTGTTGACTGAGTCTCGGGAATCTTGCGCCGAGCCCCCTGTGCTTCTGTTTAATTGAGGCCCAGTCCAGAGAGTTATAAAATCAGGAAAATGAATTAGAAAATGAGTTTTTAATATAAAAATAATTCCCAGAATTTATATAATTCATAGAAAATGCATATGAACTCCAAATTAATCCATTCCACTTCCTATAATTTTGTAATATTATTGTTTATCAATTAGTGCCACTGGTTTTACATAAAAGTCACATTAAAATTGTTATCTTAATTAATCTTGTACTAAGCACATAGAATCTTTGGAAATCCATAACTTAAAATCTATGATTCCAAAATTAATAATTCTTGTTCCTGTGATCTTATTTCAATATGTAAATTATTATTATGTATTTTGTTTACTTGTTTGGTGTGATGTTAATTTTGCCTATACACTGCTTGTTTGTATTGCTACGACTAGCGTGAGGTCACGTATCATCTGAAGATCATCCTGGTACCTGGAATCTCAAGGCCCAGGCAAGTTGTGCCCTTGATCACTTCTTTTCACCTACTCATGTTCTAATTAATCATAATGATCTGCATAGGTTAATTTTGATGGGACCCAATAGGTTACCCTAGTTTGTCTATCTTTATACCTTGTTTACCACTGAACTCTTTGGGTAGTACTTGCTAGTGCTTTATGTGGTTTTGGGTATGGAGATACATTATTCATGATTACACTTTTGTTATCAGTTGTTATTTACTGTTCATGTTAAGATCATTATGTTAATTGGAACATGGAGAACCACCCGGGAAAACAGTGCTACCACAAGGGTGGAATGGGACGCCCTTGGCTGATTAATTAGGAAAGCTAGTGGAAGACTACCTTACCCGAAAGGGGCAAGGGCAGTAGGGGAGTGGTCAGTGTAGGGAGGCCCTCGGGAGGATTTTGCTGCGATGGCGGTCCTGCAAGGGATTCCTGCACTGGAACTTCCTATAAACTGTAGCGGGTTTTCTGAAGCTAGTGGAACTTTGTAAAGGCCTCGTAGTGTTACCCTGCCTCGCCTCCTCGGTAGAGGTGTATGGGATTGGCCGTCTCTTGGCAGATGGGTAACATGACTTGTGGGTAAAGATGCGCAACCTCTGCAGAGTGTAAAACTGGTATACTAGCCGTGCTCACGGTCATGAGCAGCTCGGACACTCACATGATTAAATTATGGAACTTAAACTCAATTTGTCATATGCATTGCATCGCAGGTGAAGTTGTTACTTTTGTTCTATTACTTAATTGGGTTTGGTATTTACTTATACTTAGTAACTGCTAATAAAATTTTGACTAACTTTAAAAGCAATGCTCAGCTCTAACCATTCTCTTTGGTAAGCCTTACACTTCACTTGAGCTCTCACCTTTGGCGAGTTCATGCACATTATTCCCCACAACTTGTTGAGCTATGAACGTATGTGAGCTCACTCTTGCTGTCTCACACCACCCCACAGGTCAAGAACAGGTACCGCAGGATGAGGCGCTTGGAGGATGTCGTGGTGTATTCGAGAGGTCTAGGTCGTCGTCTCCCGGTCAACTTTGGGTTGCTGGACCGTTGTCTCCTTATAATGTAATTATTTATTTTGTATAGAACTCCTGTTATATATAAAGTTGTGACATTCGATCCTGTGCCATGATTCATCATATGTGTGAGACTTGGTCCCAGCACACCTGGTGATTATGTTAGCGCCCGGGTTTTGGACCCCTAAAATCCGGGTGTTACAGATACTATTCCAGCATATTTGTTGGAAACAATTAAGGTGATTAGCTAGCCCATTCTTCTTGCAGGAACTCTTCTGAGTTTTTTTTTTTCGTTTGTGTGATGACATTAGGAATTAACTGCTCGTCCATATAAGATTTGCTTCTGGGCCTTGCCCTTGATGCTAAGATGGCTGAAGAACCTTCCTGGCTTGCAGGCGTGGAACTGTACAGTGTTCATTTGTTATTTCTTTTGTCCTCGAAAGAGATGGTCGACCCTGTGCTCGCATTGTTTTGCCTGTTTTTTTTCATTGGCAGGGGTGAACTTGCAGAGTGTCAAGGTATTCTGATCAGTTAATTTCATTGACATTTGAGAAGGGTGATAACTGCCATGTCTGAAAGCTTTAGATGATATACATACATTAGCAATCTGATGCGTGGAAGTTATTTTCCTTCCTGACAGCACGTTTTCCAGGTCTTACCAGGTGGAAGTGGAACGATAATATGCAGAAGGCTGAATATCCTGTTTCTTGGTTGAAATTTGGAGCACACGTCGGTAGACGAAGAAACTTTACAATAGTGTTGCTCCATGAGCCTGTCATCTTTAGCACACATCGGTAGATGAAGAAACTTTACAATAGTGTTGCTTCTTGGTTGAAATCTGATTACGCCATATTTGGTTCCGGCTTGACCGTAACCAAGCACGAGTATGGCGGCTTTTCCATTCCCCTCTGCAATCGGATACCATTACATATTTATGAACCAAACATTATCTAAGGTCTTGTTTGGTTTGCTCTCAATCCATATAAATTTGGTGGAATTAAGTGAGTTTAAATCTCAAACAAGTTAAAATCTTTCATAATTTTTTAATCTCATCTAATCCACATGGGATAGAAATAACCAAACGAAGTCTAAGTGAAACACCATCTAAACACAGTACTGTGGTCTTGGCTTCACAGTAGCTATGCAGAGGCCATCTACTAAACAAGGCGGCATGCTGAAGCCACACCAATGACCGCCTTTCAGTTTGGGTTGGAGATGCAGCACGGCAGGAACACTAGGAAGCAGAACAAGGGCCTGAAGCTCACCAATGACCTTCACAAGATAAACAAGATCCTGGCTGGAAGGGTGAGAAGGATGGGGCAGATGAATGGCTGTCATTATGGTGATGGTCTAGGTTTACCTAGCTCAAGAAGCAGCGTGGCTGAAGTTGATCGGTTCTTTTCTATTTCTCCAAGCAGACTTTTTTTTTTACAAACAGACCCCTAGTGAAATATTTTCTAAGAATGGATCGGATACAAACAGACCCCTAAATTTGGTCCGTTGCCTAACTTCCCACACTTTGCCTAACTTTTATGTCTAAGGTTAGTTCTCCAATTCGAACGACCAAATTTAGGCAAAGTGTGTCACAATTAGCCATGAACCAAACATGCCCTAAGTGAGGCACTTACGAGGCAATTGCGTTGGTCTCAAACTCTTGGTTTGGTGGTACATAAGAATTATAGCACCAGAAGCAAGAAAATGGAACCTTTGAGTTCGTCCCACCCATGCATATAATGGTTCTTCTTCGAAAGAAATAGTAATCCCACAACCAACATATGGTGTGTAAGAAAAATGGATTCCGGTCCATTTAGCTAAGTGATTTTGGTGTTTGGTGATCAACATAACCAGTGTATTCTAAATGGTTGTGTTTTGTAGTTCATAGAATACGAAGTGGATTGGACTAAGGCTCTGAGGATGCTACACTCAAATGAAGACACATAAAGACTCTTAGAAGACCCTCAAGTATCAAGCAAAGTCCAAGACACAAGTCAAGAATGAAGCCCAATCAAAGAAGATTGATGAAATCAAAGATGGGAAGATTGATAAAATCAAAGATGGGCTGAAACTGGGTGCACCGGAGTGGTTTGCTAGAGAGCCTTTCTCGGGTATTTGGCAAGCTGGCGCACTGGACCGTGCGGGTGTGCACTGGACCGGTTTCAACGGTCGACAACGACTAGTTTCAAACAACTCTCTAGCACCAAATTGGGTCCTTGTACACCGAACCACTGGACTGTAGCAGAGACGCTGTCAGCACACACCAACGACTAGCTGACGTGGAGGTCACTAGACTTGGTCCAGTGTGCATCGGACCGGTCCGGTACAATTTAGACCGAGTTGCTTTCCTCCAACGGATACATTTGGATGGCGGCTCTATAAATACCCCCCTAGCTAGCCATTTGAAGGTGTGGGAGCCCAAGATACATTGCTATAGTGTTGAGACACATCTCCATTGCTCCATATCACACAAGTGCTTAGGGAATCACTCGGTGATTAGCATAGGTGATTTGCAAAGTGCTTAGATTAGTTAGACCGCTATTGCGTTTGCTTTAGGTGTGTTCATAGTTATGTGAGTGAGGTTAGACAACCCACCAAAACCATCAGCTCTTGCGCGAGTCATTATAAGTTGTATCAAGTGGGGCGAGAGTCTTGTGAGACCACACCAACTACATCTGTGGTGTGGCTGCCACCGTATATTGGAGGGGATGAGGCCCATGGCGTTTTGGCCGGAAAATCAATAATGAAGACGGTGGGGAGCATCTGAGAGGAGACCAGAAGTGGAGTACCACTTGCGCGTGGAGAAGGCCCACAACTCTCTACGAAGTTACCTGTCCCGATGCTTGACCCTCACGTGGACTTCCCTTTGCGTAGGGGCATCAACAAGGATTAGTCAGAAGCTTGCGTGGTTTGGATACCTTGGTAAAAATACTGGCTCGTCCATGGGAGTTTGCTTTGCTTGCCTTTGGTTTTAAGCCTCCACATTTACATTGATTACTTAAGTTGCAATCTTTACTATTTATAGTTTGGAATATAGGATTGGAACTTAGGTTGCATAACTCCTTTTGCGTTAGATATAGCAACACTTAGACAAAACCTAGTTTGCACATTATTGTTTAGTTATTTGCATAGGTTTTCTTTAGGAGAATTATTTGTGGCCTAGATTAGCTAGAATTTTATAAATCCTAATTCACCCCCGCTCTTAGGTGTCTGTAGTCCTTTCATGGTTGTATAGAAGGTTATAGTGTTCTAGATAGATATGCTTATGATAATGTAGGTGGATACCATCATGACAAAAAAAATAGAGATGATGATACATCTTATAGAGTTGGTGAAGATCATAGGCGGATAAAATTGGGTATCTACTTATACTTAGTAACTGCTAATAAAATTTTGACCAACTCTAAAAGCAATGCTCAGCCTTAACCATTCTTCTTAATAACCCTTACACTTCATATGAACCCCCACCGTAAGTGAGCTCATGCACATTAGTCCCCACATCTTGTTGAGTGATGAACGTATGTGAGATCACCCTTGCTGTACTCAACCCTCAGATCAAGACCAGGTACTGCAAGTTGAGGAGCATGAGGGATGTCGTGATGAGTTCGTGAGAGTCTAGGTCGTCGCCTCCCTATCAACTATGGTTGTGGAGGATCGTTGTCGTCATATGATGTAATTATTTAGCTATATTGTATAGAACCCCTATTATGAAATAAAGATATGACATTTGTTTCTGTACCATGAGTCATCATATGTGTGAGACTTGATCCTAGCACACATTTGATTCGCGCCTGGGTTTTCCCTTAAATCCAGGTGTGACAACAACCATGTCTGTTGGCTTGTGGTGTGCAGGTGTGGAGCACAGGGACTATAGTCGATGGCGAAGGTGAAGGTCATGCGGGTTTGTGTCGATGGTCTGAGAGCGATGAACGAAGAGCGCTGAGACTTGACCGAGGGACCGAAGAAGCCGGGTGACTAGCCGTGGTGGTTGACACCTGGGACACACACCGACGCGAGGACATGGTAAAGCAGATCGTGTCGCTGGCGTGGTTGAGGACTAGTGGGACACATGTCCAGTGCATGGGGGATGCTTATGCAGTACACTACTCACGGTGATTTGGTGGTTGAGCTTCAAAACCACCCAGCGCTATGATGGTGGGTTTCACCGAGTTTGGGCCTCAAAACTCGGTGGTGCGGTTCCAGCAGGAATCATAGGCGACACGTGGCATTATCACGAAGGGTGCGTTGAGGCAAAGCAACTTCGTGTGGAGCACGTGACCGTTAGATGCATATTTCAGGAGTTGGTCCATTTTCCCTTATTTAAGTGGATGAGCTCTATGTATCTAGGGGTAGTTTAGACTAGTAAAATAACCTATAAACAGGTGAGATGGATGTTGTGTGCAGGCATATCCTTGGCTATTTCATTTGGAACTTGTTAAAAACCCTAGTTTCCATTTCCCTAGTTTAGCCTGAAAACCACAGATGCTTTGAACTCGACGTTTGTGTTCTTGTAATCTTTGTTGCATCATTTGTAGGAAGGGTAGCCAAATCCATCCACAGAGTTGGTTCAAATCTTGTGCTCAGTTTTGATGTGCTGCAATTTGTTATTTGATTTTGCCTACTCTTCTTCCCTCTTCTTCTCTCTTGGATTTTGTGAGAATCGTTGATTTCTTGAGTTGGGGATTGCCTTGGGGTAAGGATCACTCTCTAGACCACTGCAATCATCTGGTTTGAGAAATTTGTGGTCATGAACCAATCAGAACTTGTTTTGAAAACCCCAACAATACCCCGTTCTAATCTGTGTTTTCTGATCTATGATTGATTTACAAATCCGTTTGAGTTCAAAATTTATGGAGATCTTGGAAACTCATTTTCAAGGTGTGTGTATAATTTCAGCACAACCGGAGTACCATGAGATTTGTTTTGCATTCGAAAACTAAATTTCGAGCTGCCGAAAACAATACTAGAGAGCGATACAATTTTGGGCTGATTTGTACTTTTTGTGTCCGATTTACCATCTGTTCGTTTTATTGGTCTCATGTGAGTTATAAGAACATTTTCAAAACATGTGATCATTGGTTGGTTGAAGTGCTTTTGGTTTGAGTATTTTCTTCATCTCCATTGAAGTTAACTGCTCAAGTTCTAGTTTTAAGCAACAAAATTTGATTGGCTCCCATTCACCCTCCTCTGGTCACCTTTTTGACCCTTCATTTATATCCCTATGGACACCCATGGAGCATTCACACCATAGAGACAGTAGATAGAGTCAGAGAACAACGGTTTCAGGTTTTGCAGATGCGAGTTGACTGGCACCGAGGTCGGCACAATTATACAAGGGTGACATGGGACTTAGGCTATCTCTAGTAGCTCTCATATCTTATGTCTTATCACATCTCCTATTTCAAACTCCAATGTATAAACAATATTGTTTACAATATAAAACAATGTTTTGCACAACCATATACACGATTTGTTGGTCACAACCTTACGCCCATATCATGTTTGCCATCTGCAACATGTGTAACAAGGTGGCGCCTGAGGGCTAGAGCATCTAGGGAAGGGGAACCCCACGAATGACAAGTACGTTGTCAATGAGTTTTAAAACAGATCAATCGCGTGGTATATACATGCTATGCTATGCATGCACTTTTCATTCCACGAAGGACGACGTTCTTCTAGTTTCAATGCTATGGCTAGGGATCCGAAACACGACGTCTAATTATGTGGGCACACAACAACCTCTATCCAAATAAAGCTGGGCCTTTTCTCACCAATGCTTGGGTTGATGGCAAAATTGGCTTTGTCCGTAGTAGTAGAAATTTATCCCACGATCAGAATCACATCATCAGTTGAACTACTACTGAAGAACATGGCTTTCACCCATTAAATTAAGTACTAGTTTCTTAGGAACGGACACTAAAATTAAGAAAAGAAACCTCTATTAGCAGTTTTAACTTCGGTTTCAATTACGCGGAGCTTTAGTACTGGTTAGTGGGAACTAGTACTAATGTCAAGGCTTTGATACCGGTTTATGACATCAACTAGTATTAGCACCGGTTGAAAGCACCAATCGGTACTAAAGCCTTAACATTAATACCGGTTACAACCACCAACTAGTACTATTGTTCCTACTTTATAAACCCTCTCCTTATTCGAGCTGGCTTCAAGAACGCAGAGATCTCTATTCATGTCTCCATAAGCTAAAAAGAGAGGATGTGGTGTCCAATTTTTTTTTTGAAGAATTTGTTGAAGATTTCACTCATTTAAGTGCTTAAAAAGGCTAGCATGATTATTCTCTTACTCATATTGTAGAGTTGAAATAGTCATTCTTTGTTTAGATTTCTTGATATTTGTGGTTGTTTTGAAATGGAGAAATGGTAAGTTCATCTTAATCTAGTATGTGTTGCAATATGTTTGAATGTAATAGAAATTAATAGCAAATAAGATTTGATTTTGTTCGTTGGCTACATAAGTATGATGGTTGATGTGTAATCTCTACGCCTTTGAAGCACGGATTTTGACGGTGGTCTTATGTCACATGCAAAGTGCACATGTGTTCCCCTCTCCCTCGCTTCTCGCCTACCAGTGGGTCGTTAACTCACAGATGGGCCATGAGAATCCAACCTAAGACAACACGACATGAAACCGCATGAAGCGTAGTGCTCCCACATAGTACCACCCCGCTATCTAAAGGAGGACGAGCGAGCAAGCTATAAAAAAGTGTTAGACTCCTTTTTAACCCATTGCTTTCTTGACATTTTGGCACATATAAATTGTAATATTTGTTTTTATCAGTTCAATATATGGTATTTGGACTTTATGTTCACTTTGATTTTAAATTTATTTTTATGGCTATTTTTTATGAGGAGGGTCCACCACACTAGCTTACTAAGCCTTTGCGTATTGCTCAGCAGTTGCACTGCCGGTAGGGCCTAGCCTACCCCAACTAATTCCATCAAATATAATTTTTATCGTCTCAACACACAAATTGTACTAGTATTTCTTGATGTATGAGTTAATCCTTTCATATGTTGTTTATTATGTATGAAGGTAATATAATACTCTATAAGAGGGGAGGTGCTGTTCAATTTTTATTGAAGAATTTGTTGAAGTTTTCAATCATTTAAGTGTGTAAAAAGGCTTGCAAGTTCATTCTCTGACTGATATTGTAGAGTTGAAATTGACATTCTTTGTCTATATTTCTTGATATTTGTGGTTGATTTGAATAATTTATGGGAAATAGCAAGTTCATCCTGATCTAATATGTGTCGCAATATGTTTGAATGTTATAAAATTTAGTAGCAAATCATATTTGAACTTTGTTCATTGGCTACATAAGTATGAGGTTGATGTGAAATATTTCTTGATGTGTGAGGTATTCCTTTCATATGGTGTGTATTATGTATGGTAATATAATACTCTATAGGAGGGGAGGTGATATCCAATTTTTCAAAGATTTGGTTGACTGCTTCACTTATTTAAGTGAGAAAAAGGTTAGCATGTTCATCCTCTCATATAGTATATTTGAATAGTTATTTCTTTGTTTACATTCCTTGAATTGTGTGTATCAAATGTTTACAAAAGATTGTGTCAACAATGTTTTTATATAAATAATGCGGATGAAACGTTAATGAATGTACAACATGGATCGACGCTCTAAAGGATATTGATGTCGCTAAATATTTTCTTAAGACTACTGATGGACACAAGTTTAGAGGCTTCATGTGTTGTCCATGTAGAGGCTGTAAGAATGAGAGAGAATACTTTTCATCAGGAACAATTTGACTCTACTTGCTGCAAAGGCGTTCATCACTAACTATATTTGTTTGACCAAGCATGGAGAAACTGGTGTTCAAAAGGATGAAGAAGAGATGTACGATGACACATTTTCGATCTATGCTCAAGACAATTCCTTTGTAGATGATGTAATGGGTGACAATGATGTTACTGAAGACAACGATGCTTTGACACAAAGTTGCATGATCAATAGAAAGACTGTGACAACTATAAGGACATGGGATCTATTTTCTTCTACTTAGATTATGTCCAACAGATCGTACTTATGGTCGTCCAAAATATTGTTTTACAATTTTGGCTGCATTATTTATAGAGTAGAGTATAAAAGAGAGATAGAGATGAGTAAGTTGCTCGAGATAGCCTTAAAAGTTGCGACTGTAGCATCTGTTGCTACACTAAATGTTAGTTCCAAACACCCTCACTATATAATATATTTTTCATCTTTGTTGGTGCGGACAACATTTATCAATTAATAAAAATGTAGGGGAACACATTTTCATGATGTAGGACATAGTGTCATACTTGATAATTTTCAAATTACAATACAAACACATCTTAACTTAAACAGGATATGAAAAATAAATATAGAGAAGTTGGAAAATGGCAACCTTAACCCTATGTTATGGTTGGGTGTTGTATTAATAAACTTGAGTTAATTGGGTCTAGCCCATTACATAGGGGTGAGAGAGTAATTACACGGGGAAAACCTCAAACTCTAAACGAATATTCTAACACCCCCCGCAGTCGCAACTATATCATGTACATATGTTGAGACTAGATTGAAAGTCTAAAAATACACTCGACCGTAATCCCTTGGTGAAGATGTTGGCGAATGGTAGTGTGGTAGGAACGCTGAGAACCCGAACGTCACCGACGGTGACATGCTCGCAGACAAAGTGTAGGTTGATCTCTAGGTGCTTTGTGCGCCGATGTGCTACACTGGATTGGTGGAGAGGTAGACCGTGCTGACTTTATCGCAATAGATGAGGGTGGCACGTTGAAGGGGACTGTGGAGCTCTTGGAGGAGCTGGCGTAGCTCAGAGGCCTTTGCCACACCATTGGCCATAGCACGGTACTCGGCCTCGGTGCTGGAGCGAGAGACGACGGGCTGCTGCTTGGTGGCCCAGGAGACGAGGTTGGTGCCCAGGAACAGTGCATAACTAGATGTGGACCAACACATGTTGGGGAATCCAGCCTAGTCAGCATCAGTGTAGACCACGAGCTTTGACGTCGGGGATGGTCGGAGTAGGAGTCCGTAGTCGAGTGAGCCACGGAGGTAGCACAGGATCTGCTTGAGAGTTGTGAGATGGGGCTCCCACGAGGTGTGCATATGTAGGCACACCTGTGGACTGTAATACCCAATTTGTAAGAGATAATATAAAAAGAGAAAAAAATTATTTCCTTTATTTATATGTGTGTGTTGTATCTATTTATCATCACATGTGAAAACCATATTTAAAAAAAAATAATTAATAAAAGATATGCCACCAAATTATGCATCATGCTGGGATTTTATTTTGTGCGCATTTTGTGACAATATAAAAATAATGTGACAAGAAATATATTAAAGTCCAAAGTGGAAATTGCCATCTAAGAGAAATTCTAGAAATTAGAAAAGAGCAGAAAATAAATATTATATAGAGAAAAATAAGCAAATAAAGATAAATGATTCCTAAACTGGGTTTTGAATTTGTATAATTGACTCAAAGGTGAAGCTCATAACAAGATTCAAATTCAAATTTGAAATTCAAATGAGAAAGAGAAATAAGGAAAAAAGAGAATGAAATAAAAAGGGAAAAGAATATGCAAAGAAAAACATACATGAATAAATATATTCCTTCATGTCAGTACTTTTATGTGCTCAATTACTGTGTGAAATCCCCAACATAAAATGGAATTCAAATTCTCGATATTTAAATTTAGGGAGGAGTTTAAATTTGAAATCCCAAGATAGAAAATAAATAAATAAATAAAAGAGAATGAACCAGCGCGCTTGGGCCATTTTCCTCCTCAGCTAGCCCAACTTGGCCACCAACCGGCCCACTGGCGAGCCTGCTTGTCTCCTCGCCTGTGAATGACTATTGGGCCCAACACGTCAGTTGCCTCCTCCCCATTATTCACCATCTCAGTTGGACACCGCCGTGGAGACCCGACGCGGTCTCTCCCCACCAAAGTCTCTTCCTCTCAGCCCACGGCCGCCCCTGGACGTCGTTCTCGTCCCCGCCTCCTATGCGCGCTGACGGTGCCATCTGCACCTGCGTTGTCCTCGCCATTGTTAAATAGCGTGGGAGAGATCCGCCGCGTGCCATCCCTTTTACACGCCGCCAAATTGCATTCGTTGTGCGTATGGGTGCACACCAGGGGGCTCGTCGTTGCCAGTGCGTGAGGAATCCGAGCGAGAAATCGACACTGGTGCGGCGAATTGCTCGCCGAAAACAGGCGGACTCAGCGAGCCTTCGGTGCGCGCACGAGGGAGGAAAGGAGTGAAACGCCAGCGGTCATCGGAGGGCCGATTCTGTGATTCCAAGCCGTCCGTGACTCCCTGGCCAACACCGTCGCGTCCCATCATCGGGTGAAGCTGTCTCTGTGGCTTGGGTGCGCGGAGGGTTCCTCGGAGCACCTCAATTTCGCATTGACGACCTCGTCGCCGCCGTGAAGTCATTCACACCGTGGTCAAGCATTTCGGCCACACCATTACCGGTTAGGACTTCACCATTTGGTTCGCCTTATCTTGTTGTGCATTTAAGTCAGGGGAATTTGGGATCGGTGCTCGGGCGTACGGGCGTGGCTCTCGCCGGCAGGGCGCCACCGTGATCTAGGGTGCACCACCGTGGTGATGCCATCAGCGGGAGAGATGAGCTAATGACCGTCGATCCGAGTGCCGATGGTCGCGATTAGATTAGAAATAACCTTTCGCTAAGGGAAAATCTGACCGCTCAATTTGGATCGGACAGCCATGGTTAGTCGAAACCTAATAAAATTAGGGGCGTTGGATCGAGATTGGGCGGTTCTGCGTCGTCCGTGAATTCATAATGCGCTGGATCTAATCTCGATCGTCCATCTCAGATCGCACGGCCTAGAATGTGCGATACCCTTTCACCGTGGCAATTTTACTGAAGAGACCCCGTAGAACCCGATAAACAACTCGCAATCCATTGTTCTGTGCACTGAGTCTTGGGACTTTTGTGGGTTAGCCCCTGTGCTCTCTGGTTATCTTGTGCCTAGTCCAGAGAATTATAAAATCCAGTAAAAGTAATTAGAAAATGATTATTAATGCAAAAATAAATGCTAGAATTTGTTTAATTCATAGAAAATTCATATGATGCCCAAATTAGCCCATTTCAATTGCTATAATTTTGTAATATTATTGTTTATCATTTAGTCCCACTGTTTTGACATGAAGGTCACATTAAAATTTATATCCTATTTAATCTTGTACAAAATACATAAAACCTTTAGAAATTCATAACTTAAAATCCATTACTCCAAATTGATTCATTCCAGTGAAATTAATTTTTGTTTAAGTATTGTTTACCACCTAGTACCTTTATCTAACCATGAAACTTGATTTAAAATTATTCACATGAATTACTCTATTCTAGGTACTTAATAACTACATAAAATCATAACTCGGTGACCGTAACTCCGATTTTAGTGGTTTTCGAACCCGCGATCTCGTAGCGACGCGTAGATCATTACTATTCAGTTTGTTCTTATGTTTGGTGTGATGTTAATTTTGTCTATATCATGTTTGTCTGTATTGCTACATCTAGCGTGAGGACGCGTGTCATCTGAAAAGCAAGTTGGTACTGGAATCTCAAGTGCCAGGCAAGTTGTGCCCTTGATTCACTTTTGTTACCCAATAATGTTCTTTATAATCATTTACCATGCATAGGTTCAATTTTGATGGGACCCGATAGGTCACCCTAGATTGTTTATCTCATTACCTTGTTTACCCCTGAATCACATGGGTAGTTTTTGCTATTGCTTTATATGGTTTTGGGAAAATCATTTATTATATCCATGTTCCAGTTATTATGTTATTTATTTATGTTCATGATAAGATCATTATATTATTGTTAATTGGAACATGGAGCTTAACTTGAGAAACACGTGCCACCACAAGGGAGGAATGGGACCCCTTGGCTGACTAATTAGGAAAGCTAGTGGAAGACTACCTTACCCGAAAGGGGCAAGGGCAGTAGGGGAGTTGCATGCAAGGAGGTTCTCGGGTTGATTTGCTGCGATGGCGGTTAGACGGGGGATTCTTGCAAGTGCTCTTCCCATAAACTGTAGCGGGTTTTCGGAAGCTAGTGGAACTTTGTAAAGGCCTCGTAGTGGATCCCTAGCCATTCACCTCGGTAGTGTCTAAGGGCCTAGCTAACCCTGGCGACATGGGAAACACGACTTGTGGGTAAAGGGTACAACCTCTGTAGAGTGTAAAACTGGTATACTAGCCGAGCTCACGGTCATGAGCGGCTCAGGACTCTCCGATGATTAAATTATGGAACTTAAACTCAATTTGTCATTTGCATTTGCATGGGTTTATTATTAATTTTGTTCTATTATTGTTATTATGGTTTGGTATTTACTTACATCTAGTAATTGCTAATAAAATTTTGACCAACTTTAAAAGCAATGCTCAGCTTTAACCTCTATTGTTAATCAGCCTTACACTTCATGTACTCTCACTTTTGGTGAGTTCATGTCACATTATTCCCCACAACTTGTTGAGCGATGAACATGTGTGAGCTCACCCTTGCTGTCTCACACCCCCCCCACAGGAGAAGAATGGGTGGTTCAGGAGGAGCCACAAGGCGAGGAGTTCGTTCTGATCTAGGTGGCGTTTCTCAGTTGACATTGGCGCCAATGACGATCCTTAGTCCGTTTTATATTTATTCTTTTATTTTGTAAGACTTCTGCTATGTAATAAGTACTCTGATGTTATTGTGACATTTATCTCTATGCACTCTGTTATTATATATGTTGTCTTCTTGGCGCACGTATGAGATGCACCTGGCTTTGTTCCTTAAAGCCAGGTGTTACAGAAGTGGTATCAGAGGAAATGTTGACTGTAGGAAGAAACCTAGATAGCAATGGACAAAACCCTTACCTACTTATCTTATTCTGATTCATTCTATACTTAGCTTACTCTGATTCTCTCTATACTTATCTCATCTCGATCTTGTCTCACCTTTTGCTTTTCTACTCTAAGACAAGATGGATTTCACACCTTGGAATCCTACATTTATGATCTTTTAAGAGATAGGGAACCTAAGACAAAATTTAAAATTATTTTCTCTATTAAAAATGTTGGTTGATTGTTCTGATGATCAATGCCTGATTTGTTTCTTTGATTGATTGAAACATTATAGTTGGGCATCTTAGCATGTACCACCATAAGGTAATGTATTAGCTTTAGTAGGTGCCACACTAATCTACTTAGCTAATAAATCCCCCGTAGTAACATTTCTCGTAATTACTCGCCTTGTCTACAGTCCTTTCGTTCTTACCTTGTGTTCCTAACCCAAATGGGCTACCCCTATAGTGTTAGAAGAGAGCATTATAGACGTGATCATTAGTATGTCATGGTTAAGAAAGGCAAATGCAGTTTATACACTGTGCTAAGGGAACCATAGAACTCACCAGTTCTAAAGAAGAAAGATTTGAAGTTGAAATTGCAGTAACTACCACCATCAGATTAGCGACATTCTTAGTAAATGAGAAGTTTGTGGGTGACAACATCCATGCAGTTAGGGATTTTCTGGATGTCTTTCCAGAGGAGTTATTAGGGATGCCACCAGATATGGAAGTTGAGTTGGTCATTGATCTCTTACCTGGGACTGCTCCTACTTCTAAACAACCATACAGGATGTCTGTAGAAGCACTAAAGGAACTTAAGAAGCAATTAACACAGTTACAAGAGGCTGGGTACATTCGTTCGAGTTCCTCACCTTAGGGGGAGCGCCAGTTCTATTTGTACAGAAGAAAGATGGATCGCAAGGGATGTGCGTGGATTATAGGTCCCTTAACGATGTCACTATGAAGAACAAGTGTCCATTACCCCGCATTGAAGATTTATTTGATCAGATGAGAGGTGCAAGGGTATTCACGAAGATTGCGATCAGGTTATCACCAAATGAAGATTAGGCCATCGGATACGCCCAAGACGGATTTCTCGATCCGATATGGTTTATATGAGTTCATCGTTATGTCATTTGGACTAACTAATGCGCCAGCTATTTTATGGATCTGAAGAATAAGGTGCTCATGATCTGGACAGATTCGTCGTGGTTTCATTGACGATATATTTTTATTTCAAGAGTGATAGTGATCATGAGGAACATCTGAGATTGGTGCTACAGAAGCTACGAGATAAACGACTCTACGCCAAGTACAGTAAATGCGAGTTTTGGATTGGCGAGGTGCCATTCCTTAGACATATCATTTCTAATGGAGGGATATTAGCGGATCCTGCTAAAGTCAAGGAGATAGTGGCGTGGAGCATGCCCACTACAGTTATGGAAATTCAGAGTTTCTTGGGAGTTGCAGGATATTATCGAAGATTTATTGAAGGATTTTCTAAGATTGCTGAGTTCATGACCTCGCTTCTAGAGAAGGGAAGAGAGTTTAAGTGGGACGAGAAGTACCAAGATAGTTCTAACCAACTGAAGAAGAGATTGATGTCACCACCAGTGTTGATTATGCCAGATCTACAGAAGGGATTTGACGTTTATTGTGATGCATGTGGCCAAGGCTTGGGATGTGTGCTCATGCAAGAAGGACATGTGATCGCCTACGCGTCTCGTCAGTTGTAGAAACAAGAGTTGAACTACCCCACTCATGACTTAGAACTGACAACCGTAGTGCATGCGTTAAAAATATGGAGACATTATATCATGGGAACCAAGTGCCAAGTGTACACGGATCATAAGAGTTTGAAGTATATATTCACTCAGAAGGATCTCAACCTTAGGCAACGCCGTTGGTTGGAGCTTATTAAGGATTATGATTTGGAGATTCACTATCACCTGGGCAAGACAAATTTGGTTGCAGATGCCTTGAGTCGAAAGGAGCATGTTCATTTAGCTGTTGTTGCCCAGCTACCCGATGAGATTGTTGAGGAATTCATGAGACTTAACCTGGGGATAGTTGCTCACACTGAAGGTGTTACTATCGATGTGGAACCTACTTTGGAGCAAGAAATCCGCAAAGGACAAATTGGTGATGCTAAGATACAAGAGATTAGGATCTGATTACTGAAGGTCGAGGTCCAGAATTCACGAAAGATGAACAAGGCACTGTGTGGTTCAAGGACAGGATATGTGTTCCTAAGATTGATAGCCTTCGTGAGACTATTTTAAAGGAAGCCCATGACTTGGAATATTCTATTCATCCTAGTAGTACGAAGATGTATCAAGATTTGAAGTAGAAGTTATGGTGGTATGGATTGAAAAGAGATGTGATACCAGCTGTGGCGGAACCGCCCGAATTATTCCAGCTTAAGTGCCCAAGTCGCACCCTTAGAGGTGGCAACACACTTAAACAGGAATAACCCATCAGTCCCTCGGATCTAGTCCGATAAAGCCACTTACCAGGATCGAATACCACTAGCTCACATGAAGGTGAGGAACAGAGAAATACAATAAAACATAATACCACAAATTTAATAAGTATCATTAGTGATTACATTATCGGAGTTGCAGAAATAATAACCATAAATTTTAATGCAGTGGAAATAACTAACGGAGAAAACCGAGTAACATGGCGAAGCCTGGCCATGCTACTCCTCCTGGTCCTCTCCTGCGAAAGCAGTAACTCACTCGACCATCAATCCCGGTGGCAGGGATGAAAGCCAAGTCACACCAACAATCAATCATCCTAAGGAGTACCTGCAAAAATAGTGCCACAAGCAAGGCTGAGTATACTAATACTCAGCTAGACTTACCCGGTGTGAGGAGTCTACTCCTCTACCTCTAGACATGCAGCTGTTTGGCTGAGGGGTTTGGTTTGCCAAAAGCACTAGCTGAGTCTAAAAACAAGTTTTAGCTTTTCAAGTTTAGTAGAATCCTTTAGACTAGATGTGTACCTAGCTAATCATACATGGTATCAAACATTTTTACCAATCAACATCTTTTGCGAGTCACCTCATTTCCACTTATTACTCAATGTAGCAGCATGGATCAAGCAGTCTCATTAGCTGCGAGAAGCAGACGATTCGAATCGAGTTTTTAAACCTTGCAAGGTAAACCTAAACACACGACGTGGCGAGGCACTCCGTCCCCACACACATCAACCGTCCCCATCGATTCCCCGTCAGTAGATTAGGGCTCACCGCCTTGGCGTACAATGCCTCACTGACCCCGACTGCCGTCGTGCAGTGACCGCACTTGTACCCACCATAACCGGAATGGGAGACCACGTCTCAGGTCGCGTGAGGGGATATGTCTGCTGCCAGGTTCGCTCAGGTACTAGGCTTACCGATTTACCATATTTCTCGGCATATGTTTAGTACGTTCAAACGCTTGACTCACGGTACCACACCTTAATCCTTATTCCAATTTCCACCTCGTAGACAATCAATCCCCATGGATTGTTGTCCACAGACCAACATCATTATGCTATGAACGTGGATACAACTAATTCCTGACCTCGCGCGAGTGCTGGAAAAATCACTCGACTTCTACCGAGATTCCTAATTAGTAAGCAGCTACTCGACCTAGCATACTAGTATCCATCGCAAAAGGAATCCTGAGTTCATGCAACTAGGATTTCAGTCAACTCCTACACTTAAGTGCACAGTACAAGCCTACAAACATTAAGTGCAGTAAAATAACATATATAAACGGTTATGCATAAACCGGGGCTTGCCTTTAATTTAACACTTAGGTAGTGTTTGCTGGGGGAGATACTTGCTTGGCGAGCATCCACTGGTTAAGTCCATCCTTCCTTGGGTCGTCCACCGACTGCATCTTGTGGTTGGCACCACATCACTAGCTCGATCATCATCTCTCAGTCCTATATGAGGTGCAAGATGCATATGTATGAATATAATGAAAGTAGCACAAAAATAGCACAAGATATACAAAGACACAGTGGCGAACTAAACATTAAAGTGGAAGACACCGCAGACAACCACATGTTAGCTTTACTTATCTACACGTCGTCGGGCATACGTAGTTACTACCACTGGAAAGATGACGACACTTACTTAACCAATACAAACATGACCACACAAGCATGAGCACAAGTGTTTACAACGTTGACGTTAATCATCCATTAGTTACCTAACATTAAATTAGTTAAGTACACAAGTTCACTACGACTTATATATAGATAGACTTAGTTGAAAAGGAATTAGACACTTAATTGGGCTTTAAAATTATTCACTAGGCAAACACTTATTAGACCCTCACTAATTAGGTCCACTAACTTAGCGAGACGTATACTTGTTACTTATATAATTAGGCCCAATTGTATTAGTTATATTATCAGTACTGCAGGTTCAACCAATCATCAAACAAGGAAAACAGTCGACTCGAGTCAAACACAACAGAGTAGAGCATCCACCAAACATAATAAATTCAGGACAGCAGCACAGCAGGTGTTTGTTTCAGTCATAACTCTTTAAATATTAATCCAAACATAGCAAACTAGGACCTTCTGGAAAGCTTAAAAAGTGAACTACAACTTTGGTATTTTCACCTCAACCTGATTCATCACTTAGCAAAGTCAAAAAGTGCAATCACAGCAGCTCTGTCCAGATTTAGACAGATTCAGGCTTACAACTTTAAAAATTCATAACTAAAGATTCAGACATCCAAACAAAGTGATCTTAGACTTTCTGGAAAGCTAATTAGATTTTCTACAAATTATTTATAAACATCTCAAGGTGATTCAATATTTCACTAAGGATAAAAGACACTAGAAGATTTTGCTGTCCAAAACTGGGCAGATTCAGTCTTCACATTTCAAACGCATGTAACTTAATCTTCAGACCACCAAAAAGAGTGATCCAAGACTTTTTGGAAAGCTTAGCAAAAGTACTACACAACTTTTATAATCACTAAGGGGTGATTCCATGTTGAACTGAATCAAACAATTCAGTTTTCGAAATCTGTTCTGTCAGTGGATAGAACACAACAAACAAGTTGTAAAATTCATAACTCTTAAACCGTCAGGCCTTTAGTTATGAAATTTTAACACAAGCAATATAACAAAAGCATATACAACTTTCTTATAATCTACAAGGACTGATTTAAATATTAACTTAAGCAAACAGTGCAGTTTCTGAAATCTGTACAGAAATTGGACAGATTCAGTTACTGAATTTGTAAAAAGCATAACTCCTAAACTGTTAGATCTATGGCTATCAAATTTTAACACCAGCAAGATAATAAAGTTATCTACCACTTTTTTAGAGCACATATCTACAGAAAATACAATTTAGTTCATCAAACATACAACACACCAAAAATAGTACGTGCAGCCCAAAACAGCAATCAGTACATTTCAGCTTCTATACAATTCAAGAATTGCCGCGCTCTAGATACTTGAATTATTCTAACGCTTTGACAATTGTTAGAGTTAAAATAACCAAGTGAGAACTAACAAGTAGGCTTACTAATTTTTACCTGTGTCATTTCGAGCACTAAAAGTACCATACTCAATTAACAACGTATTCTTTATGACAATCAATATCGAAGCGCTTTTCACCCAATAGTTTGCATTTTAACTTGGACATCACATGAGTACTACTACTTTTCATCCGCGACCATAAGCATACGTATTTAGACAACAACAAGCAATTTATCGTGATTACGAGTTTAACCAAAGCCATCTAACAAGTTGACTAACCCATTATCATCACAATCTGAGACACAATATGTATATAACAATCACTTAACGCAATCGACTCCTACTTAACATGGGAGTTGGCTAACATAGTATAAACTTAGCAAACCATTTTAGACATTGCAACTCAAAAACATGGGTTGGAGCAGATTAATCATCTTTTTTTAACCATTGCTCAACTTAAATTGGTTAGCACACAAGTCACCTAAAATAGCACATTTTAGGGGGTCTATCATGTCGAGCATCAATTCTACAACATAATCGATTCAACCTCTACCATGCTTGACCGAACTTATTGGCTAACATTTCTTAAATACCCTATCCATTCTTCACATTTCAAATCTTATTGTATGACATAAACCATTCCAACATGCATGGTTTGCTTACTTCTAATTTGTCTCTAATTCTTCATATTATTATAAAACGTGTGTCATTTTAGCACCATATAAAACTATCTAATTTGGGGTTGGGATTTTTATGAGACATAGGTAATAACAAATCATGACCAATGTATAAATTTCACACGCGCAGGTTTTCTATTTTATTTAATACAAAAATAACAAATTGTTAATGCAATAAAGCTTGTGAGAGCAAGTTAATTGTAAAATTAATTATTTTCTGTGGATGCATGACCATATTAAGTTTTTTTAGGCTACTATAATATTTTGCAAGGACAGTGAAACACCATTTTCCATTTTTACATCCATACATTATTTATAAACCATTTAAAACTACTTAATATGCATCAAACAAGTTAAATCACTAACTCAGTGATACATTGACCATAAATTATGAAATTTTTATTAGTCACTAAGCATCACACAGAGGGGCTACTGTAAAAATTTCAATCCATTTGGAGCACTGGAGATACAGATCCAAAAACAACAAGCAAAACAATCATCTTTTTCATAGTTAACAAGATTTAATTAACATACCAAGAAAACAGTAAACAACATATAAGTTTTATATTTTTCTTAGATGGAGTATGACAACATCTAACTAACAAAACAAGTTTGATCATTTTTGGATTTTTATAATGAAAACTATGGAGAGAAGAAAGTTCATTTATTCTCTAAACCTCTTTTTAAGATTTAATTTGCACAGACAAAAACGTCTACTAAAACAGGTCATATTATAGATCTAATATGTAGGACATTTCATATGGAAGCTAACAAAACAAGTCTTACTATTTTAGGAGCTCCCAAACTCGAGTTATAGATTTTAGAAGAAAGTGCAAGAATCTGAAATTTCAGCACACAAGTTCTTGACCCGGAGCTCACCTACACCTTACTGCCGTAGAGGAGGGGGAGACACCATGGGAGAGCTTGCCAAGGTGAGAGAGGAGCTTGGGAGGGCTCGGTCGCCAGCTCCATTGGAGGGGGGTTGCTGCTGCATGGGGAGCTAGAGAGAGAGAGAGAGATAGAGAGAGAGAGAGGAAGGGAGTAGGGAGAGTGACGTAGGGAGAGGGAGGGAGAGGAAGTGGCTGGTTGGGGAGGTGGCGTGGGATTTATAGGAGAGGGAAGGGGCTGGTTTGCTTGCTTAGGAGTGAAGCAAGTGGTTGCTTACGAGAGAAGCAAAGATTGCTTAGGAATGAAGCAAAGGTTGCTTAGATGAGAAGCAAAATATGTTGCTTAGAGGAGAAGGAAGGGGTTCCTTCTAGGCTAAGTAAACTATTTAAATGGAGAAAAATCTCCCGTGGGATTTGCCGATATGGAGAACAGGGAGAACCGGTGTCTGGCGAACGAGAGTCCGAGGAAAGAGAAAAAAAAGTTAGTCCAAGAATTTAATTTTTCAGTGTCGCTCGGAAAATTCGTCTGTGTACAATTAGGAAATCAAAATGACTTGAGACTGACTAGCTTTTGGATCTATGATTGAAAGAGACAAATTGCGATATTTAAAAATCTTCGCCGATGTTAATTTTTGAATTCGGATCGAACACAGAGGTATTAAGCCAAGTCAGATAAGAATTTTTTTGAGGGCAACGCATTGGAGATTCTGCTTTGAAATTTTCTCACGCACTATTTTAGAAACAAATATTTTTCTCAAACTTTTGATCGGCTTTGGATTTTTAGTCGGAGAAGGCGAATCATGACATTTTAAAAAGCACTGTCGATGCGGGTTTTGAGTTCGATTCGGACATAGAGATATTTGGCCGAGTCGGATAATAACTAATTAGATATCGACACATTGAGGATTTCGTTTGCGAGTATAGATCCGGATAAAATAGTCAGACATAGATTAAAGTTCGAGGAATTGGACTCGGGCACAGATCAACTAACAATAGTCGAGAGTTTTTATTAAATGAGCTTCAGATGAGATTTATAAGTCGAGAATGGATTATCGAGTTCGCATTCGTGCTAAGAATAAAAGTTTTAACAGGCTCCGAATTCGGTCTTCTATGAGACTGAATAACTTCGAATTCGGTGATCTATGTACGAATAGTCTGGATAATCAGAGACATATGTGAGCGAGAAATAGAAATTTTCACTGAGCATCTAAGATTAGGATAAATCTCCCGACATAACGTGAAATTGACACCTGGGGTGTCACAGCCTTCCTCCCTTAAAAAGAATCTCGTCCCGAGATTCGAATGAGGATCTTTAAGGGTGGAGAAGCATGTAACTCCCAGGCTAGAGATAGATGCAAATTTATGAGATGGGATCTGACAAGATACTGAAGATAGATTTGGATAGACTATCGCGGCGTCTTGAGACAAAATGCAACAATCACTCTGAGAGAATGTTCACAAAAGACAGCACATCGGTATAGTCTCGCAATGGATCACAACTATTAACCACGATACCAGCGCGTGCCGAGCAGCTCAACCATGTGTGCACCATAGTAGGCTCTCGGTTTCGTCGCGGCACCATCATTCATTAGTCATGACATCATTACCAAACGCAACCAATAAGAAATTCGCGTAGCACAGATAGATGGAGCCCATGAGAGTATGGCTCAGAAATTTCCCACATGTGGCTATGTGCGATGTGTGTCAAAGAGTTAAGGCTGAACACCAAAGACCAGCTGGACTATTATACCCATTAAAGATACCCGACTGGTAGTGGAAAGAGATTGGTAAGGACTTCATTACCAGATTGTCTCGCACCTCGAAAGGATATGATTCTGTATGGGTTATTGTGGATAGACTGACCAAAGTGGCTCATTTCATTCTGGTCAAGACTACTTATAAGGTATCTCAATTGGTAGAGTTATATATGGCTCAGATTGTGTCTCTACACGGTGTACCGAAGAAGATCGTTTCGGATAGAGGATCATAGTTTACCTCCAGATTTTGGAAAAGTTTTCATGAGAATATGGATACGAAGTTGAATTTTAGTTCGGCCTACCTCAGACTGATGGACAGACTGAAAGGACTAATCAAGTATTGGAATACATGTTGAGAGCTTGTGCCCTTCAGCATGGTAGTAGTTGGGACAAGAATCTACCTTATGCTGAGTTCTCATATAATAATAGTTACCAGGCCAGTCTGAAGATGTCACTGTTTGAGACTCTATATGGCAGGAAATGCAGGACTCCTCTATTTCTGGACCAGACTAGAGGAAGACAGTTCTTTGGACCTGAACTTATTCAAGAGGCAGAAGAACAAGTTCGTATAATTCGAGAGAATTTGAGGGTAGCTCAGACCAGGCAAAAGAACTACGCTGATAATAGAAGAAGACCACGGGAGTTTGAGGAAGGTGATCATGTGTACCTCAAGATGTCACCACTTCGTGGCATGAGGAGATTTAAAGTCAAAGGGCAAATTGTCCCCTAGTTTTATCAGACCATTCAGAGTTTTTTAGGCGAGTTGGAGAGATGGCCTATCAACTCTAGCTACCTGATAATCTATCTAATGTGCATAATGTATTTCATGTGTCTCAACTTAAGAAGTGTCTTCGTGTCCCTGAGGAACAGTTATCAATGGAAGAGCTCGGTGTTCAGGGAGATTTGACTTACACGGAGTATCCTATCAAGATTCTTGATACATTGACTCGAGTTATAAGGAATAAAGTGACAAAGATGTGCAAAGTGCAATGGAGTCACCATGAAGAGAGAAGAAGAGCTTCACATAGATTTTCCCCATCTTTTCCCTAGTTCTTTCCAAATCTCGAGGACGAGATTTATGTTAAGGGGGGGGTAGGATTTGTAATACCCAATTTGTAAGAGATAATATAAAAAGGGAAAAAATTATTTCCTTTATTTATATGTGTGTGTTGTATCTATTTATCATCACATGTGAAAACCATATTTAAAAAAAATAATTAATAAAAGATATGCCACCAAATTATGCATCATGCTGGGATTTTATTTTGTGCGCATTTTGTGACAATATAAAAATAATGTGACAAGAAATATATTAAAGTCCAAAGTGGAAATTGCCATCTAAGAGAAATTCTAGAAATTAGAAAAGAGCAGAAAATAATTATTATGTAGAGAAAAATAAGCAAATAAAGATAAATGATTCCTAAACTGGGTTTTGAATTTGTATAATTGACTCAAAGGTGAAGCTCATAACAAGATTCAAATTCAAATTTGAAATTCAAATGAGAAAGAGAAATAAGGAAAAAGAGAATGAAATAAAAAGGAAAAGAATATGCAAAGAAAAAAAACATGAATAAATATATTCCTTCATGTCAGTACTTTTATGTGCTCAATTACTGTGTGAAATCCCCAACATAAAATGGAATTCAAATTCTCGATATTTAAATTTAGGGAGGAGTTTAAATTTGAAATCCCAAGATAGAAAATAAATAAATAAATAAAAGAGAATGAACCAGCGCGCTTGGGCCATTTTCCTCCTCAGCCAGCCCAACTTGGCCACCAACTGGCCCACTGGCAAGCCTGCTTGTCTCCTCGCCTGTGAATGACTATTGGGCCCAACACGTCAGCTGCCTCCTCCCCATTATTCACCATCTCAGCTGGACACCACCGTGGAGACCCGACGCGGTCTCTACCCACCAAAGTCTCTTCCTCTCAGCCCACGGCTGCCCCTGGACGCTGTTCTCGTCCCCGCCTCCTATGCGCGCTGACGGTGCCATCTGCACCTGCGCTATCCTTGCCATTGTTAAATAGCGTGGGAGAGATCCGCCGCGTGCCATCCCTTTTGCATGCCGCCGAATTGCCTTCGTTGTGCGTATGGGTGCTGTTGGGGACTTGTTCTCAAATGCTTCGAATTAAGAACAAGGCAACATAAAAAGTGTTAAATGCTAAAGCCCTTCGTCCTTCGAGACATTATGCCCCTTCGGGAATAATGAGTTTCGGACGAAGGTCATAAGAAACATACCTTCGTAAATATAACAAATAATGACGAAGGATTCATATAAAACATGAAATATAATTTAGACATCATCATAAAATCATTTCTATTTTATTAACATGGAAAAATAGAAATGATTTCAAATTACAAAAATACCTTCGGTCCTGAGAGAAGGTAGAAGGTACAAGCGTGACGCAAAAGCGAATGCCAAGTCAGCGTGAACAGTACGGGAGTACTGTTCATCTATTTATAGACGCGGGACGCAGCCCACGTAAAATTACATCCATGTCCATTACATTTGTTAATGACTTATGGAAATCTGTCGAGGCCCACGTAGTCTTTTCATCTTTAAGTCGGTTCCCCTTTCCGCTATCGTGACGAAGCTTCCTTGCACACAGCTTCGGCTGTGCACCTTCGTAGAGCTTGATAATCAGCTCGCCCTTCGTCTGGTTCAGGCTTCGTCCTGACCGTGCTTTATAATTCTGAGACCGAAGATACCTGTTCACATAATCCACTTGGAAAACATTGTCAAATCATGTTTTTGAGGACCTTCGGAAGACGAAGGCCCCCAACAGTAGCCCCTCGCAATATTAATTTGTTAATAATAAATTCAGATTGCGATATGGACGAAGGCCTTGAGCCGAAGGTCCGAAAAAACACCTTTCCTTTGCTAGAATAGCAACATTCACTGACAAGCGGGGCCTTTCAATTCTCAACGCCCTGAGCGTATAAATAAGATCGCACCGCAAACTCATTTGGTACGCACACTTGCCATCTGCTTCGGCCCACTAAAATTTTTAGCTCTTGTGCATTACGATTGGTGACCTTTTTGAGTTCGAAGCTTCGGCCCTGAAAACAGTTTTTTAGCATTTCCGAAGATGTCTGAAGGCAAGAAGATCCCTGCGGAGACGAAGCTGAGCCTTGAGGAAGAGAAGAATCTGGGGTTCCTGATTGCGATGGCGGAGACCAATACAGAGAAAATCACCAAGGAGATTCTCGAAGGTTTGTCCGAAGATACTGGTGACAGCGACAGCTATGATGTAGAAAGTGGCGGGGAAGAGGCCGAAGATCGTCCATGGCGGCCAAGTCACACGGTTTTCGGGAAAACCACTATCAAGCAGAGCCATATTGATAATATGAGGGGGCGGTATTTTCGAGATATATCTATTGTGAGGGCTGACGCTGGAGAAAAAACTTCTCCCACCCCCGAAGAAGATGAAGTTGTGATTTTCCGAAGCTTTCTCAAGGCTGGGCTTCGATTCCCCCTGAGCAACTTTGTTGTCGAGGTACTGAAAACATTTCAAGTCTACCTTCATCAACTTACTCCCGAAGCTATCATAAGAATGGGGATATTTGTCTGGGCTGCAAGAAGTCAAGGTTTAGAACCAAATGCTAAAAGTTTTTGCAATATTCATGAACTGTTATATGAGACGAAGCCGTGGGGAAAAGAACAATATCACAATAATTTTGGGTGTTACAGCTTCGGTGCCCGCTCCGGGTCAAGCCGCCCTGTGCCAACCTTTCGGAAGAGATGGCCCGGAGCCTGGATGACAGAGTGGTTCTATGTGAAGAATGACTTAACAACGCAAGAAAATGTGAAGAGTATTATTATGCACCCCATCTGGCAACGCTTCGGACTTCGAAGGCCGAAGGTTGAAATGGACGAAGCAGCCGAGGAATGCCAAAGAGCCTTCGGCATAGTCTGCTCTTTCATTGGGACAAGGGACTTGGTCCAAGAGCACATTGCCTTCAGGGTATGGCCACTTGCAGAAAAGTGGGAAATGCCGAAGGAAACTATCAAAGAGTCCGACGAAGGCGGACTAGTTAGACTAAAATAGACATTCAAATATGCAGATAAATTTGTTGAACCTGATGATGACTGGCTGAAGAGCATTGAAACTTTAAGTGATGAACTACTTGGGGCATATTCGAAGGCCGAAAATACTGCGCTATCAGCAGCCTTCGGAGGCCGAAAAAAGAAAAGGCTCAACCGTGTGTTTGACGCAGTCGGGTTTATGTACCCTGACTATCACTATCCGGTATTGGGTCGCAAAAGGAAAAATTCTTCTCCTGCGATAGAAGCTACCACGAGTGCCCCTAGTGAGCCAGCGCCTCAAAGAAAAAAGATGAAGGTGCTCACCCACCGGACACGCTTTATTGAGCCGGCCACAGTGCCAGAATTCATTGGTGAAGTCTCTTTGGCCTCTGAAGCTACCGAACCAGCTTCAGTGCCGAAGATGGAAGAAAAGATTGAAGCGCCTTCAGCGGAAAAATCAGAGAAACCGAAGGTTGACGAGCCAAAAATGTCTGAAATCTTAAGTCCTTCGGTAAACGTCGAAGCAATAAAAAACCAAAAGGGGCCATCGGTGACCCCAAAAAGGAAAAGAATGGTAAACGTACTAGATGTCTTGGAGACAATCAAGTCTTCAAGCACAACTCCAAAAAAGAGTGTTGAAGTTGCTGAAGCTTCTACTGAAGCTTCGATGCAACAAGCTGAAGCTGAAGCTGGGCCTTCAGAGCCCTACAAGGAGCAACCTTTGGAAGCCGAAGCAATAAAAATATCAGAACCAGTTGTAGTTGAAGAAATTGACACTGCCATCCCCGAAGCTCCTGCCAGCATATGCGATTACATTATACGATACGCTTCGGGGAAGAAACTATCTGCAGAGGAAACTTATGAAGCCAACCATTATGCGGAAGAGCTAAAATATCCGAAGGGGGCAGTAATATTCAATGGGACAAATGAAGATGACTTCCTATACTGCCTACCTGATAATAAAGAACTATCTGTCTGCCGAGAGATGGCCAGGAGTATAGGCTTTCCGAAGCTCGAAGCTGGATTAAGCGCCATGACGAAAGAGGATCTCGCAGACAGTCTTGCATACAATAGCCTAAAGGTTTGGGAATTAAGCGTTTGAAAAAACTTTTTTAATACGTAATTCATTCCTATATTCTTATGTGGATTCTTTTTCGTACAGGGCTTAATTCTAAGCAACGCATTAAGAGCTCAAAAAAGCCCCGAAGATGAAAGCTATGAGATTGCGTTCAACAATTTGCGCTCCGAAGTTATCAAACTGAGAAACGAAGCTCTGGAAAAGGATAAAATTCTGCTTACGCTGGTAGACAAAGTAAAGAAGGACGAAGCTGCTTCAAAAGCCCAGGCCGAAGCCCAAAAGCGTGAAATTAAAGATCTGCAGAAACAGCTGGCTAGAGCTAGAGAGGAGCGCGTGCTTGAGGAAACAAAACGAGAACTCAGTGATCATATGGTCAACAAATTGGAGTTAAGAGTTAAAGAGCTTCGCGCATCTCAGAGGAAATGTTATGTTAAATCTATAGAATGCGTGAATAAAATTAAAACCAGCTTCGCCAGCGTGGGCGCCTTTTCCAGCGAAGAGAATTTCTCTCGAGGCAATCCCGAAGGTCCACTGGAATGGATTAGTCACGAAGCAGAGGCCTTCGAGGAGATCCTGAGCAGTCGTGGCGATATCTGCGCTTTTTCGGGCGCCAGAGGAATTGCTTCTGTCTTAGAGAAAAAAGGTTGCGGGCATGTAAAATTTTTAGCTCAGTCCGAAGCTACCTTATCTTCCGAAGACATCAAGGACCCCTCGGCCGAAGCAAGCGTGGTTGGTGGCAAATTTTTTACTGATATCTGGAACGACGACGGCCGAGGAATGGCGCAAGAAATCATCCAAAGGAGCGAAAAAGGCATCCATGATGCTAGGAAAGTGGCAGAAGCTGCCGAAAAAAGTACAGAGCCCGAAAGGCAATTAGGTATTAATTAGTCATTCTTATTGTGCTGTAATTTTTGTTTCAAACTTTGCTCACGGTTTGTAATAGTAATGAAGAAATATTCTTTTGCCTCAGAAGCTGCTGAATCGACTGCCGACCCGCACACAAAAGGTGATGATGAAATTAAACAAATGGCCGAAGCTATCATGGACAAAGTTGTTGATCAGCTTCTAAATGAAGCCGCCGAAGCAGTATTAAGAGAAGACTAGATGCTATTTAGAAAAAACATTTAAATTGTGATCTATGTAACATTTTGTACATTTGAATGTAATATACAAGTTTCTTTTCATTATTCAATTCTTTACGATGCATGAAACTGTACATACATACCATTTTTGAGCCTTCGGCGAAAAAACACCTTCCCTTCTTTTCATGCTTCGTGAAGAAAATATTCTCCGTTAAAACTGTTCTGATAAGTCACATCCATGCTTCGTGAAAGCATTCTCCGAAGCTATACAATTTCGATATTGCTCTGACGAAGCTTGTCCATGCTTCGTAAAAATATTCTCCGAAGCTGTATTCCGAATTTATACAATTTCGATATTGCTTTCTCAAAGCATTCTTCCGAAGGTCGATACTGTGTACCCTTCTCTTGCAAAATGCAATATGATGTATGATGCTTATGCTATGCAAGATGATGTGATGATGTTATGTTATGCAAATGACCTTTGTTCCGAAGATACACACAAAATTTATTCGTAAGCTCTGCATTCCCTTAGGAACGTCTTTGGAGCTTCTTCGTCTTTTACTTAGACGGTATCAGCGTTGACTTTTCGCTGTAAGCCTCCCTTAGGAGCTTCTTCGTCTTTTACTTAGACGGTATCAGCGTTGACTTTTCGCTGTAAGCCTCCCTTAGGAGCTTCTTCGTCTTTTACTTAGACGGTATCAGCGTTGACTTTTCGCTGTAAGCTCTGCATTCCTTTAGGAACGACTTTTGAGCAGAAAACTTACACTGCGCTCCCTTTGGAACGGCTTTTTGTGACTTCATGAACTTACTCTGCGTTCCTTAGAACGACTTTCTGTTAATCCGAAGGATTTTTAATATTTCGAAGGTCCTCCTTGTTAACACAAAAACTTCATCAACTTAATCCTGTGGAGAAAATAGATTTTCCTCGTGGGAAACAGCAAAATTATTACATGGAAACGATCAATGTTTTTTGCTACAGAGAATAGAACTGAATGGAAAAGATTGCTATCAAAGGTAGGATATGTGTCAATAAATGTGCTTCGACTCTGGCACAGTGCTGTTGACTGTGCGAGCTTCGGATTGTTCTCTGAAGTCCCTTTGATGTGGAGCATATTGACTCCCTTCTGGCTGTTGACCCTGTTGCAATGGAGGTGGAGGCGGGGGCTGTTGCCAGGAAGCTTGAGGTTGACTTGCCGAAGCTACAGAAGCTGCAGGGTGGTTGTCTATGTACTGTGGGATGTAAGGCGGATGATACGAAGCAGTATGCATGACCTGCTTCGGCTGAACTTGTTGAGATGTAGCTTCGGCTATCTCCTTTTGCTTCTGGATTGTAATGTGGCACGTCCTGGTGGTATGGCCCTTGCCTTCTCCACAGAACAAGCAAAACAATTTCCTTGGTTGATCTCCGAATCTTCCGCCGAAGCCCCTAGCGCCTCTGCCTCTCGGAGCTGGTGGCCGGAAGAAAGCTTGTTGTTGCCCCGAAGCCTGTGAGGAGCACTGCGGTCTGCTCTGCTGACTCCCCTTATCATCATTCTGAGTGGAGCTGTGGATGGACCGGACATGCCTCGGGTAGTATCTTCCTCCGAAGCCCCTGGTCATTTCAGAAAATCTGAAGGCCTCCTCCCTTCTTTGGCGAAAGTCATTGTCAGCACGAATGTACTCATCCATCTTTTGGAGCAATTTCTCCAGGGTCTGAGGCGGCTTTCTAGCAAAGTATTGAGCTGCAGGCCCAGGACGAAGCCCCTTGATCATGGCTTCAATAACAATTTCATTGGGCACCGTTGGTGCCTGCGCCCTCAAACGTAAGAACCTTCGGACATAAGCCTGAAGGTATTCTTCATGATCCTGAATGCACTGGAACAAGGCTTGAGCTGTGACCGGCTTCGTCTGAAATCCTTGAAAGCTGGTCAATAACATATCCTTCAGCTTTTGCCATGAAGTGATCGTTCCTGGCCGAAGGGAGGAATACCAGGTCTGAGCAACACTCCTGACGGCCATAACGAAAGACTTCGCCATGACTGCAGCATTGCCCCCATACGAAGACACTGTTGCTTCGTAGCTCATCAGGAACTGCTTCGGGTCTGAGTGGCCGTCGAACATGGGAAGCTGAGGTGGCTTATAGGATGGAGGCCAAGGTGTAGCCTGCAGCTCAGCGGACAAAGGAGAAGCATCATCGAAAACAAAATTTCCCTGATGGAAATTGTCATACCAGTCATCTTCGTTGACGAAGCCCTCCTGACGAAGGTCTTTCTGCTGAGGCCTTCTGTTTTGCTCATCATGGGTGAGGTGGCGGACTTCCTCAGAGGCTTCGTCTATCTGCCGTTGCAACTCAGCTAGCCGGGCCATCTTCTCCTTCTTCCTTTGCACTTGTTGGTGTAGGATCTCCATATCCCTGATTTCTTGGTCTAGCTCTTCCTCCTGAAGCGTCGGGCTTACGGCCTTTCTCTTCTGGCTTCGGGCCTCCCGAAGAGAGACGGTCTCCTGGTTGTGGTCCAGCGGTTGCAGTGCTGAAGCCCCAATCGCTGAAGCTTTCTTCGGCGCCATAGTGAAGGTCTATACCTTCCGAAGGTGTTCAAAAAAGCTCGAAGTGGAAGTGAGTTCACCGGAGGTGGGCGCCAATGTTGGGGACTTGTTCTCAAATGCTTCGAATTAAGAACAAGGCAACATAAAAAGTGTTAAATGCTAAAGCCCTTCGTCCTTCGAGACATTATGCCCCTTCGGGAATAATGAGTTTCGGACGAAGGTCATAAGAAACATACCTTCGTAAATATAACAAATAATGACGAAGGATTCATATAAAACATGAAATATAATTTAGACATCATCATAAAATCATTTCTATTTTATTAACATGGAAAAATAGAAATGATTTCAAATTACAAAAATACCTTCGGTCCTGAGAGAAGGTAGAAGGTACAAGCGTGACGCAAAAGCGAATGCCAAGTCAGCGTGAACAGTACGGGAGTACTGTTCATCTATTTATAGACGCGGGACGCAGCCCACGTAAAATTACATCCATGTCCATTACATTTGTTAATGACTTATGGAAATCTGTCGAGGCCCACGTAGTCTTTTCATCTTTAAGTCGGTTCCCCTTTCCGCTATCGTGACGAAGCTTCCTTGCACACAGCTTCGGCTGTGCACCTTTGTAGAGCTTGATAATCAGCTCGCCCTTCGTCTGGTTCAGGCTTCGTCCTGACCGTGCTTTATAATTCTGAGACCGAAGATACCTGTTCACATAATCCACTTGGAAAACATTGTCAAATCATGTTTTTGAGGACCTTCGGAAGACGAAGGCCCCCAACAGGTGCACACCAGGGGGTTCGTCGTTGCCAGCGCGTGAGGAATCCGAGCGAGAAATCGACACTGGTGCGGCGAATTGCTCACCGGAAACAGGCGGACTCAGCGAGCCTTCGGTGCGCGCACGGGGGAGGAAAGGAGTGAAACACCAGTGGTCGTCGGAGGGCCGATTCTGCGATTCCAAGCCGTCCGTGACTCTCTGGCCAACACCATCGCGTCCCATCATCGGGTGAAGCTGTCTCTGCGGCTTGGGTGCGCGGAGGGTTCCTCAGAGCACCTCAATTTCGCATTGACGACCTCGTCGCCGCCGTGAAGTCATTCACACCATGGTCAAGCATTTCGGCCACACCATTACCGGTTAGGACTTCACCATTTGGTTTGCCTTATCTTGTTGTGCATTTAAGTCAGGGGAATTTGGGATCGGTGCTCGGGCGTACGGGCGCGGCTCTCGCCGGCAGGGCGCCACCGCGGTCTGGGGTGCGCCACCGTGGTGATGCCATCAGCGGGAGAGATGAGATGATGACCGTCGATCCGAGTGCCGACGGTTGCGATTAGATTAGAAATAACCTTTCGCTAAGGGAAAATCTGACCGCTCAATTTGGATCGGACGGCCATGGTGAGTCGAAACCTAATAAAATCAGGGGCGTTGGATCGAGATTGGGCGGTTCTGCGTCATCCGTGAATTCGTAATGCGCTGGATCTAATCTCGATCGTCCATCTCAGATCGCACGACCTAGAATGTGCGATACCCTTTCGCCGTGGCAATTTTACTGAAGAGACCCCATAGAACCCGATAAACAACCCGCAGTCCATTGTTCTGTGCACTGAGTCTTGGGGCTTTTGCGGGTTAGCCCCTGTGCTTTCTGGTTATCTTGTGCCCAGTCCAGAGAATTATAAAATCCAGTAAAAGTAATTAGAAAATGATTATTAATGCAAAATTAAATGCTAGAATTTGTTTAATTCATAGAAAATTCATATGATGCCCAAATTAGCCCATTTCAATTGCTATAATTTTGTAATATTATTGTTTATCATTTAGTACCACTGTTTTGACATGAAGGTCACATTAAAATTTATATCCTATTTAATCTTGTACAAAATACATAAAACCTTTAGAAATTTATAACTTAAAATCCATTACTCCAAATTGATTCATTCCAGTGAAATTAATTTTTGTTTAAGTATTGTTTACCACCTAGTACCTTTATCTAACCATGAAACTTGATTTAAAATTATTCACATGAATTACTCTATTCTAGGTACTTAATAACTACATAAAATCATAACTCGGTGACCGTAACTCCGATTTTAGTGGTTTTTGAACCCGTGATCTCATAGCGACGCGTAGATCATTACTATTCAGTTTGTTCTTATGTTTGGTGTGATGTTAATTTTGTCTATATCATATTTGTCTGTATTGCTACATCTAGCGCGAAAACGCGTGTCATCTGAAAAGCAAGTTGGTACTGGAATCTCAAGTGCCAGGCAAGTTGTGCCCTTGATTCACTTTTGTTACCCAATAATGTTCTTTATAATCATTTACCATGCATAGGTTTGATTTTGATGGGACCTGATAGGTCACCCTAGATTGTTTATCTCATTACCTTGTTTACCCCTGAATCACATGGGTAGTTTTGCTATTGCTTTATATGGTTTTGGGATAATCATTTATTATATCCATGTTCTAGTTATTATGTTATTTATTTATGTTCATGATAAGATCATTATATTATTGTTAATTGGAACATGGAGCTTAACTTGAGAAACACGTGCCACCACAAGGGAGGAATGGGACCCCTTGGCTGACTAATTAGGAAAGCTAGTGGAAGACTACCTTACCCGAAAGGGGAAAGGGCAGTAGGGGAGTTGCATGCAAGGAGGTTCTTAGGTTGATTTGCTGCGATGGCGGTCAGACGGGGGATTCTTGCAAGTGCTCTTCCCATAAACTGTAGTGGGTTTTCGGAAGCTAGTGGAACTTTGTAAAGGCCTCGTAGTGGATCCCTAGCCATTCACCTCGGTAGTGTCTAAGGGCCTAGCTAACCCTGACGACATGGGAAACACGACTTGCGGGTAAAGAGTACAACCTCTGCAGAGTGTAAAACTGGTATACTAGCCAAGCTCACGGTCATGAGCGGCTTAGGACTCTCCGATGATTAAATTATGGAACCTAAACTCAATTTGTCATTTGCATTTGCATGGGTTTATTATTAATTTTGTTCTATTATTGTTATTATGGTTTGATATTTACTTACATCTAGTAATTGCTAATAAAATTTTGACCAACTTTAAAAGCAATGCTCAGCTTTAACCTCTATTGTTAATCAGCCTTACACTTCATGAACTCTCACTTTTGGTGAGTTCATGTCACATTATTCCCCACAACTTGTTGAGCGATGAACATGTGTGAGCTCACCCTTGCTGTCTCACACCCCCACAGGAGAAGAACAGGTGGTTCAAGAGGAGCCACAAGGCGAGGAGTTCGTTCTGATCTAGGTGGCGTTTCTCAGTTGACATTGGCGCCAATGACGATCCTTAGTCCATTTTATATTTATTCTTTTATTTTGTAAGACTTCCGCTATGTAATAAGTACTCTGATGTTATTGTGACATTTATCTCTATGCACTCTGTTATTATATATGTTGTCTTCTTGGCGTATGTATGAGATGCACCTGGCTTTGTTCCTTAAAGTCGGGTGTTACATGGACGACATAGGTGATGTCGGGCCTAGAGAAGGTGAGCTACTAGAGCGTGCGGGTCAGGCTCCAGTAGGACGTCGCGTCGACGATCGAGGGCCTGTCATCCTCAAAGAGCTTCGCTTGAGTGTCGACAGGTATGGTGTGATATCCTGGCCCCTGGATGGTGATGTCTTGGTCCAAGGCTTAATAGAATTAATAGAGTATCCATACCAACAAGGTGCATCTTATTTTTCGGAAGCCTATCTTAAAAGAACCTCCAAGTTAAGCGTGCTTAGCTTGGAGCAATTTGGGATGGGTGACCGACCGGGAAGTTTTCTCGGGTGCGCATGAGTGAGAATAAAGTACGCACAAAAGACTCGTGTTGGTCTATGGGGACGATATATGATCCTAGAGAGCTGCCAGGAGTAAGTACCACTGGTCCAGGGATTGGACGGGGTGTTACAAGTGGTATCAGAGCCGATCCTTGAGGTTTCATGGGCGTGTGTGGGCTAGGGGGTTTGGGTATATGGCACATGGCGCATGTGGGCCTGGAGTGGTCACATGGCATGGAATATGACGACACTAGACACATAGACGTGGCTAAGAGGGGAGGTTCCTAGATTGGGGTTGACCGACATGGACGTCGGTCTTCTAAGGGGGGGTGGATTGTGATATCCTGGCCCCTGGGATGGTGATGTCCTAGCCCAAGGCTTAATAGAATTAATAGAGTATCCATACCAACAAGGTGCATCTTCTTTTTTGGAAGCCTATCTCAAAAGAACCTCCAAGTTAAACGCGCTTGGCTTGGAGCTATTTGGGATGGGTGACCGACCGGGAAGTTTTCTCGGGTGCGCATGAGTGAGGACAAAGTGTGAATGGTGTCCTGGCGCTAGTGGAGGAAGAGACCCTGAGGCCAGTGCTTAGCAGTGATGCCAAGTAAGTGGTGGAGGGGCCTGAGGTCCTGACATGGCATATGACGACACTAGACACATAGACGTGGCAAAGAGGGGAGGTTCCTGGATTGGTTGACCGACGAGGACGTCGGTCTTCTAAGGGGGTGGATTGTGATATCCTGTCCCCTGGGATGGTGATGTCCTGGCCCAAGGCTTAATAGAATTAATAGAGTATCCATACTAGCAAGGTGCATCTTCTTTTTCAGAAGCCTATCCCAAAAGAACCTCCAAGTTAAGCGTGCTTGGCTTAGAGCTATTTAGGATGGGTGACCGACTGGGAAGTTTTTTCGGGTGCACATGAGTGAGGACAAAGTGTGAAAAGACTCGTGTTGGTCTATAGGGACGATATATGATCCTAAAGAGTTGCCAGGAGTAAGTACCGCTGGTCCAGGGATTGGACGGGGTGTTACATGTGAAGTTGGGCTTACAGTCGGACATGCCAGCCCACTCCAGGATGTCAATGGTGTCCTGGCGCTAGTGGAGGAAGAGACCCTGAGGCCACCACTTAGTGGTGATGCCATGTAAGTGGTGGAGGGGCCCGAGGTCCTTAATCGTTAACTCCCACTGAATGGCGATTATCGTGCACTGTAGGAGGTCGGCGGTGGATGCCATGAGCACAATGTCATCGACGTAGAGTAGGAGGTGGACGGTGTCGTTGTCGCGTCAGTAGATGAACAGGGAGGTGTCCAACTTGGCCTCGACGAAGCTGATGGAGGCCATGTAGGAGGCAAAGCGACTGTATCATGCTCGCAGCTTCTGCTTGAGGCTATATAGAGGGTGGTTCAGCCTACAGACCAGATCCAGGTTAGTGGCGTCGACAAAGTCAGTGAGCTAGCTGCAGTAGACAGTCTTTGTAAGAGTGCCACAGAGGAAGGCTTCTTGACATCGAGTTGATGGATTGCTAAGTCCTGGGAGAGGGCAAGGGAGAGGATGGCGCGAACGGTAGTGAACTTGACGACAGGGCTGAAGTTCTCATTGTAGTCCACTCCGGGGCACTAGGTGAAGCCTTGAAGGACCCAACGGGCCTTGTAGAAGTCGAGGGAGCCATCTGAGGTCAGCTTGTAGCGAAAGAGCCACATGTCGGTGACCATGTTGGTTCCTTGTGGACATGGCACCAGGTCCCAGCTGTGGTTGGCCAGCAGGGCCGTGTACTCCTCCTTCATAGCATGACGCTAGTGTGGGTCGGCGAGGGCGATGCGAATGTAGGATGGGACGTGGATGAATCTGGGGGAGTGGTAGTCGTATCATCTACTAGGATCAGCCGGTCGATGGGGCGAAGAAAACTAGTGACGCACCAAGTCACCATCAGATGGATGTGCCTAGGGTCATGGTGGATGGAGGTTGGGTCCCCACCTTGCATAGGTGTGGTCATCGAGGCTGAGCGTGGTGCTGGCGTGGTTTGACGGGGCTGCGCGTGCTGCAGGCTAGGTCAACGGTGCCGTGCATGGCACTAGGGCCACGTGTGGCTCAAGCGGGGTCGATGAGGCTGCACGAGGCACGGGTAGAGGCACGAGCGAAGGTGTCGAGGTCGCGCGTGGCACGGGTAGAGGCACAACCGAAGGCAGAGGATCCGAGCATGGCATAGGCAATGACGCAAGGCAAGGCGCATAGGGTGGAGGGAGAACCAGATTGGACTTGGAGGGAGCCGAGATCGATGGGTGGAGGGAGCCAGCAAGGGGAAACACATCTTCATCAAAACAATGTGACGAGAGATGATGATGTGGTGGGAGATGTGGTCAAGACAACGATACCCCTTGTGGTCAAGGGAGTAACCAAGGAAGAGGCAGCGAGGAGATAGCTTATGGGGAGTGATGGCGGAAGTGTTGGGATAGTAGGCAAAGCCGAACACACAGAGGTGGTCGTAAGAGGAGGTTGTGCCATACAGGGCAAAGTGAGGAGTGGGGTGGCTCACCGCCTTTGAGGGGAGGCAGTTGAGGAGATGTGTGGTGTTGTTCAGGGCCTTTGCCTAGTAGCTAGCAGGGAGCGACACCTAAAAAATGATGTGTTCGGCACCGTTCTGGGGAGAGGTGTAGGGGCATGAGAGACGCAACTGAATGCCATGGGTGAGGAAGAAGGAGCAATAGGTGTTGTTAGTCGTGGCCATTATCACACTAGAGGGCATTGATCAAGCGACGGAACTGGGTGGAGACCCAGGCGAAGAAGTCGGTGAGGGTGGTAGCCGAAGTGGGAAAGTCCAAAGAAAATGTGGGAAGTTGTCCAGAATGACCAAGTAGTATTTGTAACCAGAGAGGCTGAGGATAGGAGAAGTCGAGAGATCACAATGGACAAGATCAAAGGCCTGAGCAACCCTTAACGTGAAAGTGGAAAAAGGAAGACAAGAGTGACAACCGAGCTGACAAGCATGACAGAGGCGCTTAGAGAAACCCTAGGCGATGATGCCAAACGACGGAGGTGGTGGTAGTATGTAAGGCCCAAAATGTGAATAAGAAAATAATAATAATAATAACAAAATAAATACATGCATAAATAAAATAGTAAATTCAGATATCTCAAATTGCACTTGAGTTCTGAAACTTGAGGACTGAATTTTGAAACCGAGAAAATTTTTAGAAAAGAGGTAATAGAAAGGTTTTCTATTAAACAAAATGATTATTCATTTCATAAAATGATACACTAAAAGCCTTTATTTAAGTGAGTATTGCTAGGTAAAGATGGTATTAAAATTAGATGACTCAAGTCTTGGACTTTTAAAAATTTATTTTAAACTCAGAAAAATAAATTTATTGGAGGATTTCCTATTGATTTGGGTAAATACCCCCCTCAGTCAATATTATGTTTAGAAGCATTTGCCTAACTGAGATAATAGATAACTCAAATAAAAACTATACTTGCTTCATGATTGGGTTTCATGTGTTGTTGCACTTATAACCAAATTTGAAACTCAGATGTGAATTTAGATTTATGAATTTAAACTTGAATTTGAAAATAAGTAAAAGGAAGAGAATAAAGAGAAAAAAAGAAACCATCGCTTGGGCCAGGTCTTCGCTTCTGGCCCACTCAGCCTTTGCACCTGGGCGGCCCAGCTGCGGCTCGCGCGGCATGGCGCCGACGGGTGGGCCCCGCCTGGCCGTCTCAGACGAGACAGACGATCGCTCGCCCGCGCCCTCTCCAGCATCGCACAGACACGTGGGGTCGCTGCCCAGTCTCATATCCTTGCGCGGATGCCTCACCAGGTTGCGGGCCCCTTTTGTCAGACTCTTCTTCATCCTCTGTAACGAACGCCCGTGTCCTCCCCGTGAGACGCGGATCGCATGGAATCAACGGGACCGAGCATGAAATCGGGGCGTGCCCACCTGCTCGGACTCAGTCTGGAGTTTAAAGCTGTGCCTTCCCCCTCTGAGCCATCCAAGGGGAGAACTCGTCGAGCCACCATTAGCGCAGAGAGATTGGGTGCACAACCGCTGCCATCGATCCTTCACTGGGATGAACACCCGGCCGAGGTGCCATTTAGAAGCTCCGTAGAATCACCAGAAACGGGATCGTGGGAGTCTTGGGCCGGGAAACCTAGCTGGTTGCCCAGAATTCGTCGCCGGCGCTGTTGGGTCGCCGTGATGCCGCGCCTCAACGTGACCCCGTGTTCCTACACGGCCATCCTAGGTAAGTTCTACCCCCAGCGATTCGTCTTAATCCTAGTATCGCGTAGATCGTCTCAGATTGGAGGATTTGTGCCCGATGCGGCGGATTGAGTTCCTTCCGGTGGCTTTCCAGCCGCCGTAAGCTATGCACCGCCGTCTGCTGCTCGAGGGAAGGAGACGATGCGTATCCACGTTTGGATGGCCACTGGACGGCTAAGATTCATCGGGTGCAGTCGCTCAACAGGGAACTTAATCCTGGCCGTCGATCAGATTTCCTAGGTGTAGGATTCAATCCCGTGCAGGTGAGCTCACGACCGTTAATCGGGGGATCGAGCGTCCACCAGCGTGACCCAGTTTGCGTAGTGACGATTTAATCCTAGCCGTTAGACTTGGATCGGGCGGCTCATGGTGAACGATACCCCTTCGCCGCCCCTTTTTGCTAAAGAGACCCTGAGTGAAATAGAATTTAACCCGCGGTCCAATCTTGAGTTAGCCTGTGTCTTAGGAAGTTTGCACCGAGACCCTTGTGTTACCTGTAAATAGTGCGCCCAGTCCAAGGATTTATAAAACCCAGTAAAAGTAATTAGAAAATGGTTTTTAATATGAAAATAAATGCTAGAACTTGTTTAATTTATAGAAAATACATACTTAGTCCAAACTGGTCCATTCCAATTCCTATAATTTTGTAATAATGTTGTTTATCACCCTGTGTCTCTGTTTTAACATGAAAATGGTATTAAAAATTTATCTCTTAATTAATCTCGTATGAAATACATGAACCTTAGGAAATTCGTATCTCCTTCGTTTTAACTCCGATTTGACCCGTTCAAGTTGCGTTAGTCTCGTAGCTTCGCGTAGATCATTATTATTCAGTTTGTTCATATGTTGGTGTGATGTTAATTTGTCTATATCATGTTTGTCTGTATTGCTATGTTTAGCGGTGAGGACACGTGTCATCTGAAAGGCAAGTTGGTACCTGGAATCTCAAGTGCCAGGCAAGTTGTGCCCTTGATCACTTACTTTTTACCAGCCATGTTCTTATTAATTTTAATGATCTGCATAGGTTAATTTTGATGGGAGCCTTTATGTTACCCCAGTTTTGATTACCTCTATACCTTGTTCACCCCTGAAATATTTTTGGGTAGTACTTGCTATTGCTTTATGTGGATTGGGTATGGAGTTATACTACACATGATTATCCTATTATTATCTTGTTATTATTACTGTTCATGTTAAGATCATTAAATTAATGGGAACATGGAGCGACCACCCGGGAAAACAGTGCTACCACAAGGGTTTAATGGGACGCCCTTGGCTGATTAACTAGGAAAGCTAGGGGAGGGCTACCTTACCCGAAAGAGGCAAGGGCAGTAGGGGAGTGGTCAGTGTAGGGAGGTCCTTGTTTGACTTTGCTGCGATGGCGGTCAGGCAAGAACCCTGCACTGGAGCTTCCTATAAACTGTAGCGGGTAGTCTGAAGCTAGTGGAACTTTGTAAAGGCCTCGTAGTGTTACCCTGCCTCGCCTCCTCGGTAGAGGTGTATGGGATTGGCCGTCTCTTGGCAGATGGGTAACATGACTTGTGGGTAAAGATGCGCAACCTCTGCAGAGTGTAAAACTGGTATACTAGCCGTGCTCACGGTCAAGAGCGGCTCGGACCCTCACATGATTAATTATGGAACTTAAATTTAATTTGACATTTGCATCGCATTTGGGATTATTTTACTATTACTTTCTTTACTGCTATTAAGGTTTGGTATTTACTTACACCTAGTAATTGCTAATAAAATTTTGACCAACTTATAAAAGCAATGCTCAGCCTCAGCCTTTATTCCATTGATCAGCCTTACACTTCATGAACTCCCACCTTTGGTGAGTTCATGCCACATTATTCCCCACGACTTGTTGAGCTATGAACGTATGTGAGCTCACTCTTGCTGTCTCACACCCCCACACAGGAGAAGAACAGGTGGTTCAAGTGGAGTCAAGTATCGAGGAGTTTGATCTGATCTAGGTGGCGTTTCTCAGTTGACATTGGCGCCGACGATCCTTAGTTCGTTTTATCTTTATTATTTTATTTTGTAATAAGTCTTCCGCTATGTAATAAATACTCTGATGTTTTATGACATTTATCTCTATACACTCTGTTATTATATGTGTTGTCTTCTTGGCGCATGTATGAGATGCACCTGGCTTTGTCCTTTAAAACCGGGTGTTACAGAAGTGGTATCAGAGGAATGTTGACTGTAGGACGAAACCTAGATAGAAATGGACAAAACCCTTACCTACTTATCTTATTCTAATTCATTCTATACTTACCTTACTCTGGATCTCTCTATACTTATCTTGAGTCCGTCTCACCTTCTACTGTTCTACTCTGATCATTCTTACCTTTTCTATTCTAAGACAAGATGGATTTCAGACCTTGGAATCCCTACCCCTATAACATTTTTAAGAGATAGGAGACCTAAGACAAAAAATAAATAAATATTTTCTCTATTAAAAAAATGTTGTTTGATTGTTCTGATGAGAAATGTCTGATTTGCTTCTTTGAGTGATTGAAATATTATATATGGACATCTTAGCATGTACCATCATAAGGTATTAGCTTTAGTGGATAACACACTAATCTACTTAGCTAATAAATCAACCGCAGTAACATTTCTCGTAATTACTCGCCTTGTCTACAATTCTTCCTTTCTTTCCCTGTATTTCTAACCCAGATGGGCTACCCCTATAGTGTTAGAAGAGAGCACTATAAACGTAATCCTTGGTATGTCATGGTTAAGAAAAGCAAAGGCAGTATATACACCGTGCTAAGGGAACCGTAGAACTCACCAATTCCAAAGGACAAGGTTTTGAAGTTGCAGTAACTACCACCATCAGACTAGCGGCATTCTTAGTAGATGAGAAGATTTTGGGTGACAACATCCGTGCAGTTAGGGATTTTCCAGATGTCTTTCCAGAGGAGTTACCAGGGATGCCACCAGATAGGGAAGTTGAGTTTGTAATTGATCTTCTACCTGGAACTGCTCCTATTTCTAAACGGCCATACAGGATGTTCGTAGAAGAACTAAAGGAACTTAAGAAACAATTAACGGAATTAAAAGAGGCTGGATACATTCGTCCGAGTCTTCACCTTGGAGAGCACCGGTTTTGTTTGTACAGAAGAAGGATGGATCACAAAGGATGTACGTGGATTATAGGTCCCTTAACGATGTCACGGTGAAGAACAAGTACCCATTACCCCGTATTGAGGATTTGTTTGATCGGATGAGAGGTGCTAGAGTATTCTCAAAGATTGATCTCCGATCGAGATACCATCAAATGAAGATTAGGCCATCAGATATTCCCAAGACGGATTTCTCAACTCGATATGGATTATATGAGTTCACCGTTATGACATTTGGACTAACTAATGCACCAACCTATTTTATAGATCTAAAGAATAAGGTGTTCATAATCTGGACAGATTCGTCGTGGTTTTCATCGACGATATTTTTATTTATTCCAAGAGTGATAGTGATCATGAGGAACATCTGTGATTGGTACTGCAGAAGCTTCAAGATAATCAACTCTACGCCAAGTACAGCAAATGCGAGTTTTGGATAGGCGGGGTGCCCTTTCTTGGACATATCATTTCTAATGGAGGAATATTAGTGGTTCCTGCTAAAGTCAAGGAGATAGTGGCGTGGAGCATACCCACTACAATCATGGAGATTCGGAGTTTCTTAGGACTTACAGGATACTATCAGAGATTTATTGAAGGATTTTCTAAGATTCTCAAGCCCATGACCTCGCTTCTGGGGAAAGGAAAAGAATTTAAGTGGGATGAGAAATGCCAAGAAAGCTTTGATCAATTGAAGGAGAGACTAATGTCGCCACCAGTATTGGTTATGCCAGATCTACAGAAGGGATTTGACATTTATTGTGATGCATGTGGCCAAGGACTTGGATGTGTGCTCATGCAAGAAGGACATGTGATCGCCTATGCATCTCGTCAGTTGCGGAAACATGAATTGAACTACCCCACTCATGACTTGGAATTGGCTGCCGTTGTGCATGCACTTAAGATTTGGAGACACTACATTATGGGAACTAAGTGCCAAGTATACACGGACCATAAGAGCTTGAAGTACATATTCACACAGAAGGATCTCAACCTTAGGCAACGCCGTTGGGTGGAGCTTATTAAGGATTATGATTTGGAAATTCACTATCACCCGTGCAAGGCAAATTTGGTACAGATGCCTTGAGTCGAAAGGAGCATGTTCGTTCAGCTGTTGTTGCCCAGCTACCCGATGAGATTGTTGAGGATTTCAGGAGACTTAACCTGGGAATTGTTACACGCACTGAAGGAGTTACCATCGAGTTGGAACCTACCTTGGAACAAGAAACCCGCAAAGGACAAATTGGTGATGCTAAGATACAAGAGATTAAGGATCTGATTATTGAAGGTCGAGGTTCGGAATTCATGGAAGATGAGCAAGACATCGGATGGTTCAAGGACCGGATATGTGTTCCTGAGATTGATAGCCTTCATGAAACTATTAAAAAGGAAGCCCATAACTTGGATTATTCTATTCATCCTGGTAGTACCAAGATATACCAGGATTTAAAGCAAAAATATTGGTGGTATGGACTGAAGAGAGATGTGGCTACACATGTGGCTATGTGCGATGTGTGTCAAAGAGTTAAGGTCGAACACCAAAGGCTTGCTGGACTATTACACCCACTGAAGGTACCCGAGTGGAAGTGGGAAGAGATTGGTATGGACTTTATTACTGGATTGCCTCGCACCTCGAAAGGATACGATTCTATATGGGTTATTGTGAATAGACTGACCCAAGTGGCTCATTTTATTCCGGTCAAGACTATTTGTAAGGGATCACAATTGGCTAAGTTATACATGTCTTGGATTATGTAACTACACAGTGTATCGAAGAAGATCATTTTGGATAGAGGATCACAGTCTACCTCTAGATTTTGGAAAAGTTTTCATGAGAATATGGATGCGAAGTTGAATTTTAGTTCGACCTACCTCAGACTGATGGACAGACTGAAAGGACTAACCAAGCATTAGAAGATATGTTGAGAGCTTGTGCCCTTTAGCATGGTAGTAGTTGGGACAAGAGCCTACCTTATGCTGAGTTCTCATATAATAATAGTTACCAGGCTAGTCTAAAAGATGTCACTGTTCGAGACTCTGTATGGCAGGAAATGCAGGACTCCTCTATATTGGATCATACTAGAGGAAGACAAATCTTGGGACCTGAACTTATTCAAGAGGCAGAAGAACAAGTTCGCATAATTCGGGAGAATTTGCAGGTAGCTCAGACCAGATAAAGGAGCTATGCTGATAATAGAAGGAGACCACTGGAATTTGAGGAAGGAGATTTAAAGTTAAGGGCAAGTTGTCCCCTCGCTTTACTGGACCCTTTTTAGTTTTTAGGTGACTTGGAGAGAAGGCCTATCAACTCGAGTTACATGATGATCTAACTGATGTGCATAATGTATTCCATGTGTCTTAACTTAAGAAGTGTCTCCGTGTCCCCGAGGAACAGTTACCAATGGAAGAGCTTGGTGTTCAGGATGATTTGACTTACACGGAGTATCCTGTCAAGATTCTTAACACTTTGACTCGAGTTATAAGAAATAAGGTGATAAAGATGTGCAAAGTGCAATAGAGTCATCATGGAGAAGATGAAGCGATCTGTGAAAGAGAAGAAGAGCTTCGCACAGATTTTCCCCATCTTTTCCCTAGACCTTCTTAAATCTCGAGGACGAGATTATTTTTAAGGGGGGTAGGATTTGTAAGGCCCAAAATGTGAATAAGAAAATAATAATAATAATAATAACAAAATAAATACATGCATAAATAAAATAGTAAATTCAGATATCTCAAATTGCACTTGAGTTCTGAAACTTGAGGACTGAATTTTGAAACCGAGAAAAATTTTAGAAAAGAGGTAATAGAAAGGTTTTCTATTAAACAAAATGATTATTCATTTCATAAAATGATACACTAAAAGCCTTTATTTAAGTGAGTATTGCTAGGTAAAGATGGTATTAAAATTAGATGACTCAAGTCTTGGACTTTTAAAAATTTATTTTAAACTCAGAAAAATAAATTTATTGGAGGATTTCCTATTGATTTGGGTAAATACCCCCCCAGTCAATATTATGTTTAGAAGCATTTGCCTAACTGAGATAATAGATAACTCAAATAAAAACTATACTTGCTTCATGATTGGGTTTCATGTGTTGTTGCACTTATAACCAAATTTGAAACTCAGATGTGAATTTAGATTTATGAATTTAAACTTGAATTTGAAAATAAGTAAAAGGAAGAGAATAAAGAGAAAAAAAAGAAAACCATCGCTTGGGCCAGGTCTTCGCTTCTGGCCCACTCAGCCTTTGCACCTGGGCGGCCCAGCTGCGGCTCGCGCGGCATGGCGCCGACGGGTGGGCCCCGCCTGGCCGTCTCAGACGAGACAGACGATCGCTCGCCCGCGCCCTCTCCAGCATCGCACAGACACGTGGGGTCGCTGCCCAGTCTCATATCCTTGCGCGGATGCCTCACCAGGTTGCGGGCCCCTTTTGTCAGACTCTTCTTCATCCTCTGTAACGAACGCCCGTGTCCTCCCCGTGAGACGCGGATCGCACGGAATCAACGGGACCGAGCGTGAAATCGGGGCGTGCCCACCTGCTCGGACTCAGTCTGGAGTTTAAAGCTGTGCCTTCCCCCTCTGTGCCATCCAAGGGGAGAACTCGTCGAGCCACCATTAGCGCAGAGAGATTGGGTGCACAGCCGCTGCCATCGATCCTTCACTGGGATGAACACCCGACCGAGGTGCCATTTAGAAGCTCCATAGAATCACCAGAAACGGGATCGTGGGAGTCTTGGGCCGGGAAACCTAGCTGGTTGCCCAGAATTCGTCGCCGGCGCTGTTGGGTCGCCGTGATGCCGCGCCTCAACGTGACCCCGTGTTCCTACACGGCCATCCTAGGTAAGTTCTACCCCCAGCGATTCGTCTTAATCCTAGTATCGCGTAGATCGTCTCAGATTGGAGGATTTGTGCCCGATGCGGCGGATTGAGTTCCTTCCGGTGGCTTTCCGCCGCCGTAAGCTATGCACCGCCGTCTGCTGCTCGAGGGAAGGAGACGATGCGTATCCACGTTTGGATGGCCACTGGACGGCTAAGATTCATCGGGTGCAGTCGCTCAACAGGGAACTTAATCCTGGCCGTCGATCAGATTTCCTAGGTGTAGGATTCAATCCCGTGCAGGTGAGCTCACGACCGTTAATCGGGGGATCGAGCGTCCACCAGCGTGACCCAGTTTGCGTAGCGACGATTTAATCCTAGCCGTTAGACTTGGATCGGGCGGCTCATGGTGAACGATACCCCTTCGCCGCCCCTTTTTGCTAAAGAGACCCTGAGTGAAATAGAATTTAACCCGCGGTCCAATCTTGAGTTAGCCTGTGTCTTAGGAAGTTTGCACCGAGACCCTTGTGTTACCTGTAAATAGTGCGCCCAGTCCAAGGATTTATAAAACCCAGTAAAAGTAATTAGAAAATGGTTTTTAATATGAAAATAAATGCTAGAACTTGTTTAATTTATAGAAAATACATACTTAGTCCAAACTGGTCCATTCCAATTCCTATAATTTTGTAATAATGTTGTTTATCACCCTGTGTCTCTGTTTTAACATGAAAATGGTATTAAAAATTTATCTCTTAATTAATCTCGTATGAAATACATAAACCTTAGGAAATTCGTATCTCCTTCGTTTTAACTCCGATTTGACCCGTTCAAGTTGCGTTAGTCTCGTAGCTTCGCGTAGATCATTATTATTCAGTTTGTTCATATGTTGGTGTGATGTTAATTTTGTCTATATCATGTTTGTCTGTATTGCTACGTTTAGCGGTGAGGACACGTGTCATCTGAAAGGCAAGTTGGTACCTGGAATCTCAAGTGCCAGGCAAGTTGTGCCCTTGATCACTTACTTTTTACCAGCCATGTTCTTATTAATTTTAATGATCTGCATAGGTTAATTTTGATGGGAGCCTTTATGTTACTCCAGTTTTGATTACCTCTATACCTTGTTCACCCCTGAAATATTTTTGGGTAGTACTTGCTATTGCTTTATGTGGATTGGGTATGGAGTTATACTACACATGATTATCCTGTTATTATCTTGTTATTATTACTGTTCATGTTAAGATCATTAAATTAATGGGAACATGGAGCGACCACCCGGGAAAACAGTGCTACCACAAGGGTTTAATGGGACGCCCTTGGCTGATTAACTAGGAAAGCTAGGGGAGGGCTACCTTACCCGAAAGGGGCAAGGGCAGTAGGGGAGTGGTCAGTGTAGGGAGGTCCTTGTTTGACTTTGCTGCGATGGCGGTCAGGCAAGAACCCTGCACTGGAGCTTCCTATAAACTGTAGCGGGTAGTCTGAAGCTAGTGGAACTTTGTAAATGCCTCGTAGTGTTACCCTGCCTCGCCTCCTCGGTAGAGGTGTATGGGATTGGCCGTCTCTTGGCAGATGGGTAACATGACTTGTGGGTAAAGATGCGCAACCTCTGCAGAGTGTAAAACTGGTATACTAGCCGTGCTCACGGTCAAGAGCGGCTCGGACCCTCACATGATTAATTATGGAACTTAAATTTAATTTGACATTTGCATCGCATTTGGGATTATTTTACTATTACTTTCTTTACTGCTATTAAGGTTTGGTATTTACTTACACCTAGTAATTGCTAATAAAATTTTGACCAACTTATAAAAGCAATGCTCAGCCTCAGCCTTTATTCCATTGATCAGCCTTACACTTCATGAACTCCCACCTTTGGTGAGTTCATGCCACATTATTCCCCACGACTTGTTGAGCTATGAACGTATGTGAGCTCACTCTTGCTGTCTCACACCCCCCACAGGAGAAGAACAGGTGGTTCAAGTGGAGTCAAGTATCGAGGAGTTTGATCTGATCTAGGTGGCGTTTCTCAGTTGACATTGGCGCCGACGATCCTTAGTTCGTTTTATCTTTATTGTTTTATTTTGTAATAAGTCTTCCGCTATGTAATAAATACTCTGATGTTTTATGACATTTATCTCTATACACTCTGTTATTATATGTGTTGTCTTCTTGGCGCATGTATGAGATGCACCCGGCTTTGTCCTTTAAAACCGGGTGTTACATAGTAGCAACAACATGTGATGTGGTGGTATTAGCAAGAGCATGTGATGAGGCTACGCTGGTGGGGGAAGTTGATGGCAACTTAAGAGAGTAGACGGGACCAGAGCTAGCATAGCGAGCGAGCACAACAAGCGTGGGAAGGTGGCGTATGGTTGTCACTAGTGAAACGACGAACCGAGAGAAGGGATGAGTCAGATCAAGAGCAACAAGGATGTCGTTAAGGTAGAACGGTCCTGGAAGATCTGTTGCACCTACTGATGTGACTGGGAGGGTGGAACCGTTGCCCACAACGATGGAAGGAGGATGTTAGGGGTGTTGTGGATGGGAGTGGAATAACGAGGTAGCGATTGTAGTAGTGTGGAAGGAGGCTATGTTATTGACCACCCAACCAGTGGGAGAGGGAGATGGTGGGGAAGCCGTAGGGTGCGTGAAAAGAGCCATGGGAGGTGCTTCGACATGGCTACTAGAGGGGAGGGAGACAACGAGGGCTCGATTGCCAGGGAGGCGATCATTGCATGGGGGAAGACAAGGGGTCCGGGCACGTGATGGCTGACCTGGGGGTGGAGCTCGATGTAGTTATGAAGGACATGGCTCATGGCGCGATCGAAGGCCACGGAGGTGCCTCGGACAAGTTGGTCGTTGTGGAGGAGGACACACACAGGCACGAGATTAAGGATGGGAGCCACGATGAAGGTAGGAGTCATCGAAGGCGATGCAGAGGATGACGGCACTAGGACCAGTTGGGGGGATATGGCGGGGGAGTCTAGAATACTGCGGGTGTGAGGCCTAGCGGAGCCATCGTAGTAGCATGGGAAGCACTTGGGAGGGGTCCACGACCATCGGTGGCATCTACTGCATAAGAAGAGTAGGTGGGCGTCGCCATGAAGGGAGCAGCAGAGGTGGAGACCGGAGGCACAGGAAGACACGGTGGCAAAACAAGGCATCGAGCAGCGTAGGCATGCACAACAGAGGTGGATCGAGCGTGGCTGCGGTGAGACTGAGTCGGTGGCGGGGTTCCCTGGCGGCAGTGGTGCATGTCTGGTCGACGAAGCGCCCGGTGAGCGATGGCGGCACGTGGAGCAGGTAGGTCGGCGATGAGTCGAGGTGGTGTAGACCTCGAGGCAGGTGTGCTGAGAGTGCCCAAGTGTGTGTGCACCGAGCCCTGGTGGCGACGACACGAAGAAGAAAGCCCCCGGCATTGAGGGCGTAGCCAGGAATCGTGTACTACCAAGGGGAGCGGTGCGGCGTGCTGGTGGAAACGGCCGCGTGCCATGCTCTGGCGGCGGTGCGACGAAGATGAGGACGATGTGAGCAAGCGTCTAGGATGGCACCAGCTGTAAGAGATGACGACGAGAGGGAGGAGTTGCCAGCTTGGCAGAGGACACCGACGTGGGCTGGGAGGCGGCGGTTGTATGGGTGGGATGGAGGGGAAGAGTAAGTTGGCTCTGGTACCAAGTTGGAGAATGGAAACCCTAACCCTTTGTTAGGTTTGGGCGTTGTATTAGTCGACTTGAGTTAACTGGGTCAGGCCTATTACATAGGGGGTGAGAGAGTAATTACATGGGGAAAACCCCAAACCCCAAATGGGTATTCTAACATAGGATATAGAAACAAAGAGGCAGAAGCTACTAGATCGTGAGTGAGAATTATCGGCACTAAATTGGATGTCAGAGAGGATTCTATGGTAGTAACATTGATGGCTAGCAAGATATATCCACCACTACAATTGCCACAAGGTAACCCATAGTGTGCGGTCATGGGGTGGCATCCAAAGAGCCATGTCACTGCCTCACTTGCGTTGCGCCTGCACTGCCTTCCAACACCTCACTTAGATGACGACAAGGATGCAAGACCAAGGAGAAGAGAATTTGGTGGCCTGCAGTTTAGAGTTAGAGGCTTAGAGCCATGACAATAGAAAAAGGACAACTACTTAAAAATCCTGATCTCAATAGATATTTGTAATAAATACATATGTCCATTAAACAAATCATTCATAAATGTGAATAATAATATATCCTACTCCAATATTTTCATATCTTTCATAAGGAATGGTTGGTTGTTAGAGATATAATACTATTAAGTAGTCTACACCTAGAGATATACCACTACTAAAAACAATGGGCTGCTAGAGATATACCACCACTCAAAATACAATGGGCTGCTAGAGATATACCACTACCAAAATATCCTATAAATATTGGTCAAAGCAAGTCATTAATAGCACATGTAAAGAGAACTAACAGTACTTGAAGATGAACAACCATGTTTCCATCCTAGTGTTCTCATTGTCTATGTCTCTGTTGTTCTCCTACTCAATTCCCATGTAGGGTTATGCAGCTGCTACTAGCGTATCTTCAGTTTTGGTGACGATACCATGGACACTGGCAATTTTTTACACTTGATTGGGAAGGCACCATCTAAGTACAAGGAAGCCCCCTATGGCAAGACATTTTTTGGACATGCAACTGGCCGCATTTCTGATGGTCGTGTCCTCATTGATTTCTATGGTGCGTATTTTTCCTTTCACTACTAAATCCTTCTTGGTTAAAGCTATCCACTTGAGCAGATCCAATTTGCTCAACACCTGATTTTAGTTTTTAATAAACACACACACTTCGAAATATTAGATTAGTTTATATATTTTGACATTTGTATAGAGTTCTCTCTAGCCTTCTCTAAGTTTAGCTATTGCTCTAACAACCTCCTTCCCTAGCAAGTAGTTACGGTAATATGATTGGGAGATTGTAGTTAGGCCCCTAACAAGCTTATTAATCACTTACTACTTGTTCGAGCCAAGATTAAAATTTTGGGCAACAAAAATAGTCTAAATTGGTTCATTTGTTTAATCCTAAACATCAACAAATGTTGACTATATGTGGTTGTAAGGGTCTGTTATGCTCAAAACTAAGTTTGCTATATACTTTCCCCTAAGACTAGTAAAGTTAGTATTGCAACCCTTTTGTGGTAGGAGAATATCAACTTGACATTAGATGGAATTAGATAAGGAAATTTAGTATATGTCAGCTAGGATAGTTGACTAAGTTGTAGTAGCAACCAAATGCTGCTAAAGGAAAATGTATCCACTGGCTACCGACAGTTAGTCATGGCAACCTTAGGTAGGATGGTATGGTGCTTGGCAATAGTTCATTTTAGGATCGGGATTATATAGACAAGACGGGAGATATAGAGTGGGGACATCAAAATGGGAGACTAGTTTTGTGATGAGTTATAGGAGTTGTTTGAGATAGGAGTAAGAGGATGGATGAGGGACCAAGCTCACTAGCAATGGCATTGTAGGTTCAGATTTGAGAGAAACTGGAGAAAATGAGAGGTGGAGAAGAAAGCATTTGTATGTATTTATATCTCAATCCAAGGCAAGAAAATTGAAGTGCAGAATGGCCTAAAAACTGACATCCATTTGCTAATAGAAATTTAAAATCCTCCTTTTCTTTTGGATTTTTGATTTGTTTTCTTCAACATTTATTTAATGCCATATGAATTATAACAGCGGAAGCACTCAAGCTACCAATGATACCACCAATTTTACCTGACAAGAACTCTAGGCATTTCCCACATGGCGCCAACTTCGCTGTGTTGGGTGCCACAACACGTGATAAATCTTGTACTCAGGGAGCCCATGGTGTCTAGGCGCACAAATGGGTTGGTTTAATGAAATGGTGGATCGTATAGCTCCTGGAGACGGTAACAATATATAATTCAATCCAAACACATCTATAATAAATTTATGCATGATGTTTAAAATAAATATGCTTATTGATCAATTCATTCATCCATTGCATGATTGCTCTCTTATATATTAGCTGCCAAGAAGCAATTTCTAAGCGATTCTCTTGTCATGTTGGGTGGAATTGTGGCAATGACAACTACTCATATTTCATCGATGGTGAACCTCCCAAGGATGGAAATATCATTTCAGATGTCATCGCATACATAAGCCATATCATCGAGGTGCTTGCACAACAATATGGATTCTCTTTTTATAATCAATTTATTTGTATGTCGCATGCTTACCCATATATATACACTAATACATATAAACACAGGAGCTTATTATCATTAATGGTGCGAAAGCATTCGTGATCCCCAATAACTTCCCCATTGGGTGTTTGGCATCATACCTAAGTAGATTCCATAGTGACAACCATGAGGACTACGATGAGCACGGGTGCATTAAGTCATTAAATGAGTTCTCCCAAAAGCATAATGAACAACTTTATTCTGATATCGGACGACTCAGATTCACTTACCCAAATGTGAAGCTAATATATGCTGACTACTACAATGCCACCATGGAATTCATCAAAAACCCTGGCAGATTTGGTGAGTATGTACTAGCTTGTGTTCTATAGTCTATCCCACACTTGTTATTTCCTAGTCAAGCCTAGTTTGGAGGCAAGAAAATTGCATAGGTTTTTTTTATCACTAGAACTGTATTATATTAATATGGTCCAATGCAAATTCTAATGTATAGAAATGCTTGTAATCACAGTATTTAATCTCCTTTTGCTAGAATTAAACACGATTTATGACATGTATCTATTTGATAATGTTGTTCAAACATGTTGCTTGTGTCATGTTGGTAGGTATTGGTGATCCTCTAGTAGCATGTTGTGGCGGCAATGGACCTTACCACACGAGCATGGAGTGCAATGGAAGGACAAAGCTTTGGGGTGATCCACACCACTTTGCCAATTGGGATGGCATGCACATGACAGAGAGGGCATACAACATCATTGTGGAAGGGGTGTTAAATGGGCCATTTGCCGATCCTCCATTTTCCCTTAGTTGCTAGGATTAGTTAGACTTGCATTTCTTTACAACATGTAGCCAACATTTTATAATAATGGAAGTATTTTTTATTTATACTACTTAAAGGAAGAAATGAAGATGTAACTTTCAAAATTATTGCAATAATGCACACCAACATTTCTAATTTATGTTCAATTTTATTATCTAAGACAATAAATCAAATACCATCTAAAAGAACTAAAGAATTGGATGACCCTTGTCTCTAAAACTTGCACATAAAACTGTGGCGTGATAAGTTCCTCGGACAACTATGGCATCATAAGTAGTGAGGAAAGGCGTAGAGAAATGTACTATTTTTGTGAAGTAGAAAAAAGTTAAAAGGTCATTTTGTCCAAGGAATAATTCATTGAATATGTGATACTATGAAGTTGGCCATCACAAAGTTAATAAATGACATCAATCATGAACCAACATATTATCTTTATTATTTGCAAAGCTTTTATTAACAATTTGAATATGCATGTTTTTTACTTGTCAATGTGGTGAGGGAAGGCATGCTCCATTATTTCTTTAAATTTAGGGTGGGTGTGCATATTTTTCTTTGGTCAACCAACAAAAACAAATTTCTAACAATTGGGCTTCATGTTTCTTCATCTTGGCTGAGTTGGTGTTGCTCTTGTCACCATTGTGGATAGGCTTTTTTTTGGGGGTGTAATCGGATCGGGTACGGACGGATATCACCGAAGTCCATATTTGTTTCATATTTTGTTCAATTTCGAATTCGAATACGGATAGCTTTAGATACGAATACAAATACAGATGTTTTTGATGCAAATACGGATAGTCGAGTATCGAATACAGAACTAATAAAAATGGATAGCATCGGTAACAGACGTGTGTGCATAACTACTCACAGTAGTAGTAAACAACAGAATAACATGCACAAAATAAGGAACAATGAGTACCCTATGGAGGGATTGATGCTCAAGGCACTGGTGGCTCCATTCACATGAGACATTCATGTATATGTTCGATGTAGCCGATGTAGGAAGGGGTATGTAGTGTAGTCCCTCGAACGGTCACCGAGAAGAAGTGGTATGGCAGGAACAACAACCAC